>JBBBDQ010000983.1:2420000-2652500 GCA_037127315.1 Ascarosepion bandense
AGTGACTGGCATTTTTTATGCTTTAAGCGATCATCAGTAACTCTTCGTTTATTGATCCCTTAAGGTGACCACGAAATAATATTAAATAAACTTGTAATTTCATTGGTTGAATTTTTAGCATAAATACCGATGATTTATCTATAAAACTAATATTGTCTAAGGTAATGGAAAACAATCTGCTTTTCAAATCATTAAAATGTTAAAAGATTAAACTCAGTTGCAAGAAGACAGGATGCATAGTTGTCAGAACAATATGCAGATTACAAATAGGACATACCAAAATCAAATATGGATGACATTGGTTTAATCTAGGGACACACGAACCCAAAGATATGTTTCCACAGCCATAACATATAAAACCTCATTTCATGTGCGATGCTACTTCCAGATGCCGTGTAGATATCTCCCTTGAACTCAACTCTCTAAGTTATTTGTTCACCACTGCTTTAGCCATGAATTGAACTCACAACACTTTGGGGCAAGTCACTGGAGCTAACCAACGCTTACATGGACACGTAAGAGAATGATATATCTCACTGGTCGAAATAACGCACTCGGTTCGAAATTTGTAGCACCTGAAGTAGGCCGATGCGTACAACGACCGAAACGTCGTAAACATGGCAATAAAGATGAAGACAACAGTTTGAACAATGTAAATAATGTAAATAAATACAATACCTCATCTCAGAATTATAGACAAACACAAATTGGATATACCAAAACCAAACATATAAAAAAATATGAATATCTACAGCGTGTTTCAGCAATGTCCGACACCTGACAAAAAGAAAACGAAATAGGCAATTAAAGCAAAAGATGTATATGCAGAGACCTGACAGTTTATTTATCAACAGTTAGAGTTACATACTACATTATGTTTCAATGTAACCGCCAGCGGCGCCAACGACCATCTCAAGGCGGGCGCGAAATGGGACACAAGCTTTAGCAACCATGTCTTTGTCCATAGCGGTGAACGCCTACACGATGTCAGCTTTAGAGAGTCGACCGTGTTGTGGGCGTGATAGTTGATCTTGGTCTCGATCACGCCTCCAGAAGAAATAGTCAAGGGGTTGCACTCGGGTGAGGAGGCGACCACAAGTCCGGCGACCAGTGCTGAAGAACATTGTTGAGCAGCTATGCTGAGTTCGTCTTAACCTTGTATGTAGGAGTGGAGTCCTGCTGGAAGACGTGGGGACTTTCAGCGGTGAACTTGTCCATCAAGGGATTCGCCACGCTTCTCAGCACCTCCTGGTAGATCGGGTCTCTGCACATACAATTTTTGTTTTCATAGCCTATTTCGTTTATTTTTTTGTCAAGTGTCGGATTTTGCTGCAACACCCTGTAGTAAGTGCTGTAAGAGAAGACGGAGAATATGACACCGAAAGTTACGAAAAGTGTTTATTAAGAGTATATAGGACTTCAATGCCTATATCTGCACTTGCTTCTTCAAAAATGCATACAACAAATATTTGTGTGTGGGGGTGTTTGTTTACGCGCAGTTTATTTATCAAAGAAATCCGTGCATAAAATACTGCTGTCATATATGGTTAGGCGACCCCGCTGTTCATCCCAGTGTTCTCCCAGAATCAGTAATGTCATAGGTACCGAATTAGCGGCTCGATTCCAACCACTTTCTCACCGACGGGATGTGGCTTCCCTCTGTCTGTTCTATAAATATTTTCATGGCTTCTGCTCCGACGAACTTAAGCCACTGGTACCCCTGCCACATGAGTTTACTCGTGCAACCAGACTGGCAAATGGGTCCCACCCATTCACAGTTAGATAAACCAAATGCAGCCGACAATTCTACTCCTGCAGCTTCTTTTCTCGCGCTTCCTGCGTGTGGAACTCTCTTCCATATTCTTGCTTTTCTGACGGCTACAACCGCCAGGAATTTAAATGCAATGTCAATACCTATCTTTGAAACACTTGACTCCAGTTCTTCCTACATCACTCTGTATATCTTTTTCCTTTCTCTCTACCTTTGCAACTGTCATCACCCTTGTATTCCCATCCTTCTCTTGCTCCCTTCTCTGACACACCCTGTAACTTGCTCGTCTTTCTCTTTACTCTCTTCCTATCTAATCTTTTTTCTTATGCATCCTCCTGCGCATCAGTAGCATTATCGCCTTGTTTGGGGTGAAACGATTATAAAAAATGTAATAATATGTGTAAAAGTACTTTTAGAGCTTCTCTCACAAATACATTAGTTATTATAGTGTATAATTGTTGCATCACTTGTTTACACACTAGTGTACGACAATTTAAATATGTGGGATGTGTTTTAACAGAGGATGGTAAGGTCGACACTGAATTTCAAACTTTCAAATAGCGAAAGTTGTCTCAATAAGCTAAGCAAAGTATAAAGAAACAAGAAAATTTCGTTAGAAACAAAGAAGAGAGTTCGGAACTGTTAGGCAATATAATTTCTCTTATGTTGCAGTGAATGTTAAACCTTCTCTTCACATATGAGAGAGTGACTTGATAGAAAAGAAATCAGGATCTACAGAAGGATGCTGAGTATGGCATTGACCAGAAACGCAATCAACAACGAGGTTTTAAAAAAAGAGAACGAAAAGACACTTATACTTAACATCAGGAAGTAACTGTTGAAATTTCTAAGGCACATCATGAGGAAAGAGGGCATGGAAAATTTTATACTCACAGGAAGGATTAAAGGATATAGCTCATCTCTGTACCTAGAGTATGTTGTGGACTGGGTTAAAGATTTCTACCGAGAAAACATGTAAATGGACTCAGTGAAAAAGACCCACTTAATCCTAAAACGTAGCTAAAGGAATCAAAACGAGGGTATCAATTGTCTACTGAAAGATGATATCGAGTCAAAGAAGTCTTATGTAATTTTTTCCCAGCATCTAGGGACTATTTTTCTTTATTATTAATTTTATCTTTTTCTGTTATTCTAAAATGATGAACCATCACTTTTTGGCCGATCGAGAAATTTCACAGTATTCCGGAGAGCCAATTCGATATTGCTTAGACTAAATGGGTGGAGTAGCAAGGTTTAAGAGAAATATAAAAAATATCAAGTTAGTAACAGATACAAAGGACAGGATATTGTGGAGAGTCATAGACTCTCCAACTGAAGGAACACGTTACTTAGAAGAATATCCAGTGATATTTGAGACTGTTCCTTCTGTTAAAACATGACGACCATATTTAGTTAATCTTATAATTATATCACTGATATTTACTATTGAAGCTGTTATGGAATTTTATTTATATACTTGGCTTTAATGTCGCTTGTAAGAAAGAATTCTGATCTTTAAATGTAAGATTATCCAGAGAAATCTATCATGACCTTACAGACAAAGAATCGATCTTTTTATTTAAATAATCTTGCAATTGCATTGTTTATATTTTATGCCTAAAAAATCTAGGGCTTCTCTCAATACAATTAATTCGCTTGCTATACGATAGAAAATAATTCTGTTTTTCAAATCATTAAATGTAAAAATATCCAAGGAAAGCTTAATACGAAACGTACAGTATGAAATAATGGTAATATTTAAGTAATCTTGCAGATGCTTTCTGTATGAATAATCAGGAATTGTATTTATACATTTAACTCTCTTGTAGCAAAAAAAAAAAAAATAAATCTGCTTTTTAAATCAGTAAATGTAAAAATAGCTATAAAAAAGTAAGTACAAAACAAAATGAAAAGAAATGTATTATCGATCTTTTTGTCATGGCATTCTTGACTAGCGTCCGTTTTAGATAAATTGGTAGATAGATGGAGATAAGCAAATCTATACTCATATGTATATATTTACCGGAAAAAAACATACTTACAAAGATTTATATATATATATATATATATCAAGAATGTGGAAAAATGTATAAGAAAGGGGAAAAAGTTTTCTTGTGACGCGTTTCTTTCGTTCTTTAGGACATAATCAGACTAAATTTCTTTTATTGGTGTGACTATACATGTGCACGAAGGAGGGATGCTGGGATTTAAATTTGTGTTTTAATTATTTGTTTTTCATCGCTTTTATTATTAGATATCTCACACTGTGATAATAGTTCTGTCAAAAATGGTCAAATGTTGTGAAAGCCTGTGCGAGTATATATATATATATATATATATATATATATATATATATATGTATGTATATATATATATATATAACCGTACTGATGAGCTGTGATACAGCGAAACAGATCTATCTGCGGATGACTATATATATATATATATATATATATATATAAAGGGTGTCCATAAAGTTCGTGTGCACTTTAAAAAAATAACTTTATTTGTATTTGCGATAGAAATAATTTGTAAAAAGGATTAGCAAGAAGTAAATCAATATTTTTTCAGGTTTTATTGAAATTATATTTAAGTTTTCACATGTCCTCCATCATTAGCAATACAAAGGGAAATACGATTTTGCAGTTCACGGAAAACATTTGACAACTGATTTACAATAATGCCTCAAATCACATCAGTATCAATGACTATACTCAAATATAGGTACATTAAACTTTATAACATTTTTACAGATTATTTCCTTCAAAAATACAAATAAATTTATAAATTTTTAAACGTGCACACAGACTTTATGGACACCCTGAATATATATATATATATATATATATATATATATATATATATATATATATGGACACCCTGTATATATATATATATATATATATATATATATTATTGGGGACCCGCGTTTGAAATTGACGCCTCAATTCATTCATGCCTTTAAACAGTGTGTATTGCGTTTGCCGTAATGCACTCGCGGAAAAGCTTAAATACGATATACTATCAAGTCGGTTTGTAGGAGAAACAACCGTTTGATACGCTGTGTTTGAAACTGGTCTGTCACAGAGAGCGTTACTGAAAAAAAAATAATAAAAAACAAAAGCGGTGCGTTTATTGAAAACACGGGTAACCACTAATAAAGTAGGATTAAATTAAAAATATATTAATACATTTGAAATTGCTTTCTTTCCGTTTCGGATACGAAATGGAGCACAAATTACCTCCCCCCCGCAAAAAAAGAGTATCTCTTAAAATTGTAAATAACACCTGAATAGGCTGTAACGCTTTCTGTATATTACTGTGTTTTATTATACAGAGGGAGACACAAGTCCAAACTCTGCCGGAGAAAATAACACATTTATTAACTTTTCTCGGGTGCTTATACACTTAGAAGTAATACACTTGTATTTAATAAAAAAATGAAAAAAAGACAAAAAAGAAATAGAAAATACAGAACGTCAATTTCTAACACAGGTATCTACTAAAAAAGTTTTAAGTAATGTCTGATTAAGTATCAATAAGTTTTTCGCTCTCTCCCACTATCTCTCTTTCTCTCTCTATCTCTCTCTCTCTCTCTCTCTCTATATATATATATATATATATATATATACATATATATTAAATCAAAAACGAAAATGGCATGTTGGTAAAATCCCACTGTATTTGCATAATAAATGAATTTTGCCGCTGAAGAAGTGAGTATTTCCTCGCTGAAATGGCCATAAGGCATATGTAAATTTCGGTGTTTTATTGGATTATATATATATATATATATATGTGTGTGTGTGTGTGTGTGTGTGTGTGTGTGTGTGTGTGTGTGTGTGTGTGTGTGTGTGTGTGTGAATAGTGTAGGTATATAATTATAAATATATATATATATATATACAATTTGTTATATATATTATATTATTTATATATTATATATGCGCAGTACTTATTTGAAAGCGCTCAATATCAGTGATAGAGCTGACATATTCATATAGATAGGTGTGAGTTTGTGACCCTGGATTTCACGCTCTTGCGATCGTCAGACAAACTGATTAAATTTAAACAAAAAAATTGGCTACATACATTATATATTGGTTTATTTTGTGGAAGTTGGAGGAAAATGTGTCGTCGCGATAGACGCAGACATATATACACATTTGTGCACCCAGTGACGTGCTGAAAGACACACATACACAAGCGCGCCATTACAAAAAATGCCTACTTTGCCTACATGTAAAAGTAGCAATTATATCTCATACCCCACAAAAGAACTGACTAAACATAAGATCAGAAATAATTTTCAAATGCAGACATGAAAATAAATATCTAATATCACAATTTATACCAAACGGATAAAAAAAGGAACCGCTGATGCCATAATCCTATCAATTATTCTCTAGTTCAAACTACCGCCATAATAATTGCATTTATTGTTATCATTAGACCACCATAACTAATCACTACTACCGCGTTACAATAACTATTTGCTACAACAACTGTTATTATCGTCAAATATTACTATCACCGTATTAGTTCGCAATCATCATTAACGTAAATTACTCTTCTCTTCCGCTGTAAAATTAATACATATACATATATATGCCAAGCCCCAAACGATTCGCATATATGTTTGTATAAGCCCCGGTGGGTGGGAGTGCGTGTGTATGTGTCTTTGCGCACATCAATGGATATACAAATGTGTATATATGTCTACGTCTGTCACGACGACAAATTTTCCTACCACTTTCACAAAAATAAACCAATATACGCAGCCCTCTATATAGACAATTTTTAAAAAAAATTTAATCAGTTTGTCTGACAATCGCAAGAGCGAGAAACCCAGGGTCACAAGCTCAAACCTATCTATATGAATACTAGCAGTATAGTCCGGTGTTGCTCGGGTGTAATGAAAGCTTTAAAACTAATCCATGGTCCTGGAGCTCAGACTCTTTGGACGTTGGCACAAAAGACGAAAAAGTAATAGTTGTTTCCAGTTAAAGCGAATCCGTAGACTGAAAGTCAAATTTTGATTTACTGGTATAGATATCAAATAAGTTTTTTCGCCGTAAACTGAATTTTGAAGGATAAATAAGTTTTCTGAGTAAATGGTATCATGGCTGAGACTAAGAACTAAAATTATACTTACTTAGAGCCAAACATGAAGCAAAAACTAAAATAAAAGGGCTGAAAAAATGCAGACATACAGGCAGATAAACAGACACACACACAAACATCTTGCCTTTTATTTATATATATATATATTTTTTTTTAATCATATCACCCCAAGCAAGGCGATAACGCCACTGATGTGTCGGAGGCTACGTAAGAGTGAAAAGATTGGAAAAGAGAAAACCGGAGACCACATCCTAAGCAGGGAACAAGGGATGAGCGTCTTCATCTGTTCAATAGACGTGGGTGGAGTGTGAACCGGGCGATAGTTTATATCGATTTTCTGCACTATTGTAAGAACTGCAACCTTGAAACTTCTGAATATCGTTTCTTATGTCTTTGTCTATGAGTGTATCAAATTTGTTTAAAATCGGACCACTCCTTCTATAACACGATTTATTCGATTATCGATTTTCGGTATTTATCGGGGGTACCTCGACACAAAACCTAGTTAAAAACACTCTCAGACGCTTATAGTACAACTGTGTAAATTTTCAAGAAAATCGGTTGAGCCGTTTCAGAGTCTATAGGTAACGGATACACACACACACACACACACACACAGTCAAAGTTTTATTTATAAATAAGTTCATATATATATATATATATATATATATATGTATATGTATGTATAATGTATATATATATATATATATATATATATATATCGGATTGAGTATAGGATGAGGAGAGAAAAGAAAAATCTTTTTCCCGTCCAAAACATTAATTTAAAACAGTGTTCGATATATGATGTATAGAGCTGTGAATATTTATTATAAATTATGTTTTAGAACATGTACATAATTTCTTCTATATATGTCCTCTTGTCCACACATTAGGCACGCAGTGACTCGTATCGATTTTTCTTTAGCTCGTGCGCCTCTATCCTGTTCTCTTCCCAAGGGACTGTTAACTTTATTAGGAAGACAGTCTTTTTTGAGTCAGACCACAACACGATGTCGGAACGCTTGTTTGTCTGTGCGATGTATATTGGAAATTTTAAAGACGTCATTAGGTCTACTGAAACCTTCCAATCACTGGCTCCGCTCAGCAACTTCATATTTGGGCCTGTTTGTTTTTTTCTTTGCAGGGCATTCACCCTCCTTATAAAATCTGATCTTACGACCTCCAGAAATTTAAATGCAAGGTTAATACTCATCTACTAACCACTGAACTCTAGCTCTCTCCCCTCCCCTGTATAATCTTCACTTTCTCTCCGCCCATGTATCTGTCATTGCACCTGCTTTCTCAGCTTTCTATTGTTCCTTTCTAACTAGCTTGTACTCCTCACTCTTTTCTAATTAATCTTTTTACATTTATGTAACCCCCTGCACATCAGTGGCGTTTCTGCCTTGCTCGGGGTGAAATGATTAAAAAAAAAAAATTCTCCTTGTCTGCCATAAGCTGTTGGGTTGCTGTCTCACATTGTGTAATTATTAACTCCTTGATCACCTCTAATACCTTGTTGTGTCGCCACGTATACATCCGGAGCGATTGTGGACAAGCAGAAAGCACATGACACAAGGTACCTCGGCCTTTTTACACGAAGAACAGAGATCTGTATCTATGTATTCCCACATTTTGAAGTTTGTTTCATTTGGAAGAAGGTCGTACGTAGGTCCAAGAAGAAAAGATATCGCCAATGGCTCCATCGCGATTAATGCGTTCCAAGAAAGATTAATCGGTTCGATATCATTCCAGGTTGTCCACTTACATTGTTTAGCTTGAGTGACAGCAGTGGCTCTTCTATGCTCCTCTTCGAACATTTGAACTTCTTCCATTACCATGCGCCTCTCTCCCTTTGGTTTCTTCTTGGAGAAGAACTTGTGCGTCGTGTTTCCCAGTCCAACACGATCATTTTTGAGTCACACCCATGATATCTCTGACTGGTTTCCGCTTCTCGGGTTACCTCTGCAGCGGACCACTTTGTACCAGATTTAATCTCTGGATGCACCCTCTTAATGCAGAAAGAATTGGAGTCAAGTGGATTAAGAGATGAGAATTGACATTGTATTTAAATTTAAATTCCCGAAGGTTGTGGTCGTCAGGAAAGCAAGTATACGGAAGGGAGTTCCACAGGCGGCAAGTGCGAAAAAAGAAGCTGATGAAGTAGAATTGACGGATGCATTTGGTTGGTCTACCTGTAGGTGGGTGGGATCTTGTTGCCAGTCTGGTTGCACGAGTAAATTCTAGTAGCGGGGACACCAGTGACTTAAGTTCGTGGGAGCAGAAGGTATGAAAATATTTGTAGAATAGACAGATAGAAAGCCACATCTCGCCGGTGATAAAAAGGCTGGAGTTGAGCTGTCAAGTCGGAACCTGTCACGATACAGTTTCTCTTTTGGAGCCTGTTGAGAACACTGAGACGAACAGCAGTGGCGCCTGACCAGATATGACAACAGTATTTCATGCACGGATGGATGGTCGATTTGTATATGTGCAAGATGGATTTAGGCGTAAAAAACTTCCTGGCCCGACACAGTAACACAACCTTCCTAGCAGTGGATTTAGCTATTCACTCAATGTAATGATGAGCAATACACCACACCTCCTCGGACTTACCCTGTGCTCAGACCTTAAATGGAACCACTATATGTCGATCCAGGAAGTTTTTTTTCCGCCTGAATCCATCCTGCATATACAGAAGTCAACCATCCGTTCGTGCATGGAGTACTGCTGCCATTTATGGTCAGGCGCCCCTGCCGTTCTCCTCAGTGTTCTTGATAGGCTCCAAAGGAGAGTTTGTAATGTGATAGGTGCTGATCTGGCGGCTCGACTGCAGCCACTTTCCCACCGTCGAAATGTGGCCTCTCTTTGTCTGTTCTATAAATACTTTCATGGCTTCTGCTCGGACGAACTTAAGTCACTGGTGCCTCCTCAACAGGTGTTTACTCGTGCAACCAGACTGGCAACTGGGTCCCACCCATTCACAGTCAGGTTAGCCAAATGCAGACGACAATTCTACTCCTGCAGCTTCTTCTCTCGCACTTCCCGCCTGTGGAACTCGCTACCGTAATCTTGCTTTCCTGACGGCTACAACCTCCAGAAATTTAAATGCAAAGTCAATACTCATCTACTAACCACTGGACTCTAGCTCTCTCCCCACCCCCGTATAACCTTCCCTTCTCTCCACCTATGTATCTGTCATCGCACCTGCTTTCTCAGCTTTCTATTGCTCCTTTCTAACTAGTTTGTACTTCTCACTCTTTTCTAATTAATCTTTTTACATTTATGTAGCCCCCGGCGCATCAGTGGCATTTCGGCCTTTCTCAGGGTGAAATGATTACAAAAAAAAATTCCACTTGAGGTCGGAAGATAGTTCAAGGCCGAGGAGGCGCAATATGTGGCATTCATGGAGACTTTCTTCGCTCATGCTTATGGGTGGGGGCAGGAGAGGTTGCCTGTGTTGTTTGACAGTTGTCAGTATTGAAAGTTAACTTTGTTTTTATTGCTAATACTTCAATTATGTGAAAGATGTTATTATATTTGTGTCATCAACGAGTATGTTACAGATAGAGCTTGGTAGGTCTCCATCTGTATTTAAAATGAGACCTAATACAACTGTGGTCAGAGTGATGTAACGTGAGTCTTCTTGTTAAATATGTTGTAATATATCTAATGTAATTAATTACTAATTTGGGTTCATCAGAAACACAATTCTTTAACGAAACTTCCATAAAAATGGAATTATCCCCTAAATATACAATATATATAAAGCACTTGGGACAATAAAAATTCCGGACAATTTTTAAACTCTTATGAAACGGGAAAATGTTGGGATGCCGGAAAAAGTTAATGACAATTAATTCTTTCTTATTCAATGAAAATTGTTTGAGAGAAAGGTTACTGCTATTTATAAATAACACAAACAAAGCAAACAAAAATATCTAAATACTATTCCACAATTATTTCTCTACAAAAGCTCATCGTATTATTCGAAACATAACCATTACCAACTCTCAAAATAACCGTTAGAATAATACAATAGCCTACACCCACTACATCACTGATCTGAATACATAAATAGCCGAGCAAAAAGACAACACATGAGGATTGCGTTTTGGGGGGTTGTTTTAAATGTTCACCTTATTAATATATATATATATATATATATATATATATATATATATATATATATATATTAAATTAGAGAAAATTTTCAAAATTCAAAGGTGTCGGATGTACATTTTGACATAGGATCTCTAATAGAGACTCTATATCACGTCCAGCGACATTGTTTTTCCAAGTGGCGAAGGCCCTGAGTTAGAGTGTAGAGGGGTTTTTGGTAAACAACGCTCACAAAGTGGAAAAGGACAGAGCTGCTAGTCGCGGGGTTACAGGGTGTTGAAATGGTATATTTAGGAAGGGGAGGAATAGGAGTTCATTTTTTATAAAGATAGACAACTAAATGAGTTAAATTACTTTTTAAAGTTAAGATTTTGGGCTGTTTGAAGAGGTGTATTTAAACGAGAAGGAATGGGTTTCAATATAAGATGTAAAATTTTTTTTTTAGTTTATTTGATTAAACGTTTTAGGTAGAAGCGAGTTAAATGCCAATTACAGGAAATTATCAGTTGAAAAATTATTAGAGAGAAAATATTAGAGAAAAAATATTCGAGTAAAAAAAAAAATATATATGTGTTAACCAAGGAAAAAGGCGTTTAGTAAAATAATCCATAAAGGATATATAAAGGAGCTTGGGATAGGAATGTAGGGGGGGGGGGGGTTAAAATACTTTTTAAGGTTAACGTTAGGGTAAAATTAAGATTAAAACTTAAATTGAATCCTTTTAATTTATATTCTAACATCTAGTTAACGGGGATTTAAATTCTAAATTTAAGTATTCGAATAATTTGCCTTGTGGCGGCACTTACTGATGAATTCCCTCCTAAGATTCAGTAGCCGGTGTTGGTGGGGGTATTTTAATATTGAATTTTTTTTCCCAGTAAACATAGACAGCACCTATCACGAAGATTCCTCGGAATATTATATTGGCTCTGTATTCTTAATACATTGAGCTCTCTGCCTGCATCACTTTTGAATATTAATTTTTTTTAATATTGATTAGAATCAGGTTCTTGGAATTTACCTTCCCACTCTTGGAATTTACCTTCCTACTCTTCCACCTTGGATTAAAGAAAAACAATATATATATATATATATATATATATATATATATATATGAAGTACGTATATTTTGGCAGCATCTTTTCTTTTAAATACGTTATGTTAAACGATAGGGACAACATAGTCATGCATATTTTCTTTTGTATTTTCTCATATTTTCTAATGAGGCTTTTTATTTCCGAATTATATTTCTATAAAAATTGTCCAAAGGTTATCTGAGTACTTTCGAACCTCATCGTTCGTCGTCAGGGTCAAAATTACTGTTTAAACATCAAAAATTGCCTTGTAGCAAGAAAAGTGTTACGATATTTTGAAGAAAAAAAGTAAACGTTAAGAATTTTTTTTTTAAATGCAAGTGAAGTAATGTAATGTAAACATGTACACGTGAAGATATGTGATCACGTAGATGCGTGAATTATCGATAATATGGAATACTTGGGGGTGTTAAAATTTTTTAAATATCGTAAAAATACGTTAGGGGATTTAAAGAGAAGTAATTATGTGAATTATCTAATTACTCAGAAGCAAAGTATTATTGCCTTAATTATATTCCAAATATACAATCTAAACACATTGAAGTATGTGTCCAGAAACTTGGTAAGCTGTGCTATTGATAAGAGGTTTATTACTTCTGATATGTAGTGCCTCTAAAATTTTAAGGCGTCTAATGTCTGTGTGTTGATCACTCTTTAAAACTGCAAAACTGTCAATTTGACCCTGACGATGAACGATGACGTTCGAAAGTACTCGGTTAACCTATGAACAATATTTGCATAAATATAATTCGGAAATATAAAGCCTCATTAGAAAATATGAGAAAATAGAAAAGAGAATCTGCAAAACTAAGTTGTCGCTATTGAAAGAAAAGAGTGAAAAGATTGGAAAAGAGAAAGCCGGAAACCACATCCTAAACAGGAAACATGGGATGAGCCTCTTCACCTGTTCAATAGACGTGGGTGGAGTGTGAACCGGGCGATAGTTTAGTTTATTTACTACAATTGAAAAAAAAGAAAAAAAAGAAAAGATTGAAAAGATTGGAAAAGAGAAAACCGGAAACCACATCCTAAACAGGAAACAAGGGATGAGCCTCTTCACCTGTTCAATAGACTTGGGTGGAGTGTGAACCGGGCGATAGTTTAGTCTATCTACTCCAATTGAAAAAGATAAAATAAAAAAAACAGGAATTGCTAAAGATTTTTAAATATCGTAAAAAAATACATTTAAGGGATTTAAAATTCAAGGGAAGTAATTATGTGAATTATCTAATTACGCAGAGGCAATAATTATTTACCTTAATTATATTCCAAATAGACAATCTAAACACATTGAAGTATGTGTCCAGAAATTTGGTAAGCTGTGCTATTGATAAGAGGTTTATTACTTCTGATATGTAGTGCCTCTAAAATTTTTAGGCGTCTAATGTCTGATCGATAATTTTAGTTTTGTCTATAAGAATTTTACGAATGTCGGAATGCGGAAGGGAAACAGTATGTGACATAAGAGGATGTGTAATATATATATATATATATATATATATATATATATATATATATATAACTGAATAAGGAACGAAGAAAATATTAACAACGTTCAAAACATTAATTTAAAACAATACTCAATATATAAATAGAGCTATGAATATTTATTATAAAGTATAGTTTAGACCATGTACAATCTACTACAAAGTATACATTTAGTTTCGACATTGAAAACATCCATTCCCTTCCCACTACCTGATGAGACATTGTCCTTTCAATGTCGAAACAAGATGTACATTTTGTAGTAGATTGTAATTTGTACATGTACTAAACTAAAATATAATTTATTATGTATATATACACTACCGGTCATAATTATTAGGCGACCCCATTTTTTTAAAAAAAGAAATGATGTATTTTATACTATTTTTAGTATTTATTGCTCAGTGAAAAATTCTAAATGAAAACAGAATTGTTCTTTTTTATTAATAATTTGCAAGATTTTACAAGACAAGGAAGCAAAGATGAACACTAAATTTTCTTCATTCTTTCATTGATGAAACTGCTATATAGGTAATTATTAAATATTTATAAATTCATATTAACAATATTAACAAAAGAACCATTCTATTTTCATTTACATTTATTCATTTGGCAATAATTACTAAAAATAATATGAAATACATCATTTTTTTTTAAATTTGGGGGCCTAATAATTATGCCCGGTAATATATATATATATATATATATATATGTAGGTGTGTGTGTATGTGTGTGTGTGTGTGTGTGTGTGTGTGTGTGTGTGTGTGTGTGTGTGTGTTTCATTAAATAATATAGATATTTTAAACTGTTGTCTGTCAACCATTACAGGCAACCTCTTCTGCCTCCCCTAAGCATAGACCAAGTGATTCTCCCTGAGAGTAATACACTACGCCTCCTCGGACTTACCCTGTCCTCAGACCTCAAATGGAACCACTATATTGAATCCATAGCAAAATCTATTGCTAAGAAGATTGGGTCACAATGTCGATCCAGGATGTTTTTTCCACCTGAATTCATCCTGCATATATACAAGTCAACCATCCGTCCGTGCATGGAGTACTGCTGCCATTTATGGTCAGGTGCCCCTGCCGTTCTCCTCAGTGTTCTTGACAAGCTCCAAAGGAGAGTCTGTAATGTGATAGGTACTGATCTGGCGACTCGACTGCAGCCACTTCCCCATCGTCGAAATGTGGCCTCCCTCTGTCTCTTCTATAAATACTTTCATGGCTTCTGCTCGGATGAGCTTAAGTCACTGATGCCTCCTCAACAGGTGTTTACTCGTGCAACCAGACTGGTAACTGGGTCCCACCCATTCACAGTCAGGTTAGCCAAATGCAGTCGACAATTCTACTCCTGCAGCTTCCTCTCTCGCACTTCCCGCCTGTGGAACTCGCTCCCGTATTCTTGCTTTCCTGACGGCTACAACCTCCAGAAATTTAAATACAAAGTCAATACTCATCTACTAACCACTGGACTCTAGCGCTCTCCCCCACCCCTGTACAACCTTCCCTTTCTCTCCACCTATGTATCTGTCATCGCACCTGCTTTCTCAGCTTTCTGTTGTTCCTTTCTAACTAGCTTGTACTCCTCACTCTTTTCTAATTAATCTTTTTACATTTACGTAACCCCCTGCACATCAGTGGCATTTCCGCCTTGCTCGGGGTGAAATGATTAACAAAAAAAAAAAAAAATTTTGTGTCTACTTATTTATCTCCTGATCCTGTCTAATCAGTTTCTTGATATTAAGATGAAGTTCATCAAGAAAGGTATCGTAGTTTAACATCAAGTATCTTATTAGACAATTAAAAAGAATCAGTACAAAAATAAGAAGACACATTATGTCTATATTATTTAGTGAAACATGTGTAAATGAAGATATGCTGCCTAATTATACATATATGTGTGTGTGTGTAAGCGTGAGTGCGCGTGTGTGCTTTGGTCTCCCGCTAGTTATTCGAAAGTGTATATTTTTATACAAATTTCAGCAAATGTTTTTTTTTTTTCCTTTTTCTGATGTATCGAGGGCCTTAATACAGCAACTCGGAAAAAAAAATGAAAATTCACACCATGCTCGTGGCACAAACCGCTAACGAGTGTAACTCAGAAATAGCAAACTTCATTAAAACGGCCAAGTGAACAAGAGAAACAACAAATGATACGTTGATAAAACCTTTCTTAAAGTATGAGCGGTGCTTATGAGAATATGTTTTTTTGTATTTCTTTAAAGGATACGTTCAGTTATTATTATTATTATTATTATGATTATGATTATTATTATTATTATTATTTTCTTTTATTTCAGTTATATACTCACTTCCTTCCGGGTTCCAATCAGAAACCTAGGATTACAAATGGCATCGTGACATTTTTCACTGACCATTTTTGTTAAATTATTATTATTATTATTATTATTATTATTATTATTATTATTAATTTTTGTTTTATAAACATTTCTATCCGGATCCCAACTAGTGACCTAAAGTCAGAAACGGTTTCATGAAATTTTTCACCGATTAATTTTGTAAATTTATTATTATTATTATTATTATTATTATTATTATTATTTCAGTTATATACTCACTTCCTTCCGGGTTCCAATCAGAAATCTACGATTACAAATGGCATCGTGACATTTTTCACTGACCATTTATGTAAACAGATAAAATAAATTTAATTAAGACGACACAATATCACAGAGTCATGTTACATAGACAAAGCCCTTCGTGAGAACTTTACTTTTGAGAACAATTTTCTGTGTTTCTTTAAGAAATCTGCTACATTCAATGAGTCTGTGGGAACCTTTTGCAATCAATCCGAGGATTCCGAGTTCAAATAGAATTATTGATAACCTCTTGTGCCAGATTTTCGAGATTTTCATTTCAAGATTTTTTATTTTTATATGAGGACCTTATTCAAGTTCTTGATGTTTTACACTGATGGCGTTCTCAGAACTGCGTGTATGTATTTTCAGATGGTAACGCGGCTATAAAAAAAGTATTATAAGCAAGCTGAAAATTCAGTGTATGTCATTCCACCGAAGTGTAAACAACTTTAATTTTCATAGCGTTAAACATGAAGGATTCTTTGCCAAACAAAATGTACTTGCGGGGAATCTTACGGCACTAATTTATTCAAACGAAATTTGCAGCGGAAGTACACAAATATCTTGTTAAGACTTATGGCGACCATGCTCTGTCGGAAACAACATGCAGAGATTGTTTTAGATGCTTCAAAAATAATAATCTGGATTTTGAAGATAAAGAACGCTCTGGCGCACCGAAAAAGGTTGAAGATGAAGAATTGAAGGCTTTACTTCATGAAGACACATACCAAGCGCAAGCTGAACTGGCAGAATCATTGAGAATTGATCAAACAACAGTTTCCAAAATCTTTGAATCCCTTAGGAATGACTCAAAAGTAATGACTTTGGGTTCCGTACGAGTTAAAGCCGAGATACATGAAACGCGTCTTGTCACATGTAAACATCTGCTTCAACGACAGAAAAGGGCAGTTTTTTTTTTTTTTTTGCATCGTATCGTAACCGGATGTGCGTTGTGGAGCACTGGATATCGGCTCGGAACGAGAAATCGTGGGGCCGAGTTCGAATTCCAGCCGAATTCACTGCATTCACTTACGTGCAAATACCCTTGGGAAAGGTATTAATCCGTCTATTCCTTCCAGTTATGGGTTAAATAACAGGACAGTTTGGGTTCTATAGCCTTGGTCGGCAACCAGTCTACCGCAGAAAGCAATGGCAACCTACTGCGGAATAATCTTCTGTCCAGTCAGTCATGTCACTTTCGAGACATGATCGCCATGTGTATCACATATGGCACTTAACTGACTGATCATAACCGGCGATGAAAAGTGGATACATTACGATAACCCTAAGCGTAGAAAATCACGGGATAAGGACAGCCATGCATCAACATCGTCGGTAAAACTGAATATCGATGGTTCGAAACTTCTGCTCGGCGTTTAGTGGGATCAGCTGTGTGTAGTTTATTATGAGCTACTCAAACCGACCGAAACCATCACGGGAGATCGCTATCGACTACAGTTGATTCGTCTGAGCCGAGCATTAAAAATAAAACGGCTGCTCTACGAGAAGAGACACGACAAAGTGATTTTGCAACATAACAATGCTAGGCCACATGTTGAGAAACATATGAAAACCTACTTGGAAACGCTTAAATGGGAAGTCCTACCCCTCCCGCGACATTCGCCAGGTATTATCCCGTCCGATTATTTCTTGTTATGATCGATAGCACATGGCCTGGCTGAGCAGCACTTTCGTTCTTATGAAGATGCCAAAATATATGTCGACTCGTGGTTAGCCTCAAATGACGTGCAGTTTTTCCGATGTGGAATTCAAATGCTGCCAGAAAGATTGAAAAACATATTGGCTAGCGATGAGCAATACTTTCAGTGACATGTTTCTTATTAATCTTTGCAAATAAAACATTACTTTTTATGAAAAGTCAGCTAGAACTTATTCAAGGACTTAATAGTTTGTTAAAGATATTCAATACATCGCAATCTGCAGGTACTTCAGTATCAATAGGAGAGAAAATTCTGTTTTTGTGATCTTTGTTCAAAACGTTTCAGCGATTAGGTTTGATTGTTGTGTCTCTGTGTATTGTAAAGTTTCATAAAATTGTGACAGAACAATGTCTGTAACCAGGTCTGGGTGATGCTCATAACAATTTCTTGTAGTTTCACTCCCGAAAACATTGCAGTTTTTACAATGAGGATATTGGCCCACCCTTTTATGCTGACTTTTATAATTGGTATAAACTGATACCGTGCAACCTGACATAATATTATCAATTGTTTCTGAATTGGAGTAGATAGATCTATCTATCGCGCGGTTCACACTCCACCCACGTCTATTGAACAAGTTAAGAGGCTCAACCCTTGTTCCCTGTTTAGGATGTGGTTTCCGGCTTTCTCTTTTCCAATCTTTTCACTATTACGTAGCCCCCTGCACAGCAGTGGCGTTACCGCCTTGCTCGGAGTGATACGATTAAAAAAAATATTAATAACAGAATCTGCATTTTGGGTTAATACAGTTTTTCACATTTTGTGCTTCGAAATTTCTAATTTGACTCTACACTACGTAACCATTGATGTACACGGGGTTTGTCTATATTAACAATTCTGTTACAGATAGAATATTTACCTTGAAACGTCTTAACGTGTCATCGCTATTATTATTATTATTATTATTATTTCTTTGTCGTTTGCTTTCTTTTCAATACAGGTGATTACAGGCTCATTACGAGAGACCTAGGGCAAAACAAGTTATGGAATCACTCCATTCTGTTTGCACAAATGATGGTACTAACGGATATTTATATATTTTTCACGCCCTTTTTCCCGCATTTTGGGAATTTATTTTCCAAATATTCTCTTGTTTATATTTATATTATTTTCAAAACGTGTGGGCACGTGCTGTCAAAAATGACGGCAAAGTAGTTATATCGATATGCCGTCTGCAATGAGAGCAACATATATATTGATGTATCTCAAACCCCTGAGCGTAAAGGTATATATATATATAAACAGGAGTGAATAAGGAACGAAGAAAAGTTTTTTTTTAACAACGTCCAAAACATTAATTTAAAACAGTACTCGATATATAATATATAGAGCTATGAATATTTATTATAAATTATATTTTAGAACATGTACAATTTTTTATATATCCACTACAAATCGTACATTTGTTTCGACATTGAAACTGCAATGTCTCATCAGGTGGTGTGGACATGAATAGGAAGCCTCTTTTCTTATATTTGTTGAGTTGTGTGTGGGATGTTGGTGGGGCTTAGTGATAAGGAAATAAGTCTTGTGAATTGTCCGTTTGAATTTTGAAGAAAGTGGTGTGGGTAGTGGATGTAGTTGATTAATGAGTGTCTTGGAATTTTGTAGACACATTTAACATTAACAGATAGGATATAAGTTTTATGATCTTGCGACTAGACTTTATCTTTTGGATTTTTTAGAGGAGCAGAGTAGGGAGGTGTAAGGGGTGGGGAGAGATGGAATTGGACTTACCGCTTATTTTTACAACTATAGAATATTTTTGTATTTAAGCACAATTTTTATAATTAACACAATTTTGTATATTTAACCTAAATTTTGGATTTATGAAATCAATTTTTTCTATTAAATTTTAAATTTTAAATTAGATCCCAGTTTGTGGTGTGTAATAGGTAAGATTAATGTAGGAGGTAAGATTTAATGTTGTATTTAAGGTAACAGGTAAATAGGAAATAGGTATGTTTATATTTAAGGTAATAGGTAAAATTTAATGTGTGTATTTAAGCATAGTCTTTATAATTAATCTAATTTTGTATATTTAACCTTAATTTTGAATTTAGGAAATCGATTTTTTCTATAAAACTTTTAAATTTCTAAAGTTTTAAATTAGATCACGGTTTGTGGCGTGTGTAAGAGTGTTGTTAGTACACTGAAGGTGTATCATTTCTAAGAGATCCTAGCTCTGGCTTTTGTAGTATTTTTAGCATGATTGTAAGGTTAGTACTTTAATGTGATTGCAGTTTACTCTGGTTTAATGTCTCTGGTTTAAAAGCTTGTTGCTATTCATATATTTAATAATTTCAATTTTGTCTTGAAGACAAAAGAAACATGGTTCCTTTTTTGGTTTAGCTGTTCTTGCTATATATATATATATATATATATATATATATATATCTTTAGTGGTACAGAACTTGAGTATTGCATTGAGAGTTATGATTTTTATGTTAGAAGGTATAATGAGGATACAATATATAAAAAAAAAGAAAACCGGTTTCGCTCCTGCTTATCAAAATATTTTATTGGGAGAACTTAACGTAAAATGTAAGAGTTGTAAGAGTTGTGAAAAATGAAATGGTCCATGATGGGAAGGAGGAATGAATTGCTAGAGACTGATCACAGCAAGGCTCAGCAAACACTCCCGCTGCTTACACAACAATGGTCTGCAAGACCTGATGCACACAGACTCCAGCATCTTCAAATGAAAAAGTGAATGTGAATTGGCTAACACCGAAAGCCAATTCACATCAAAGTCCATGGCGCACTCTCTATTCTTTAAAAGGTGTTCACAAATTGAAGAACCTTAGGTATTGTAGACAAGTTCATTTTGTTGCCAGGTATGTTTCCTGATTTTTATCATAACGTGCTGTTTGATTCTACTGTCAAGTCTTTGAGTGGTTCTGCCTATGTAACTGACAGCACAGCCACAATTATATTCGTAAATTACAGAATTTATTCGATGAGGGGGTAGAACGTCCTTCCGACTAGAGGCTAAAACAGATTTAGTATCAAACACAACATGCATTTCGGCAGAAAAATAACATTTTTACACAACAGAAGAAATTTGCCTAGTTAGGTTTTCACCATTCTCTCCAACCCACGGAAGTCTTATATACATCGGGCATTTAGAAACAACCACTGCCTTGGTCTTTCTGAAATCAGCGATCTTGTTGCAAATCACTGAATTAACAACAGTAGGTGGATACCCATTGTCGCAAAAAGTTCTTTTTACAAAATTAATTTTCACTTTCAAGAAACTGTTCAAGACAGATCGTCAATGTCCTATGCGTTAAAGTTTTAGGATTTTAAAATTTCAATATGAGAATATACTTCTTAACCCTCTAGGGCCATTCGTATCATATTTGATACAGTATATCCCTATAAGGAAACATTTGGTATTTCCCTATAAGGAAACATTTGGTATTCATTGACTGAGCAGTCAGTACTGCTTTCCTGTGAAATTTATAAAATATTTCTCTTAAAAAATTTTTCAGGAAAATATTTCTTTCAAGGCTTGTTTTCATACTGTATCAAATATGATACGAATGGCCCTAGAGGGTTAATGAACGTAACGAATTAATTAGCATATGTCGTCACGGTAGCAAATTTAAAATTCATTAATTGTGTCCTTCTTCCATTTATTCATAATATTTTTGCCTCTTACATCGAATAAAATTTAAATTTTGTGAATGTGAAGCTTTTTCCGGCCAATGGACAAATCCTCTACCTTCTACTACCAAAAGAAAATTACATGTATGATTTCTTCTCTACTTAACACTATCCTAACCCTTGCTTCCAGAACAAAAATATTTTTCATTCTGTGGTTGACTGGGGTTAACAATTCATGTCTCGAACTGACATTTTGATATAGGTATCCCTGTAAATGTTATCTGAGTTTATATATATATATATATATATATATATATATATATATATATATATATTTGGTGACATAGTTATTATTACAAAAAATAATATAAGGCAATTTTAAAGAGCAAACACGCGGGAAGAGCTTTCATAAATGGTAGTAAAGAAAATTAACTGAGCCAACTCTGTCTCACTACTCTCTCTCTCTCTCTCTCTCCTTGAACAGGACAGGGTGGAATTGAGTTCTCTCGGTGACTGGCGTGTGTATACACTGCTTATATACAACACGATATACTTTCTCTGATTCCATGCGCCTATGGCTTAGTGGGTAGCGACTCCGACTGACACAAAGTCACTCGAGTTTCGATCCCAGCCAGAAGGAATGGGATGTGTCTAACCAAACTGATGAGCTGTGATACAGTATATGGATGACTACTATATATATATTTATATATATAAATTAAGGCAGACACGTTATTTCATAGTGAATCGGAAGTATGGTCCTATTTCAGGTGAACCATCATCAGCTTTCGTCTTCATTTTACAAAGGATTTTAAACGAATTCGTGTAAAATCCTTTGTAAAATAAAGACGAAAGCCAATTGTCTCTTATATTTAACAGTATATGTTTAGAAAATTATTTGCTAACTCGATACACTATATATATATATATAATAAAAAAGTTAATTTAAATTTGTTGTAATGTTGTAATGGTGAGAAGTGTTGTACCTCATGTCGTTTGCACAGTTCGCAGTGTTTGACGATTGCCACCCTGTCGATCTTTCATTTCTTTCATTTTTAAGCAAGCTTACGATATTTTCTTGTTGTGTGGCTTAGCGTTTCAATTATGATTTCTTGATAATATCGCTTTTTTCTTTCTTTCACAATCCTGGTTATTGCTTTTTGCCATTGTTCCCTATTTTTACATTATTAGACCACAGAACCAAAAGAGTTGTAGAGACAACAAAATGTGCATTATGAAGATTGGTTCTGACATGCGCACATGTCGCCTCCATTAAGGTGAGAAAACGGAAGCCAATTGTCTTATGGACAAATGGAGAATCACGAGAAGGTAAGAAGATGCTTAATTAAGAATATACAAGTCTGTTTGCACGGCTATATTTCCAAGCCTACATATGCACTTACTTCTTCAAATATGCATACATGCAAATATATATATATATATATATGGAGGGTATATGTGTGGGGGTATATGTGTGTGGGTGTATGTGTACGCACGGTGCATTTATCAAAGAATGTATTAATTTGCATGAATGTAGTGTTAGGGATGTTCTCACAAAAACATTTGTTATTATAGTCTATATTTGTAGAATCTCCTGTTTACACACTAGTGTACGGCAACTTAAATATGTGGGATGTGTTTTAACAGAAGATGACACTGAATATTGAACAGGCTTTGGAATAGCCAAAGATGCCTTCAGAAGCTAAACAAAATATAAAGAAACGATAAAATTCATTCAGAACAAAGAAAATAGTACTGAACTCTTATGGTATATCAACCCTAGCATACGAAAGTCGACACTGGACAACCTTCTCACAGGTGAAGAAGAGACGAGAGCCAAGAGAAATATTGTTTTACAGAAGATGGTGAGATGCATTATATCCCCGTCCTGCGCATTCGATGAAAACATATTTAAAAAAAGCCCACACTTCCTTAATATTTCTCCAAGCCAGTGTACAAAATAAACCCTGTTAAAAAAAAAAAACAAAAAAAAAAAAACAAAAAAAAAAAAAACGTATATCCATTAAAAACAATGTTTGAAATAATAAAATACACCGGCTTAAAAAAAAAAATTGTTCTTCATATATATATATATATATATATATATATATATATATATATATATATGAAGAGCAAGAGAATTTTTTTTAAGCCGGTGTATTTTATTATTTCAAACATTGTTTTTAGTCGAAACAAGTTTTTGTTGTTTTTTTTAAGCTGGCGTAAGTGTAGGGTAGGTATGGATGGAATAAAATTCTCTATCCAAATAAAGACTATTTTTAAAAGGTGCTCAATACAAAATAGAGCGAATAATATTAATTTTGAATTTCTAACATAAATAAATCATAATATCGCTACAAAAGTATCCATTTTGTTTCGACACTACGTGTGACTTATCAAGTGATTATATATATGCATTACCGGCCATAATTATTTATTTCATACTATTTTTAAGTGGATAATTCTAAATGAAAATAAAATGGTTCTTATGTTATCATTTCTTTGAAAAAGTTTGCAAGGCAAGGAAGCAAAGATGAACTCGTCCGAATCACCCTAATTTTTCTTCATTCTTTCAGTGATAAAACTGCAGTATAGGTAATTATTAAATATTTATAAATTCATTTGATGCACATGTTATTGTGCAATATTAACAAAAGAACCATTCTGTTTTCATTTACAATTATTCACTTGGCAATAAATACTAAAAAATAGTATGAAATACATCATTTTTTTTTAAACACCAGGATGTCTGAATAATTACGGCCGGTAGTCTATGTATATATGTACGTATGTATGTGTATAGACAGATAGATAGATAGATAGATAGATAGATAGATAGATAGATAGATAGATAGATAGATAGATAGATAGATAGATAGATGTTGTCTTGGGTTTCACGCTTTTTTGATTGTCTATTTTTTTATTTAAAATACTGAATATATTCAGAGATGCGTATATTGATGAATTTTGTGAAGGTGGGATGAACTGTGGGAGGAATATCTTTGTCGTGACGCCTTTTATACAAACACAGACATAAATTAACACTTGTACAACCATTGACCTGCGCAGAGACACACGCACATGCGAGCTAAATGACTGGGGCTCACAGTCATAACTTCATATGAACGATATGGTGCTTAGCATATATATGTATATGTATGACGTTTTGCACATGCATACGCATTTAACTTTAGCATATGTTTTTGCGTAAGGATATATTTAATTCTGTTTATATGTTCATACATTGAAATATGATTATGTCAATTCATCCAAGGCCAGTAGCGTTATGAATTCGCCTTGACTGTATCCAATATATAGCAATTTAGTCTGTTTAAAAGTTAACGGAAAAACTGACAAGTCAGTAAAGGCTAAATTTTGTAATTTGTGTATATATATGTGTGGGTGTTTTAATCTGTATATGTGTCTGTTTGCTAGTGTCTCTGAATATACTCGTCTATTTTTCCATGTGTGAATGTTTGTAGGTTTATTTATGTATGCGTTCTTTCTCATCCTCGTTCAAAATATGAATAACTTTCTAAATCTACTAAATTGTTAAAATAAAAAAAATATTTTTTTTAAATTTCGCAACAAAAATAAAGTAGATATAATAGTTAACCAATAATTGCTGATGTCAATTTAATCAAATTTTAATACCAATGCCCACCAAAATTAATTTTAGTCTGCCCACATATTCTCCAAATTAGAAATTGCTTTACTCTGATTGGTCCACATTGTACATACAATAATGCCTCCCTGATTAAAGGGGTCTTGCTTGTTTTCAACCTTTTAAAACCATTCAATTTAAAATAACCACATCACTTGATAAGACACAAGAAGTGTCAAAACCAAATAGCTACTTTTGTAGTGATATTGTAACATATCCATGTTATAATTTCTGAATATATATATATATATATATATATATATATATATATATATATATATATATATAGGAAAAAGTTCGAAAAAGTTGTAAGTTAAAAAACGTGTGTTTTTTTTTACAGTATTTACTTATTTCTATTATTATTATTATTATTATATATATATATATATATATATATATATATATATATATATATTTGATATTTCAGACCGGCCTCATCGGAAACAAATGATTTTAAAATTTAAACTACAAGCGTTCGTCGCGAGAGCGTTCGTCGAGCGATGGTTACATCACGTGACGTAAAAAGCGATAGAGTTTTTTTAATATTTGTAAACGTAAACCTATCTCTAATAATACTTTTAAACGTTGTTTTAAAGAAAATTTTTTAAGTATATCTAAAAAATGTTTAACTATTGAAATATTTATAAAGATTCAAAACAACTAAGTCCCTATTTAACCCTAGCCTATATGTATATAATTTTAAAATCCAGTATTTTTCCTTTTTTCTGCCTGAGTATGTAGAACTAAAATCGGAATCTCTCAGTAAAAAGTTTTTCCTATACATATTAAGACAGTATACGTGGATCATCATTATGCTATATATATATATATATATATATATATATATATATATATAGGAAAAACTGCTAAAAAGTTGTAAGTTTAAAAATGTATTTTTTGACAGTATTTGTTTATTTCTATTATTATATTTTATATTTCAGACCGTCCTCGGTCCTTCATCAGAAACAAATGATTTTAAAATTTATATTAGAAACGGATTTCGCGAGAGCGCTTGTGGAGAGAGATTATTTACATCACGTGACGCAGAAAGCGACAGAATTTAAACAAAAATATTTGTAAATGTAAACATATCTTTAATAATACTTATAAATTTTGTTTTAGAGAAAACTTTTTAATTGTATCTAAAAAATGTTTAGCTATTGAAATATTTATAAAGATTCAAAACACCTAAATCCATATATATATATATATATATATATATATATATATATATAATGAGCTTGAGCAGTCATCTGCAACGGGGATTAGATAGCTGGTAGACAGACATACACAGGAATCATCGAATACGAGTGCCCAATTACATCCACCCACCCACACCCACCCACACGCACACACACACACACACACACACACACAAACACACACTCATAAATATTTTTGTATATACAGATCAATCTCATGCATGGTTTACTTGAAACAACAAAGCATTGTTAAGGAAAAGTAAATTGTCGTATAAAGTCGGTGTATTCGGTCAGGTGTTAATATTACACCAATATTCTTGTACGGATCTCACCATGCCTTATTTGCCAGAATGGTTGCTTCTAGTTATACTCAGCCAGGGGTGGCGATCCCAGCCAGGGGTGGCGATCCCAGCCAGGGGCACCTTCAGAAATTGCTTGAAAACCAGAACATAGGTTGATTCAAACCCTGCGAATAAAATTTCTCCCACAGAATTGTTCGTAGATTTTCTTTGGCTGGGCAATACTCACCGGAATCAATGGATTACAACCAAATGTCTTTGTTCTAACTGTTGACAAAGTCAAATTATTCGCAACCTAACAAAAACTGTCATAACGCTTGTTTTCTATAATTTTGTTTTGTCACATTTACTACAAGTAAACAGTAAAGCCATTAAGTCTGAAAGAATTACCAGCCTTGAAGAATGAGAAGAAAGAGATATTACTGAGGAGCTAGAACAATAGGGAACCAATCCGGAAGACAGTAGATAACGATTGACATTGCATTTGAATATTTTAAGATCAAAGTTATCTGGAATGTGTCGAGCCGGAAGAGAGTTCACCAAGCGAGAAGTGCGAGAAGAGAAACTGTTAGCAAAGAAATTTTGCTACATCTAGCCAACTGAAATGTAAATTGATGAGACCTATTTGCGAATCTAGTACGGCGTTTAAACTCATAAAGTCTAGGTACCATTGTGAAATAATAATTACCATGCAAGTATTTATAGAAAAAGGTGTGAATATGGTTGGACAAACAAAAATCTGTTTGTTTGGGAAGAGTTGACTGGATTGGGCGACAATTTTATATATATATATATATATATATATATATATATATATATATATATATATATATATATATATAATTCGTGTAAAATCTTATGTACACTAAAGACGGAAGCTGAAGATGGTTCGTCTGAAATAGGCCCATACCGCAAATTAACCATGAAATAACGTGTCTGTCTTAATTTTTACATATATTTGCTCTATATGTATTTATATACATATATATTTAGAGCTCTCCTAGAAAGTTATCCTACCACTTTATATAGAGGATAATCCTTTGGATTCTTCTTTATCTACACCGCAATATATATATATGTATATATATATATATATATATATATATATATATATATATATATTAAAAAAGGATTAATTCAAAGATGTTTTATTTTATTTTATTATTTATTTTTTAATTTCTTTGCAATCTATTTAAAAAGGAAAAGTAGACAAATTTTTCTCCAGTTTCTGAAAGGTTTTTTCTGTTGCTGAGGTGATGTGTCGTCCCCCGTGGGGATCTTCATATCGAAATGGCCATTCAACATCTTTGAATTAATCCTTTTTTAATATATATTTGCTCTGTAATATTTTATTACATGGAGCTCTCTTCCTGTATCATTTTTTAATATTAAAATAAATTTTTAATATTAATTAGGATCGGGTTTTTTGGAATTTACCTTCCTGCTTTTTTCCCTTGGATTGAAGTATCTGAATTAAAATATATATATATATATATATATATATATATATATGTGTGTGTGTATGTGTGTGTGTGTTTGTGTGTGTGTGTGTGTGTGTTTATTTGGCTTTCTTGCTAGAGTGAAACATAGATTGATCGATTAGAAGCTAGTTTATGAAGAAGTTCGTGGTCTAAATCCTTTCTCAGCATCTAACTGAATGTTCAAATACCAGATTAAAAGAAACGCCATTCTTAATCGGCCAGTTATTTTTCAGCACCCCTTTGGATAATGAAACAAAATAGGAAAAATGGCGCTGCCGCAATAACTTCTTGTTTTATTACTTTTGTGTAGGCGAGTGGGCTGTAGACAGCGTGGTCCTCCTGGTTGTGGTAACACCTTGGAAATAAGTAAAAATAACCGTTCATGGCTGCTTCAAGACAGACAGTGTTGGCAAGAAGAGGAAGTTGAAACCGGATGCAAAATGGCTGGCATATAGCGTGAAAGTTCGATTTGATTTAAGATGGTTGACTTAGTTAGCAAATATCTTTGTTTTAGTAGGACACAGAAAGGTCTAATCTGAGAAATCTAATTTTGATCATATCTGATGAAATTCTGGATGAGGAGAGTAAGGAGAAGGCGTAATGTGGAAGGAGAGTAGAAAATCAGGAAACGGAGAGCAGACATGAACTGGAAAGTTAGAGAGTGTAGAAAAAGAAAAAAAATAACCGCACACATACAAGCTCACCAACGCACCGGAGAATTCAATTAAAAAAAAAAAGAAATAAAAATGTAAAAATATATACGAATGAGCGAATATACAAATAAAGTTAATAAGAAAGAAATAAGTTTTCTTTCAGAAAGAGAGAAAAATAATTTTTTTTAAAGTGACAAAAACATAATTTTTTAAAGGCAATCATCTTATGTGGCCGTGTGTGTTGTAAAGATTATTTTTACAAATAAAGAAGAAACATGAGGCAGGAGAGATGTGGTTCTACGGAAGGATGCTAAGAATATCATAATCGGAACATATAGGAAATCTTAACATATAAAATGAGCAAAAAGAAAGTTATAAGAAAAATCTCAAAAAATCACTTATACATGAAATAAAATTAACAAAATTGACATTACTATGACACATTAGGAAAGACTGATTGACTGATTTACTTTTTAGTGCATATCATCCAGTAGATTATTTAATACTGAAATCTAAATATTTCGAAAATATTTTTATGGCGTTGCTCGGGTGTAATGAAAGCTTTAAAACTAATCCATTGTCCTGGAGTTCAGACTCTTTGGACGTTGGCACAAAAGTCTAAAAAGCAATAGTTGTTTCCAGTTAAATCGAAACCGTAGACTGAAAGAAAAATGAATGGATGCAAGTCAAATTTTGATTTCCTGGTATCGATATCAAATAAGTTTTTTCGTCGTAAACTGAATTTTGAAGGCTAAATTAATTGATGAAAGTGCAGTATAGATAATTATTAAATATTTATAAATTCATTTGATGCACATGTTATTGTGCAATATTAACAAAAGAACCATTATATTTTCATTTAGAATTATCCACTTGTCAATAAATACTAAAAATAGTATGAAGCACATCTTTTTTTAAAACACTGCGGTGGCCTAATAATTATGGTCGGTAGTGTACGTCACTCATATTTCTTCTTTCTTTCATACAGTCCTGCGAGATTTAAATTCTCTAAGCCGTCTTTTTCCAAGATGGTATAAATTGTTATTGTCATCGCTATGAACAACGAACGAACCCCTCAACAAAGAAAAAAACAAGAAAGTCTAAAAATACATTTTTATAAAAAATACCAGGGATAGACATTGATAGTAAAATTATCTACAATACATATTTATCTAAACTTGTTTATAAATGGAACTTTCTGTGTGTGTGTGTGTCTTTGTGTGTGTGTGTGTGTGTGTGTGTCCGTTACCTATAGACTCCGAAACGGCTGAACCGATTTTCTTGAAAATTTACACAGTTGTACTATAAGCGTCTGCGAGTGTTCTTAGCTAGGTTTTGTGTCGAGGTACACCCGATAAATATCGAAAATCGATAATCGAAAAAATCGGGTTATAGAAGGAATGGTCCGATTTTAATCAAATTTGATACACTCATAGACAAAAACATAAGAAACTATATTCAGAAGTTTTAAGGTTGCAGTTCTTACAATTGTGCAGAAAATCGATAATATATATATATAAGTCAAGATGTTAGTGTGCGTGTCAGTTTATCTGCCTGTATGTCTGTAGTTTTTCATCCCTTTTATTTTAGTTTTTGCTTCGGGTTTGGCTTTAAGAAGGTATAATTGTAGTTCTTAGTCTCAGCCATGATACCATTTACTCAGAGGACTTATTAACCTTCAAAATTCAGTTTACGACGAAAAAACTTATTTGATATCGATACCAGGAAATCAAAATTTGACTTGCATCCATTCATTTTTCTTTCAGTCTACGGTTTCGCTTTAACTGGAAACAACTATTGTTTTTTAGTATTTCATGCCAACGCCGAAAGCGTCTGCGCTCCAGGACAATATGATAAGTTTGAAAGCTTTCATTACACCCTAGGAACGCCGGGCTATACTGCTAGTGAGTTAATAGATCTTTCGCCTGGAATATCATTGCTGCTAGAAATCTTTGGTGTCCGGGTCCTGGATCCATTAATGGGTTATTCGCTTATATTCGGTTCCAAGACATGTCCATATCAGTAAATGAATGATCCAACCTAGATCTAGTTTCTTGATACGAATAAAATAGTTTCTGAAGTCTTGCCTGAAAATTCTTCTGTTACTAGATAAATTGGCATCTATTTCAATGAATTGTCATTGGGTTTGGATATTAAGTTACAACCTAAAATCAGTTTTTTGATAATGAATATTTGTTCTAGTTTGGCCTGAGACCATTCTTCTGTTACGAAATTTTTGTTACTTGGGTCCATAACACTTTTAGATCAGCAAATCAATAATATGTAATATATTACTTTGAACGCTGGATGAGATTAACGGATGTATCCGGCTGTAGATAAGGTCAACAAAACTTACAACTTGCTTGAGAAACAATGTATCGGCGAATGTGATTGACAGATACATCCGCTGTAGATAATGTCAACAAAATGATAACCCGAACAAATTGCGCGGGTAAAAGAAGCGGAGCTGTGTGTGTCGCGTGGGACTTTTAAGACTATAAAAAATCTAGAATTTTGGCTGATGAAAAAAAGGACCTCCGACTTCCGAATTTCGACGGCCCCTTCGTATGCGCGAACTCTCTCCGACTGCTCTACTGCTCTACACAAGCATCACAGGCGAAGAATAAAAATATAAAATTATATTTTAGAATATACTTGTTCCTCGTTGTTTTCAAGCGGGTAGTGTAAAAGAAATAAACCTGCAGCAAACCTCCGATATAAGTAAATAGGTTTCTCTTGTCCTAGCTGAAATTTATCCTGCTAGGAACATTTTATGGCTTCTTACCTTCAGCTATATTCGGCCTCAAGATACGTCCAGACCAGAACATCAATGGTCAACCTTAATTCTGTTACTTGATAAGAATAAAATAGTTTCTTCAGTGTCGCGTGAATGTCCACCTACTGGCATGGAATAATCACCCACCGCGCCATAATACTTGTAGACTAGCAAATCCTCAGGACCGATATATAATAGAAGCGATAGATAAATTGTCGTCTGAATTGCGTAAAATGAAAACAGCACTAACATCTCATTTTAAAAGTTATACAGTACTCGATGGATAAATTGTCGTCTAAATTATGTAAAAATAAAAATAACACTAACATTTTATTCAAAAAATATAAAGTATTCGATAGGATGTGCATTGTGGTGCAATGGAAATCGACTCGGAAAGACAAATCGGGGAGCCGAGTTCAAATTCCAGTTGGATTCCTTGCATTCACTTACGCACACATACCCGAGGGAAAAATATTAATCCGTCTCTTCTCTCCAGTTATGGGTTAAATAATAGAACAGATGGGGTTGTATAGCCTTAGCTTGCAACCAGTATACCGTAGAAAGCAATGGCAACCTACTACGGGATAATCTTCTACATAGTCAGTCATGTCTCTTTCGAGACATGTTCACCCAAAGAGTGTTTCACATATGGCACTTCAATGACTGACTGACAGTATTCGATGGATAAATTGTCGTCTACATTACGTAAAAATAACACTAATATCTCATTTTAAAAGATATACAGTATTCGATGGATAAATTGTCCTCTATATTAAGTAAACATAAAGAAAACATTAACATCACACTTTAAAAGACATACAGTATTCGATGGATAAAATGTCGTCTAAATTATGTAAAAATAAAAATAATACTAACATATCATTTTAAAAGATAGACTGTATCCGATGGATGAATTGTTTTCTAAATGATGCAGAAATAAAAAAAAGATACTGAAATTAATTCTACTAAATATATTTACAAAAATTACATGAACATTTAAAAAGTAAATTTATCTAATAAAATCACAATTGTTTTCAACTACCGCCTTCAGACAAGTGCCTGTATTTCTTGTGGACGGTCTACTCGATTAAGTTGGTAAGCCTTGCCTTCAGTTCATCTTTGATGGTAGAAAGATTTTTGTTGATCTCTTGCGCAACTAAGCTTTACACATAATAATAAAGGGAGTTAGATTCTGGGGAGAGGGTGGCCAGATTTAAGGGGTGATAGGGTTACAGGAATATTCTGATAGCAATAACTTGGTTCCCCTGATTGTGTGGCATAATACAGAGTCCTGTTATTAGATAGTCTTTCAGAAAACCGACGTCTTGATCCTGGGCAGGACTATATCCTCAATGTAGTTTATGTAGGCCTCTGATATCTTGTGGGGTGAGCAATAACGGCATAACGTCGTCATCGTTAATTATCAATCAAAACATCAAAACAAAACATCATGCAACTCTTTCCCAATAACCTAGATTACCCTTTGTCACCCAAACACTCTGAAATGTTCGTACTAGAGCTTCCGATACTTGCCGTTTCCAATTTTTTGGAGAAGTGAATTGGGTTATAATGCACTTTTTCTCTTGTAGGGATGTGCGTTGTGGTACAGTGGATATTGGCTCGGAAAGAGAAACCGGAGAGCCGAGTTCTAATTCCAGTCGAATCCATCATATTCACTTACGCGCAAATACCCTCAGGAAAGGTATTAATCCGTCTCTTCCTTCCAGTTATGGGTTAAATAGCAGGACAAATTGGGTTCTATAGCCTTGGTCGGCAGCCAATCTACCGCAGAAAGCAATGACAACTTACTGCGGGATAATCTTCTGCCCAGTCAGTTATGTCTCTTTCGAGATATGATCGCCCAAGCGTGTATCACGTATGGCACTTTAACTGACTCCTTGTAGACTACAAAAACAAACATACATTTTTTAAAATTGTTTCACCCTAAGTAAGGCGGTACCGCCACTGATGTACAGATGACTACATAAGAGTAAAGGTTTAGGCAGAAGTAAAGTAAAGAGAAAGACGAATCAGTTACAGTGGGTGTCAGAAAAGGCAAGAGAAGGATAGGAACACAGGTGTGAAGACAGTTACGAAGGGAGATAAAAAGGAAAAGAACAAGATATACGGGATGATGTAGAAAGAACTGAAGTCAAGTGGATAAGAGATGGGAATTGACACTGCATTTAAATTCCTGGAAGTTGTAGCCGTCAGAAAAGCAAGTATACGGAATGGAGTTCCACAAGCGGGAAGTGCGAGAAAAGAAGCTGTTGGAGTAGAATTGTCGGCTGCATTTTTTTTATCTAACTGTAAATGGGTGGGACGTTGTTGCCAGTCTGATTGCACGAGTAAATTCTAGTGGCGGGGGTACCAGTGACTTAATTTCGTCGGAGCAGAAGCCATGAAAATATTTGTAGAATAGACAAAGCGAAGCCACATGCCGCAGGTAAGAATGTGGTTGGAGTTGAGCTGCCAAGTCCGGACCTAGCGCATTAGAGATTTTCTTTTGGAGCATGTCAAGAAGACTGAGATGAACAGCAGGGGCGCCTGACCAGATATGACAGCATGCGCCAAATAAAAAAAAATAAAAAAAATGAAATGGCGACAATTTACTTATTCGCAAATTATTATAAAATTTATCACCAAAGATTGTCAATAATTAGTTCCGTACGAGGTTAGCAATGTGAGCTTGAAGGTTGTCTAGCAGAAGGCTTTTTTTCAAAGACGAAAATAATAGTCTGAAAAAAGTATAATCTCGATTTATACAAACTCTATCAGTGACTCAATTGAGAATCTGATAAAATGAATTAAATTTATTGATTCCCACGTTTCAACAAACGGTGAAGTGCGCATGCGTTTCAAAGTGGCAACGCGTTTATTTACAAGTGTAAACAGTTTGCACAGAAACACTATGAATACGTGAAGAGATCAATCGGTTTAAGAAGATGAACTATTTCTTCGAGCGGATCGATCCGCGTTGGTTATAATGTGTCTTTTCATCAATGTTGAAAAGTCAATAATAATAAAAAAAGTAACTGGGAATATCTATCGAATATAAATGAAGTTCTATTGTCTATTTTGTAAATCTATAGATATTTCTCAAATGAATCTTCAATTCACACAGTCAGCGTAACGATTTCAAATAGAGGGGCGTTGGTGTTTAAATCGGGTATTGATTTAATCCGATAAAAACGCACGAACAATGTCAGTTCTAATCAGGTAACCAATTTAACAGAACTGGTCAAATTCGATTTATTTCTTACATTTTTGAAATGTCTTCTATTTTTTTTTCAACCCACAACAGTGGATAGCGGCTTGGAATAAGAAATCGGAGAGCCGAGTTCAAATTCCACACGAGTACTTTGCATTTATTTAGGCGAAAAAAGAAATTCATATGGACAGAGTTGTAATACTAGACTGACTGTCACCCAAGAAATTTTCTCACTGCCCTGGTATATAACCCAAAGCATGAAATGGATTGGTAAGTATTATTCAAACTTTTCTCCGACGAAAACAATGGTTAGGAGGTAGTATGCTAAACGCGGTCGTACAGACACAAATCATGCTGAACCCTCAGTTCACTCCAAATCGGAAGTTGTCCCTGAGAATACCAAAAAATCCACAAACTCGTTTTCGCCCATCGTAAATTGAAGATGAGTGAGATAGCAGAGAGGATAAACATATCAGAGAGCAGTGTATTTTGTATGAACATTTGTCAATGAGAAGTCTGTGTTCAAAGTGAGTACCGCGTTTGCTCACAGGTGATCAAAAACAATTGCTCGTCGACGATGTAGAGCGTTGTTTGCAACTGTTTTAACGCAACAAGAACTAATTTTTGCGTAAGTATGTTACAATGGATGAAACATGGATCCACCACTTCACTCCGGTGTCAAATCGAAAGTCAGCTGAGTGAACACCAGCAGGTGAAAGCCGTCCAAAGCGACCAAAAGACGCAAACATCAGCAGGCAAGTTTTTGACCCCCGTATTTTGGGATGTGTAATGTATTTTGTTCATAGCTTACCTTGAGAAAGAACGAACTATCAATAGCTATTGTTATATAGCATTATTGGTGCTTTCGAAAGCAGAAATCGCTAAAAAAAACAGCCACAAATAAAGAGGAAAAAAGTGATCTTTTCACCGGAGCAAAACACCATGTCACAAATAGATCACAACGATGGTAAAAACTACATGAATTCCATTTCGAATTGCTTCCACATTCACCCTATTCTCCAAATGTGCTCCCCCACCATCAACTACTGGCTGTTTGCAAACCTCAAAAAAAAAATTGCTCCAGGGAAAAGCTTTTGGCTCCATTGAAGAAATGATATCGGAAAGCGAGGCTTATTTTGAGGCTAAAGACAAATCGCTCGACAAAAATGCCTCAAATTATTAGAGAAGCGTTGGAATTAGTGTATCACCCTAGAAGGAGACTATGTTGATGATTAATGTAGAATTTTGCCTCAAAGTTGTTGTTTTATTATTTAGGCCCGGAATTTATTGACCAATGTGTTATACGTGTGTATGAACGTCTGTGTTTGTAGCATTGCGTTGTTTAGTGAACACATTTCGGAATGTGCAGATAAATGATTTCATTTCTTTCTTCAATGTTAGTTTAGGAAATTCAAATTTTTAACAAACAGGTAAATTATGAACATTATTGTTAAAGTAAATGAGCTGTAATAAAATGAATAATTTACTCTGAATGTACCAAAAAATTTATAGATTTATGATGAAGATAGGGAAAGGCTTATTTGAAAAAGAATTAAAGATAGATAGATAGATAGATAGATAGATAGATAGATAGATAGATAGATAGATACGAACAGACTGGGATAGATAGAAACAGCCTGAGAAAAATAGGTAGAAAGAAACAGATTGAGATAGAAACAGACTGATGAAAATAGTTATTTAATATGTATTAGACAGATAAATAGATAAATTGAAAGAAATGTATAAATAAAAAACAGACTGAGATAGATAGATAGATTGATAGATAAATAGATAGATAGATAGATAGATAGATAGATAGGAGAAAGAAAGAAAGAAAGAAAGAAAGAAAGAAGAACTGGTTTATGTAGATAGAAAGAAACAGACAGACACACACACATATATATATATATATATATATATATATATATATAGAGAGAGAGAGAGAGAGAGAGGGAGAAAGAGAGAAAGAAAGACAGACAGACAGGGAGAGAAACAGTGAGGTAGAAAGAGATAGAAACAGAATGAGCGAGATAGATAGATAGATAGATAGATAGATAGATAGATAGATAGATAGATAGATAGATAGATAGATAGGAAATAGAAATAGAAACAGAACAGGCTGATAAAAATATGGGTAAACTAGCAGTATAGCCCGGCGTTGCTCGGGTGTAATGAAAGCTTTAAAACTAATCCATGGTCCTGGAGCTGAGACTCAGCCTAAAGAATATTTGTGTGAAGTTTGTATATATATATATATATATATATATATATATATATATATATATATATTATCGATTTTCTGAACTATTGTAAGAACTGCAACTTTGAAACTTCTGAATATCGTTTCTTATATCTTTGTCTATGAGCGAATTAAATTTGATTAAAATCGGACCACTCCTTCTATTACCCGATTTTTTCGATTATCGATTTTCGATATTTATCGGGGGTAGCTCGACACAAAACCTAGCTAAAATCACTCGCAGACGCTTATAGTACAACTGTGTAAATTTTCAAGAAAATCGGTTCATCCGTTTCGAAATCTATAGGTAACGGATACACACACACAGAGACACACGCACACACAAAGTTCCATTTATCTGTATGTCTGTATATTTTTTTCAGCCCTTTTATTTTAGTTTTTGCTTCGGGGTTGTCTCTAAGTAGGTATAATTGTAGTTCTTAGTCTCAGCCATGATACCATTTACTCAGAGGACTTATTAAGCCTTCAAAATTCGTTTACAACGAAACAAATTTATTTGATATCGATACCAGGAAATCAGAATTTGATTTACATCCATTCATTTTTCTTTCAGTCTGCGGTTTCGCTTTAACTGGAAACAACTATTGCCTTTTTAGTCTTTCGTGCCAACGTCCAAAGAGTCTGAACTCCAGGAGCATGGATTAGTTTTAAAGCTTTCATTACACCCAAGCAACGCCGGGCTATACTGCTAGTAAAGAAAAAAAAAACGTGTATTTATTACTGCGATAATATAATAACTGTGGCACAAGGACGAAATGAAAGTGGGGCGTCGCTTTTTAACACTTTCTAGATCTATCTAATCATATTCACGATCCAGACACTCGTTACTATTTGTTCATTCACCACAATATCTCATCCGTCATCTTCCAATCCGACATATACCATAATACCACATATTCTCTTCATCTTCTTCTTCGTTTAAGTGCCATGTTTTTTCACGACGTAAACGATCATGGATTTCCACATCTCCGTATACCTGGTGGCTCCTAGCATGCTTTCTCGTGTTACACCTCGCAACCCCCGTTATGTCATCCACCTGATCAGGTCTTCAAATATATTGTCCGCTGCATTCCTCTGTCTGTTTTTCCCTCTATCTGGCCTGTTAGTAACAGGTTCTCCAAGCCGTCCTTCCTCAGAGCATATCCCAGGAACTTTATTTGTCTCTTCCTGTTGTTCAGTATTAAATTCCTTTTCGTCTTCATCAGTATTAAATTCGTTTTCGTCTTCATCCTTTACGCTACTCTCCACAGTCTTTCTCGTCATTGCTCACATGCTCGGTCCATGATATCCTCAGCATCCTTCTGTAGAACCACATTTCAGCTCTTCAAGTTTTACCTTCATCTTCGAAGATATTGTCCAACATTCACTGCCATATTGAAGAATCGACATCACATAGCAATCCAGTACTCTCTTTTTTGTTTCTAGTGAAGCTGTCCTGTTTCTTAATACTTTCTCAATTTCTGGAATTCAAAACCCATAACATTAGATTTCGCTTTATATGCAATTTACACACTAATATATCGAAAAATATCATATAATAATTATGCTTGTTCCTTCCTTAGTTACTTAGTTCTTCCGTCCGTTACGCCAATTACTCTCTATACGAGCTTTTCCTTCCCCTCTATCTTTTTAAACGCTACTCTCCACAGTCTTTCTCTCATCTTTGCCAAACGGATGGGTAGCAAAGAGTGAGAGAGTAGGAGAAGAGAGCCCATAGCATCACCGTATCAGTAGCAGCTTAAGCTGGTGAATGTAGCAGTAAATGTGTGTGTGTGTGTGTGTGTGTGTGTGTGTGTGTGTGTGTGTGTGTGTGTGTGTGTGTGTGTGCTGTACAAGATAGTAAAAATAGGTTGGTTTGTTATTGTATCCCGTGACCTAATAACGAAATTTCTGGCCTCTACAACCTTGGTCATTAGTCAGTTGGTCTTTTCTGTTTACCATGGACACAGAACCCATGATTTTTCAGTAATAAAAAAAATATTTTCTCTTTCAAAATCTCTCACAAAATAGCGTACAGTATTTTGGTTTTGGTCTGCGCTTAATATAAGATTACAATAAATAACTTCTATGGACATTACTTTTATAGATCTTTTAATAAAACTACGCACTGTGTTATCGTTATTTTATCATCCAATACCTTTATGTTTCAAGACGTTACAAATCATTTTTAGTATGACAAATTAAAATTTTTCCAGGAAATCATAATCATCCTTCCGTGTTAATTCCACGAGTTCCGCTAGTAATATAAGATTACAGTAAAGTAGCTTCTATGGACATTACTTTTATAGATATGTTAATAGAATTCCACTCTGTGTTATCGTTATTTTATTATCCAATACCTTTATGTTTGAAGACGTTACTATCATTTGTAGTATGACAAAGTAAATTTTTTCCAGGACATCATAATTATCCTTCCGTCGAATTTTCACGGGTTCCGCGAGTAAGAGGTTGGATGGGATGAACACCAAATCAGACTTATAAGAAAACATCAAAATAAAATAACAATTGTTAGTAAGACCCGTCCATCCCACAAAACTAACAGTGGCTGCTGTATTGTCTTAATAGACAAAATCAAGAAGTACATTTACTAACAGACTGGGAAAGTATAAAATAAATAATACAATGGGAAAATCAAAAACTAACCCAGTCAAGATTAATAAAAGGGACCAAAAATAATATAAATTATGAAGGTTAGGAATCTCGATGTGGATCCTGACAAAAGCGAACGCCGGTAACAGGCTTAAAAACGAAAGAAAAAAAAATCATAACTAACGAGTAATTTTTATTTTTATTAACACATTAAGAGAGGTGAGAAATTAGAACAAAATAAATTTAAATAGATATTGTTTAAATCAAAGATCACATACCAAATCAAAATCACATATAAACTAACAAATACAGTAAACTATATTAAAACAAAAACATTAATTAAAATATTAAATGAATAAATTCTATCAACGACCGTCTTTATTTTAATGAATAAAGACGAAAGGAAAATATATTAAAAAAAATTAAAAAAACAATGGGCATCAGAATATGTAAGAAGAGAAATACATAAACTGAAAAGAGACTTTTTAAATTCAGGTGTTAAGAAAGGAAAAGAGGGAACTGAAAAAAAGACAGATTCTAAATCAAATCGAGTCGATCGGCTAAAAGATAGCGAGAAAATATGTAAAGAGTAAACGAGAATAATATTATAGGTGACTAGGTAAAATACGTTTGAAAGATGGCGTCGGTCGGTGAAGTGTGGTTAATCCAGTAAGCAGGGGAAGGTAATTAAGGTCACGCCGGATGAGTGCAAGTGCAACAAACAGATGCAGCTTTTAGATAATTATGAGATACATTCTATTATTTATTTTTATTAATTAAGAAGTGTTTTTCGTTTAGAGAAAATGGCGACTTTACTTGTAACGACATGTAAACGGAAGAGCGCACGTGAAAGAAAAAAGGTCGAATAAAAGAAAAAAGAAAGAAAGATAGAAAGAAAAGAAAAACTGTGAGAAACTTAAAGGGTACATGTACCTGGACTTGATGTTGGCGTGTACAAGAAACAACAGCAAGGAGATAAAATGAAAAGAAAGTAAACCAATAAGAACATGGAGAAAAAAAGAAAGACAGAAAGAAAGAAACATTCTTCTTCTTCTTCTTCTTCTTCTTCTTCTTCTTCTTCTTCTTCTTCTTCTATGTCTTCTTCTTCCTTGTGTGCCGTGTCCTTTCGAAAGAATCGGGTTATAGAAGGAGTGGTCCGATTTTAATCAAATTTGATACACTCATAGACAAAGACATAAGAAACGATATTCAGAAGTTTCAACGTTGCAGTTCTTACAATAGTGTAGAAAATCGATAATATATATATATATAAAAGACAAGATGTTTGTGTGTGTGTCTGTTTATCTGCCTGTATGTCTGTATTTTTTCAGCCTTTTATTTTAGTTCTTGCTTCGGGTTTGGCTCTAAGTAGGTATAATTGTAGTTCTTAGTCTCAGCCATGATACCATTTACTCAGAGGACCTATTTAGCCTTCAAAATTCAGTTTACGACGAAAAACCTATTTGATATCGATACGAGGAAATCAAAATTTGACTTACATCCATTCATCTTTTTTCAGTCTACGTTTTCGCTTTAACTGGAAACAACTATTGCCTTTTTAGTCTTTCGTGCCAACGTTCAAAGAGTCTGAGCTCCAGGACCATGGATTAGTTTTAAAGCTGTCATTACACCCGAGCAATGCCGGGCTATACGGCTAGTATAAGAAAAAGATCTCTACTATTAAAGCAGGCATGAATAGGTTAAGATTTTTATTGGAAAAGCCTCCGCTAGGGAGTCTATTCTATTCTATTTTGTCCGAAGAAATGCAGTCCAAGTTGAATTTTCATGGCAATGAGGATGGTTTGTCCCAGTATGGGTAGAACAGGGGGATTAGAAATGATAGGACTAAGAAATTGTCGGAAATTTACAGATGTAACGGGTCTCCTGATTGGCTGATTTAACCCGAACCTCGTTTTGAACTTTAGGCGGGCTTTACCAGAGGTTTTTGTTTTTTTTCTGATGGTTTTTGTTCTCTCCTTCTTTCAGCTAGCACGAACAGTATCGGACGTATTTGTGCCGCTCCGGATTTTTGTTGCAGCGGGGCCTAAATTGGCGCCCACTTGTCTCGCTATATCGAGACCATCTTACCAATTCTTTGTAATCTTTTAGGCTAATGCCACAACTTTGTAACAGAGAAAATCTCTTGTTACCCTTCTTACCTTATAAAGGATACCCTATGGGCAAAGCCTTGCCTTCCTAGAGAAAAATTCTCTAAGCACTATCATCTTATACCAAGATAAGAAACTGTGAAAGAAGCTGACCCAGAAGAAAGTTCCTGTACGTCGCGGATCGCAGTTCCTTGTGTCTTTTTCATCCCACTCCTAGACGGAGGATACTATACCAAGCTAAGCAGAGAAAAGAGACTATACCAAGCTACACAGTAGCAGCAAAATTCAGCATATTTTTGCAAGACAAATAAATTGTTTTTTCTATACCAGGTATGTCTTGTTATGTTTGATAATTTCCTTTCACTGCTTAAGCGCTAAGCTATGTGAATATATTTCTCACAAAATATAGCCTATCGAAACATTTTCCATTGAAATAGCGAGACGCTATTTATGGCATTGTGCAGTTGCAAGTTAAAAAGAAATGTTAAATTGTTAAAACATTGATAGTTATATTAAGCTAGGGTATGTGTGTGTGTGTGTCCAAGGTTGCACATAGGTATGCGCGTATGCATACATATGTGTGTGTGTGTGTGTGTGTCCAAGGTTGCACATAGGTATGCGCGTATGCATACATATGTGTGTGTGTGTCCAAGGTTGCACATAGGTATGCGCGTATGCATACATATGTGTGTCATAAGAAGACAGCAAGTTAAAAAAAAAAGTGTAGTTTTTTTTATACAACAAATAAATATGATTCTAGTACCAAAGCTCACCAAGTTTAATTTACGTGTATCAGATCCAAAGGTTTTATGACTATTCTTAGAACGGGTGTTGACACGGATCAGTTTAGGAGTCTCTTTAATATAAATATATCTTCATTTTAAGTGAGTGCAGGACTATCTTTGACGAAGCAGACTAGCAGAGAGAGAGAGAGAGAGAGAGAGAGAGAGAGAGAGGGAGAGGGGAGAGAGAGAGAGAGAGAGAGCCCTGCCTGGTCGTCAAGGGTGATGCGTGTTGCTATGTTGGAGAATTATACTGCTGAATGCCACATCATCTCTCCAGCTTGACTGAGAGAACAAAAGTCCCAATGTCTTAAATCCATTTTCGGAATGTTTGTTCTTTTTTAAAGTTCTTCCTTTTGTTGTTGTTTTTTTTTTGTTGTTGTTATTTTTTTTAACGATAGCAACACATACAGTGTGGTGTCCTAACCGATGACAAATGAGCTAACAATGAATTACCATTGTTAATACCACTTTTTAACATTTATTTGGTGTTACAAAAAAGATATCTGCAACCTTTCGTCTACGGGATAGAGTTTGTAGGGTATAAAAAAACCAACATCCACAAGGCACTTTTAAAAAAAACATCATATTACAAGATCATAATAGAAAATGTCAGATACCTGAGGATGTGCGTTGTGGGGCAGTGTATATCGATTCGGAACGACAAATCGGGATGCCGAGTTCAAATTCCTGTTGAATTCTTTGCATTCACTTACGCACAAATACCTTTAGGAAATGTATTAATCCGTCTCTTCCCTCCAGTTATGGGTTAAATAACAGGACAGATTGGGTTCTATAGCCTTGGCTGGCAACCAGTCTACCGCAAAAAATAATGGCAATCTACTGTGGGATAATTTTCTGCCCAGTCAGTCATGTCTCTTTCGATACATGATCGCCCTAGCGCGTATCACGTATGGCACTCGACTGGCTGAATGAAAATAGTTGGACACATAAGTAAACATCTACTGGGCATAAAGTGGGTGATCGGTTTTCTATTGATATAAAGTAATAAACTGATCTCCCATTAATTACTCATTATTAATACAATCCGTCTGTTCTCCTTTCAGCTATACTTTAAATAGCAGGATAGGAAATCTTCTGCCTAGTCATCTCTCTTTCGAGACATGATTGCCCAAGCGTTTATCACATATGGCACTTAACTGACTGACTGACTAGGAACCAAACATGTTTACAGTATATTTAGACAGGCATCGTATATACGTGTTGTTGGGCGAGCATTAGTGTAAAATATGTTTCTAAATTTGAAATCCTGTAAAGTGTTTAAGAACGATGTCTTATACTCTATGACACAGAGAGATATGAATTGTATAAATATTTATCATCTTAAAGGTCTTGTGCATTCGTTAGTAGAAAGACTAGATTTAAGCTTTTCGATTTGATCGCATAAAATAAAGCGATATCTTCTTGCTGAAGAAGTAATGACATTTAACTAAGATTAATATTGTATCAAAGAACTCATTTTAAAAAATTCCTTTGACGCCAAAGAAAAAATAAAATAATTAATCAAAGAAAATTGTTTACGGTGAAATGAATTTTTAAGTTTATTCCTTTTTACTTCGGCGTACAGTTTGGTTATCTTTCTTTAAGGAACGCAGCAAATGGCGGTTTATGATGTTTTATTTGCACTGTGATGAGGATGATAAAAAAAACAGGACTATTAGTCACTATTTCAGAAGGGGTGAAAATGAACGATAATACGCCAAGAAGAGGGACTATGGAAATAGCGTAAAGAGAAAGAAGGATTTGCGAGATTAAAAAAAAGAAAAAAATATGAAAGAAAAAACGCATTGACAAAATAAAAACAAAGAAGAAAAAAATAAGAAGAAAGAAAGAAAGAAAAAAAAAGGAATGAAGAAAGGAAGAAAGAGAAGAAATAAGGAAGGAAGAAAGAAAAAAAGAAATAAGTAATGACAGAAAAAGAAGAATGTAAAGAAAAAAAGAAATAAGAATGAAATAACAAAGGAAAAAGAAAAGAAGAAAAGAAAAAGAATGAAGGAAAGATGAAATACGAAATAAGGAAGGAAGAAAGAAAAAAGAAAATGAATGAAAATAGAAAAAAAGAAACATAAAAGAATGATGGAAAGAAAATTAAATTAAAAGAAAATTAAACAAAAAAAAGGAAGAAAATGAAAGAAATAAGAATAAAAGAAAGAAATAAAGTAAGAAGAAGGAAAAAGAGAGAAAAAGTGAAATAAAATGAATGAAAAAAAGAAAGAAAGAATAAATTTACGAGCTTCACGTGGATAGATGAGTAGATTAATTGTAAAATGAATAAGACGGAGTTCCTAAAAATTAAAATTGTAAAAATTTTTTAAATGAAATTATAAAAAGAATTTTTAAAAAGTTAAAAAAAATTCTTTTAAATTGTAAAATGTAAAAAGAGGGAGTTTCTAAAAATTAAAATTGTAAAAATTTTTAAATGAAATTTTAAAAAGAGTTTTTAAAAATTAAAAAAATTTCTTTTAAATTGTAAAATGAAAGAGACGGAGTTAAAAAACTAAAATATCGAAGTAAGAGAATAAAAAACACGGACAGAAAGCATGAAAGAGCTGGAAAATATAAAAAAAGCATTAAAAGAGAAAAACAAATGAATGAGTGGGACGTGAAATGAAGAAGCAAATGAAGTAAAGTGGAAAAAGAAAACAAAGAATGAAGTGAAGAAGAAAATAGTGGAAATTCACAGAATTAAATCAAGAAAGAAATATTTATAAAATAGAATGAATAATGAAAAAAATTTAAAAGAAAAAGAATTTTCAGGGAGAATGAAAGAAAGAATGAAAGAATAAAATAAATAAATTTTAAAAGAAAGAAAATAGCAGATAATTGAAAAAAAATAATGAAAGCTAATAAACGAAGAAAAATCGCAGAATGATGAAAAATATAGGGAAAAAAAGGAGATGAATGGATTTAATAAACACGAAGATTTTCTTGTGAAGAAAATCAAGACAATGATAAAAAAAGAAATGGAGTTAAAATGAAATCACAAAGATTAGAATTAAATAAAGAAAAAAAGAGAGAAAAAATGAAAAACAAAAAAAAACAAAAAAGAGAAAGCAAAAAAAAAAAAGTCCTGCGAGTAAATGGTATCATGGCTGAAACTACGAACTACAATTATACCTACTTAGAGCCAAACCCGAAGTGAAAACTAAAATAAAAGGGCTGAAAAAAATACAGACATACAGACAGATAAACACACACACAAATATCTTGTCTTTTATATATATATTATCGATTTTCTGCACTATTGTAAAAACTGCAACCTTGAAATTTCTGAATATCGTTTCTTATGTTTTTGTCTATGAGTGTATCAAATTTGATTAAAATCTGGCCACTCCTTCTATCACCCAATTGTTTCGATTATTGATTTTCGATATTTATTGGGAATACCTCGACACAAAAATCTAGATAAGAACACTCGCATATGCTTATAGTACAACTGTGTAAATTTTCAAGAAAATCGGTTCAGCCGTTTTGGAGTCTATAGGTAACGGAAACACACACACACACACACACACACACACACACACACACACACACACACACACACAAAGTTCCATTTATAAATAAATTTGGATGTTTGTGTTTTTTTTGTGTTTTTTTTTTAATCATTTCACCCCGAGCAAGGCGGAAACGCCACTGATGTGCAGGGGGTTACATAAATGTAAAAAGATGAATTAGAAAAGAGTGAGGAGTACAAGCTAGTTAGAAAGGAACAATAGAAAGCTGAGAAAGCAGGTGCGATGACAGATACATAGGTGGAGAGAAAGGGAAGGTTATACAGGGGAGGGGAGAGAGCTAGAGGCCAGGGGTTAGTAGGTGGGTATTGACTTTGCATTTACATTGATATCTGTTTTAAATTTCTTTATATCTTTCCACTGTTCTTTCTTTCCTTTGCATCTTAACATCTCTTTTTCCTTGTCTTCGTTTTTACCATTACCTATTTTTCTTTTTTTTTTCTTTGTCCTTTCTTTCTTTCTGTTTTATTTGACCTTATCTTCCTTTTCTCTTTCTTCAATTTTTCTTGAATTTTTCTACTTTTTCCTTTTGTCTTTCTTTCTGTTTTATTTGATATTATCTTTCTTTTCTCTTTCATTTACTTCGTTCTTTTGTCTTTTTTTTTATTTTTCTGTCTTATTTGATATTATCTTTCTTTTCACTTTCTTCTGTTTTTTTGTTTTTGTTTCTAATTTTCTATCTTCTTTCTTACTTTGGTCGTTATTGGGTTCTTTCTTTACTTTTATTTTTCAAATATATTTGATATTTTCATTCTTTTCTTTCTTTCTTACGCATTTGATTTATTTCAATTTAAGCTGCAATCTTTATTTCGCCTCAATTTTCCATTTCTTTCTTTCTTTCTTTTTCTTTCGTTACTTTTATTTTCTTTAATTCACTTCTACTTCTAGATTAGTTTTTCTTTTCTTTTGTCTTTTTCTTCCATTTTTTAAATTTATTTTTCTTTCCTCGGTCTTTATTTTGTTCTTTCTTTTCTTTGCATTCTCTCTGTTTATTTCACATTATCTTTGATATTTCCTTTATTTAGCTTTCTTCTATGGTTTTGTTTACTCTTTCTTTCTTTCTTTCTTTCTTTTTTTTTATCCATATTTTTTGGTTTATTTGTCTTTCTTTTTTATTGTTTTGGTTTCTTTTTATAACATAAGTTAATATTTTTCTTCTCGTATCAAATTGACATTCTTATAATTCTTTTTGCTTTCTTAGATTTTTTCTTTTTTTTCTTTCTTTCTTATTGCTTTCTATCTTTCTTATATATTGGATTTATTTCAATTTAGACTTTCATCTTTCTTTTTCTGCCATTTTCCCATTTTTCTTTCTTTCTTTCTTTCGTTACTTTTATTATCTATCATTCATTTCTACTTTTACATTATTTTTCTTTTTTTCCAGTTTCATTTTCTTTCTTTCTTTTTTCTTTTTCTTTTCTTTCTTTCTTTTTTCTTTCTTTCTTTCTTTTTCTATTCTTTTCTTTCTTTCTTTCTTTCTTTCTTTCGTTACTTTTATTATCTTTCATTCACTTCTACTTTTACATTATTTTTCTTTTTTCCAGTTTCATTTTCTTTCTTTCTTTTTTTCTTTTTCTTTTCTTTCTTTCTTTTTCTTTCTTTCTTTCTTTTTCTTTTCTTTTCTTTCTTTCTTTCTTTCTTTCTTTCGTTACTTTTATAAGCTTTCATTCACTTCTACTTTTATATTATTTTTCTTTCTTCCAGTTTCATTTTCTTTCTTTCTTTCTTTCTTTCTTTCTTTTTTTTTGAATAATTTATTTTATTCTTTCCTGTTTTACTTTGACATTATCCTTCTTCACTGTTCCTTCGAGTTTTCTTTCTTTTTTAACTCTGTTATTTTCAACTTTGACTGTTTTACATTGTAATTGCTATATTTTTTTCTTTCTGTCTTTAAAATAAGTATATACACAAAGGTAAATTAAATATTTCATTCACCTGAAACAGCATTAGGCGTTGTGAAAATGCGAGACTGCAGGCGAAAGAGAAAGATGGCGGAACAACGTCAACGAAGACGACGCCTCATTCTGGTGAGTCATGTGACCACACAGCCCGCCGCCATCTTGCTTAACATTCCCGTGCCAAGCTCTTGAAATAGCCAGTAGTCTGAAAAGATTGAGTCGGCCCGGAATTCAAAATTAGCCTTCCTGACAAGCGTATAATACGAACTTAATTTCATTAGGCCTCGGGAACTGAGCACATACTGAGCAAGGCACATGCGCCGCACGCGGGAGCAGAAGCTGAAAGCGAAACGCCGGGTGGGCGTGGGTAAAGAGAGAACAGAAAAATTTGTAAGATCTAACAAATGAAAGACTGCCTACCTCGCTACGACGCACCAAACCATTCATATCTATAACACCCAGAAATGTTTCTCTTGTTTCCATAACCATCTATCTCTCCTTTCTTGGATGCATTTAAACATCTTTTTTTAAAGTCTTTCTTGATCCAATTCTTTCTTTCTTTCTTTCTTTCTTTCTTTCTTATTCCGCTTGTCTGTCTTCACACATTATTTTCATGCTTTTATCTCTTATTATTATTTCTTTGTGTTTTTTCTTTACACTTTCATACTTTTTCATTCTTTTTTCTTGTGATTTTTCTTTCTCCACTCATTCGTCTTTTTTCAGTTTTACTTACTTTCCTTACCCATTCTTTCTTTCGTTCTTTCTTGTTATCTTTCTTTATACATCTTTCTTTACTTTTTCTAAATTTTTCTTTACTTTTTCTTTTTTGTTATTTATCATACTTTACACATCATTCTTTCTTTCTTTCTTTCTTTTACTTATAATTCTTTCGACATCTTTTTTCTTTAATTTTTATTTTTTTCATTCATTCTTCATATTTATCTTTCTTTAAATATCTATCTTTACTTTTTCTTTCTTTCCTTCTTTCTAATTCTGCTCATTACTTATTTTTCGGATGTGCGTTGTGGTGCATTGGAACGAGAAATCGGGGAACCGAGTTCGAATTCCAGCTGAATTCATTGCATTCACTTACGCGCAAATACCCTTGGGAAAGGTATTAATCCGTCTCTTCTTTCCAGTTATGGGTTAGATAACAGGACAGATTGGGTTCTATAGCCTTGGTCGGCAACCAGTCTACCGCAGAAAGCAATGGCAACCTACTGCGGGATAATCTTCTGCCCAGTCAGTCATGTTTCTTTCGAGACATGATCGCCCAAGCGTGTATCACGTATGGCACTTAACTGACTGACTTATTTTTCTTTCTTTCTTTCTTTCTTTTCATTTATCATACTATAAACATTTTTCTTTCTTTACTCTTTCTTTCATTTTTCTTTTTAGTTATTTATCTTTTTTAAAACACCCTTCCTTTTCTACTTTTCTCATCTTTTTTCTTTCTTGTCCTTTAACTTTCTTTACACAGCTTTCTTTCCATACTTTTTCTTTCGTTTCTCTTATTATTATTTATCTATCTTTACAAATCTTTCTCACCTAATTTTTTTTTCATTTAATCTTTTTCTCTAAACATCATTTTTTTCTTTACTCTTTCTCCTTTTTTTATTTTTTATTTTTTTTTCGCACATCTCTCTTTCGCCATTCCTTTTATTTTGTGTTCGTTTTTTGTTGTCGTTGCTTCTTCTTGTAGTTTACCTTTCTTTACACATCTTTCTTTCTTTCTTTCTATCTTCTTGTTACTTATCTTTTTTACTTTTTTCTTTCATTCGTTCTTTCTTCTTATTCATCTTTCTTTGCACATATTTCTTTACTTTCTTTCATTCAACCTTTTTCCTTTTTTTTATTTTTCTGTACAGATCTTTCTTTAGTATTTTTTTTTCTTTTTACGTCATTCTTTACACACTTTTCTTTATTTACTTTTTCATTTTTCTTGTCATTTGTTTATCTTTAAACATATTTCTTTATTTTTTCTTTTTTTATTTCATTTTTTCATTGTGCTATTTATCTTTCCTTGCACATCTTTTTTCTTTCCTTTTCATTTCTTTGCTTAGATCTTTCTTTTTTATTTGTTTTTCTTTACAAATCTTTCTTTCTTTACACTTTCTTTGTTTCTTTCATTCGTTTCTCTTTCTTTTCATTTATCTTACTTTAAACATCTTTCTTTTTCTTTTTTCTTTCTTTTTTGTTCTTTCTTCCTGTAATTTGTTTTTCGTTGCGATCTTTCTTTTTTTTACACTTTATTTTTTTCGTTTCTTCTTCTTGTTATTTTTTTCTTATTTCCGTATGCCTTCTTTATTTTTTCTTCTTGTCTTGATAATTTTTCTTTATAAGCCTTTCTTTAATTTTCTTCCATTTTTTATTTATTTCATTTATTCTACTTTTTTATTTTTCTTTACACATCTTTCTTTAATTTCCTTTCTTTCGTTATTTTATCATTTTTTCATTTCTCTTCAAACATCTTTCTTTTTTACACTTTCTTTCTTTCTTTTTTCTTTTTTTCTTACTTTCTTTCTTTTCTTCTTTCGTTCTATTTTTTGTTAATCTTTCCTTGCTTATCTTTCTTTCATTACTCTGCCTTTCTTTCCTTCTTTTTTCTGGTCGTTTATCTTTCTTTAACTATTTATATTTCTTTACTTTTTCTTTCTTCGTTTTTTTTTCTTTTGTAATTTGCCTTTCTGTACACACCATTCTTTACTCCTCTTTCTTTCATTCGTTTTTCCTTTTTCATTTATCTTACTTTAAACATGTTTCTTTTTATTCTTCTTTCTTTCTTTCTTTCTTTCTTTCTTTCTTTCTTTTTTTCTTACTTTCTTTCTTTTCTTCTTTCGTACTATTTTTTGTTTATCTTTCCTTGCTTATCTTTCTTTCATTACTCTTCCTTTCTTTCCTTCTTTTTTCTGGTCGTTTATCTTTCTTTAACTATTGATATTTTTCTACTTTTTATTCATTTTTTTTTGTAATTTGTCTTTCTTTGCACACCATTCTTTACTCCCTCTTTCTTTAATTCTTTCTTTCTTGCTATTTTTCTTTCTTTGCACATCTTTCGTTACTGTCTCTCTTATTATAACTTGTTAGTATTGTTTATCTTTCTTTAAACATCTTTCTTTTTCATTTCTATTTTTCGTTTTTCTTGTTGCTAATGAGCTTTCTTTACACATTTTTCTTTCGTTAATCTTCTTTTTCTTCTTTTTTCTTTTGTGTTTTATACATCTGTCTTTCTTTTATTTATTTCTTTTTTCTGCTCTTTCTTCTTGCTGATTATCTTTCTTTACCAATTATTTTTCTTTCTATTTTTTGTTTTTGTTCATATTGTAGTTCTTTCTTTCTTTCTTTCTTTTTTATATTTATTTTCCTTTGCATAGCTTTCGATACTCTTTTTTTCATTTTTGTAACTTTTTCTTATTGTTTATCTGTCTTTAAACATCTTTCATTCTTTTTCATTTTTATTATTCGTTTTCTCTTCTTTTTAATGGTCTTTCTTAACACATTTTCTTCGTTAAACGTCTTTTTTCCTATCTTTCTTTTTGTTTTTCTACATCTTTCTTTCTTTTCTTTCATCCCTTCTTTCTTTTTTCTTCTTCTTTCTTTACCAATTATTTTTCGTTCCATTTCTTTCTTTTGTTTTTCTTTTCTTGTTATATTTCTATATTTCTTTCTTTTTCCTTTCTTTCTTTCTTTTTTCTTTCTTTCTTCTTTCTTTCTTGCTATTAATCTTTCTTTGCACATCTGTCGTTTCTCGTTTTTCTTTTTGTATAACTTGTTTCTATTGTTTGTATTTCTTTAAACATGTTTCCTTTACTTTCATTTCTATTTTTACATCTTTATTTTTGTTTTTCTACGACTTTCTTTATTTTCATTCATTCATTCCTTCTTTTTTCTTGTCTTTCTTCTTGCTAATTATCTTTCTTTACAAATTGTTTTTTCTATTTCTTTCATTTTTTGTTCATATTATATTTCTCTCTTTCTTTCCTTCCTTTCTTCTTTCTTTCTTTCTTTCTTTTTTTCTTTCTATTATTATTTTATTACACATCTTTCTTTCGCTACTTTTTGTTATGCCTTTCGTTCTTTCCGTTATTTGCCTTTTTTGCAAATCTTCCTTTGTATACTCTATCACTCTTTTTTCTTTCGTTCTATTTTTCGTTCCTCTTGTTTTTATCTTTCCTTTTTATATGGTTCTTTTTTATTTTTTTGTTCTTGTTATTTAACTTTCTTTACACGTCTTCTATTCCTCAGATATTTTTCTTTTATTCCTTTTTCCGTCTTTCTCTCATTCTTTTATTTTGTTATTTTTATGTTATTAGACAACTTTCTTTTATTTCACTCAGTTATTTTTTTATTTCACTCAGTTATTTTTTCACTCAGCTATTTTTTTCACTCAGTTATTTTTCTTTTATTTCACTCAGTTATTTTTTCTTCTTTTTAATTATCTTTATTTTTACATTCATTAATTCTTTCTTTTTTTACTTTCGTTCGTTCTTTTGCTATTTATTTTTCTTTACTTTTTCATTCTTTACTCTTTTTCTCGCTATTTATATTACTTTACGAATCTTTCTTTTATTTTTAATTCTATTTTTTCGTTTTTTGTTTTTGTTATTTACCTTTCTTCACGCGTCTTTCTCTCCTTACTTTTTCGTTATCTCGTTCTTTCTTCTTATATATTTTTCTTTAGAAATAATTGTTTTTGTCATTTTTCTTTTTTTTCAATTTTTCTTGTTATTATTTATTTATCATTCTACATCTTATCTTTTTCTTCTTACTTTCATTCGTTCGTTCATTCTACTTGTTATTGATTTTTCTTCACACATCTTTCCTTCTTAACATTTAGTTTTTCTTCTTGATATTTATTTTTCTTTATCCACTATTTTTCTTTATCCACTATTTGTTGTCATTTTTTCTGTTTTCGTTCTTTCTTCTTATTATTTATTATTCTACTTCATGTCTCTTTCCTCTTTCTTTCATTCGTTCATTCTACTTGTTATGATTTTTCTTCACAATTCTTTCCTTATTTACACTTATTTTTTCTTTTTGATATCTATCTTTCTTTATACATCTTTCTTTCTGTACTTCTTTCTTTTTTCGTTCATTTTACAGTTACTTTTTTCTTCTTCTTTTTTATCTTTCTTTATACATCTCTGTTTCTGGACTTGCTTTTTTCTTTCATTCGTTCATTCTACTTGTCAATGATCTTTCTTCACATATCTTTCCTTCTTTACACTTATTTTTTCTTCTTGCTATTTATCTTTCTTTATACATCTTTCTTTCTCTACTTGCTTCTTTCTTTCGTTCGTTCATTCTACTTGTTATTGATTTTTCCCCACACATCTTTCTTTCTTTACTTTTTAATTTTCTTTTTTCAGTTCTTTCTTCTCATTATTTATCTTTCTTTACACATCTTTCATTTTTTGTATTTGCGTAATATATAGTAAACTTTCTCCGAAGATTTTTTTTTTGTATTTTCTTGATAATTTTATTTTAGTTTCATCATTTTTTTCTTTTTTTACACGTTTCTTTCTTTTCTCTTTTTTGTCTTCCTTTTTTACTTTATTGCTTATCTTTCATTCTTTTCTTCAGTTTATATGATTTTTTTCTTTCTTTTTTTCTTTTTGGTTGTTTTCCTCATTTTTATACTTTATCCATATTTTTCTATCTTTCTTTCACACAAGCTTGCCGTTCTTTCTTTCTTTCTTTCTTTCTTTCTTTCTTTCTGTTTATGTTATTGTTTTCTTCTCGTTTATGCGTTATCTTTCTATCTCCCGTTTTTCTTTCTTTCTTTCTTTCTTTCTTTCTTTCTTTCTTTCTTTCTTTCTTTACAACTGTTTTTTGCTAATGTTTCGTTTTACTTCATACTTTATCTTTCTCTCCCCCGTTTCTTTCTTTCTTTCTTCTCCCCCGTTTCTTTCTTTCTTTCTTTCTTTCTTTCTTTCTTTTCCCTGTTTATATCTTTATTTATTTATTTATTTATTTTTCTTTCTTTCATATTCTTTCTTTCTTTTCCCTGTTTCTTTCTTTCTTTCTTTCCTTCTTTCTTTCTTTCCTTCTTTCTGTCTTTCTTTCTTTCTTTCTTTCTTTATTCTTTCATATTATTTTTTTCTTTCTTTCTTTCTTTCTTTTTTCTTTCATATTCTTTCTTTCTTTTTTCTTTCTTTTATATACTTTCTTTCTTTCTTTCTTTCTTTTCCCTCTTTCTTTCTTTCTTTCTTTCTTATTCTTTTGTTCTTCTTTATACTTTTTCTCGGTTTCTTTCTTTCTTTTTTTGATGTATTCTCTTATCATTGATTCTTTCTTCTTCAATTTCATTCCTTTTGTCTCGACCGTTCAATTATTATTTCCTTCTGCCATTTTCTAACGATTAAAAGAACATTTTAAAGGTCTCCAAAAGACATAAAAAAGCTTTAACAAAGGAAGGCGAACAATTAAAAATGATTGATTATACAAATTAAAACATACATGATAAAAATTCATCAAAATAAATGAATTCAATATCCTTTCTCATTTCGATACCAGATTATAGATTCCGCAATGATTTCTGATTCAATAAATCGATATTATTTACCCACATTTGGCGAGAAACAGCGCAGGTAAAAGCAGAGCGAAGAATGATGCTTTCTTCTGCCAAATAAACAGCCGATAATGTCTTTCTGTCGTTGTGACAATCGAACGCCTAAAATCTAATTTCGTTAACAATTTAGATATTTCACTGGTATAAAGAAAGGTATAGCAAAGGTACTCCATTGATAAAATAAATTTATACCCCATGATAAAATACACGCACACATGCACACACGCGCACTATAGTATCTTATTTATTTATTTATTTATTTATTTTAATCATATCACCCCAAGCAAGGTGGTAACGCCACTGATGTGCAAGGGGGTACATAAGAGTGAGAATATTAGAAAAGAGAAAACCGGAAACCGCATCCTAAACAGGAAACAAGAGATGAGCCTCTTCACCTGTTCAATAGATGTGGGTGGAGTTTGAACCGGGCGATAGTTTAGTCTATCTACTCCAATTGAAAAAAAAATCGAAGTGAGAAGAAGATTAGAAAAGAGAAAACTGGAAACCGCATCCTAAACAGGAAATAAGGGATGAGTCTCTTCACCTGTTTAATAGTACCTACACCTTTATGTAAATTAAATGAAAGAAATGCTTTAGTTTGTTTCTGTCACCATACGGTCAGTTTTCAGACCCACTTGAGTGGCAGGATGTAATCGATTTCTTTTCTTTTTTTTTCCTCCGATTAGGTCATTTGCAGTTGTGTGCAGTAATATGAATCTATTTTCGAGGTGTATCATGAGATTTGATTGGTTTTAAAAATATTGCGTCATCTGTGGTTGCATCAAATTCTTGTCACGCCCAGATATTACTGTCTCGACTGTCATTAGTTATCCTACAGCCATTGTCTAAAATGGTCGTTACTCCAAGGAAGCGTACAAAAATGAAAACGCTGCAAGAGCACACTGACAAGCCTTATAGAAAGATCGCGTATATTGTTGGTGACAGTCTTTCAATTATCAGTCGTGTCATCAAGGCAAAGAAACAAACCGGATACAAGAGTCCAAACGTAAAGACAAATACGGGGCGGAAGAGATAAACAACGGCAAGAGACGGCGTATACCTGATCAGCAAAAGTGTGAAAGATCCGAGGAAGATATTATTGTTTTTGTTTCAATTAATTTGAACAAGGGTGTAGATAACATTAAGAGACTCTACAGACAAATAATCGAAGAGCATATACCACAGTAATGAAGTAAAATTTTTTTTTGTTTGAATGAAATTAAAAATGAGTGTCAACACGCAAATACAAATCTGATACTCTATGTAGCCTAGTGATAAATTGCGCCGGATCCAAAGGTTCCTTTACGTAGAAAGGGTGAAGCAATTCCGTTCCTTGCTGAGGAGCATATTTTTTTATTCAAATTTCTCGTTTGCACGGGTTAATAAGCGAAATAATCACTTTAAAAATAATAAAGTAAAAATAAAAATGGAACGTCTTAACCAAATAATAGTTAACACCATAATAATCGATCGATAGATAGATAGATAGATAGATAGATAGATAGATAGATAGATAGATATAAAATCTTTGTTTGCTCTACTTTGGTATTGAGCGCTTTAGTGTTAGGGTTTTCGTCTTGGGTTTTTTTTTTCTTTCTTACGAGTGCTTGACTTTTTGTTCATGTAGTTCGTTTGTTTATTTTTTTGCTTTCCCTTTTTTTTACCTCCGGGTTGGTTCTCGGTGGGTTATACAAGACTATTTAAATTATAGCTTGATTAATACTAGTTTTACTATTGGTATAGTTGTTGCTATCGTTATTATTATTATTATATATATATATATATATATATATATATATATATATATATAGTGTATCCAGGCAGCAGATAATTTCCTGACATATACTGTTAAATATTAGAGACAATGAATGTCTATTATGCCTAATCATGCGCCGTTCTAAACGTTGAATTTTGGCTTTAATTTCAGTTGAAAATAAAGACAAAAATTGTTCAACATTTGGATAATTTTTTATTAATTTGGTTCTAAGCTTTTGGCTCACATGTGTCATCTTCTTTTCTATTTGGTGACTGTGGTCCTTGCTTAACAAAGTTTTATGTCAACACAAGATAAAAGCTTCTTTGATGGTGGATGTTTTTTTTTCCCTGTAACCTCGCTGAAGATGGCCATAATTGAAAATAGATTGGTTCTTTTGTTAATATTGCACAATAAAATGGGCATCAAACGAATTTATAAATATTCAATTATTACCTATATTGCAGTTTCATTAGTGAAAGAATGAAAGAAATTTAGTGTGATTCGGACGAGTTCATCTTTGCTTCCTCGCCTTGTAAAATTTCGCAAAGTAATAAACAAAGCACCATTCTATTTTCATTTAGAATTATCCACTAAAAATAGTATGAAATACATAATTTCTTTTAAAAACTGGGGTTGCCTAATAATTATGACAGGTAGTATATATATATATATATATATATATATATATATATTAATTAGACAGTGAGGTTAACATCGAGTGGCAACAATATGTTTTATGCTTCAACGCCATCTTTAGGACATTCTAAATGCTACGTTTAAACATGAAACATTGTCCCCACTCGGTAATGATATATGTCTTTATTTTATACTTACGTTGGCACTATTCTTGATATTAGGTACTTTTACTAATACATACATTCCTGATCAAAAATTTAAGACCACTTAAAAACCTTTAATAAGAAATTTTTTTTTTAGGATAGATTTTAAACTCCTCCCACTTCAGGTTACCAATACTACAATCTAAAAGGTTATGGAAACAAAAAGCTACATTCCAAACATTTTATTTAGAAATTTACATTTTTATAAAATGAGGCGATTTACACATGATCAAAATTATAAGACCAGAGAAAAAGTTCTACGAAGTTGTACAAAGAGTGTATGAATACATTCAACAACCAAATTTAATAATGAGTTCTACCTCTACTGCTTTTGATGACTTCAAAAATTCTGTCGGGCATGCTAGAAAATATCGTTTCCATTAAGGTGCAGGTGATGTTGCTCCAGCTTCTGAAGATGGCTTCACAAAGTCCATTTTTTGTTGAATATTGTTTGCCATTTCGATAAACATCTCTTGTCATCCATCCCCAAACATTTTCAATTGGATTCAAGTCCGGTGAGCATGCAGGATGTCCCAAGAGATGGACCCCATTTTCTTGTAGAAAGGTCAAGGTCCGTCTTGCTGCGTGGATTGCAGCATTTTCCTGTTGGAATAACAATCCATCCCCACACAAACGATGGTCCTCCGTCATCAAAGATGCTTTTTGTAGCATGCTAACATAACCAGCCGCTGTCTGACGGCGCGGCACCACCTGGAGCTCCATCGTCCCTCTGTAAGAAAAAACACTCCATAACATTAGGGACACTCCCCCACTATGACGTGTGGAGAAAATTTCAGGATGCATGATTTTGTTATGCCAATATCGTTGGAAGCCATCAGGACCATCGAGATTGAATTTTTCCTTATCAGAAAACAGAACTTTCTTCCACTTCTCAACGTCCCATGTTTGGTATGTACGACCAAACTTTAAGCGGTCCACCTTGTGATATGAAAACAGCCGAGGAATTCGTTTACACTTTTTATTTACCATGCCTTTTTGTTGTAAGTGTCGTCTGATGGTTACTGGACTGCAATCAGCATCTGTGACTGCCTTAATTTGACTAGAAGAAAGTCCTCCGTCTTTCATAACAACCCATCTTATTCTCCTACTCAATGTAGGAGAAAGTTTTTGGGGTCTACCAGAGGATTTTGCTTTTCCATAATTCTCACTGTTCTTTAGCAAGTTGCAAATCAAAGTTTTACTGCGATTTACCTCAGCTGCGATCGCCCGCTGTGACAAACCTTGCTTATGGAATTCCAGAATTCGAGAACAATCAACTTTGGTAAGTTTGCTTGCTTTAGGCATGGTAACACCTTTACGCAGTGATTGCTAATCTCTAACTGAACTAAAAACTTTGGAATTGCCATAGATCTAACAATTTATACCCCTGGTTTTATAATTTTGATCATGTGTAAATCGCCTCATTTTATAAAAATGTAAATTTCTAAATAAAATGTTTGGAATGTAGCTTTTTGTTTCCATAACCTTTTAGATTGTAGTATTGGTAACCTTAAGTGGGAGGAGTTTAAAATCTATCCGTAAAAAAAATTTTTTTTTAAAGATTTTCAAGTGGTCTTAAATTTTTGATCGGGAGTGTATATTCAATATATTTAAAATTATCATATATGAAAATCTCAACTCATACACCAGTGGAAATGCTGTGACGACGGGTTTATAAAACAGAAAGACGACAACGCGAAATTAAGCCGCGTTCAACACGCGAAGCTCGGATTAAATGCACCTGTATTCAATACAACATAAAAATTCAATCAAAATAAAAAGAAATTAACTTCGCGCAGAAACAACCCTCACTGAAAATGGCTAAAGAATTAAACAAAAGCTTTTGGCTCAATACGGACAATATTTACACTATCTTTCTCCCAACAAACGGGAAAACTTTTTAAAAATAAAAAATAAACGAAAACATTTTCTTGTCTGTCATATTCAATAAAACATGCTAATTAAGAAGTTTTTCCGTCCAAGTATAAAAAAGATTACAACTTCAATACAGTCATTTAGTTAAGTGCCATAATTTATACACGCTTTGGCGATCATGTCTCGAAAGAGACATGACTGACTATGCAGAAGACTTTTCCGCAATAGATTGTCATTACATTCTGTGGAAGACTGGCTGTCAATCAAGGCAATTCAACCAAATATGTCCTGTTTTTTAACCAATAGCTGGAAGCAGAAGCGATGGATTAATACATTAAGGGCATTTGAATGCAACGAATTAAACTGAAATTCGAATACAGCTCTGAATTTTCGATATCGTCTAGAGAAGTGTCATCGGAGAGCTGAGTTCGAATTATACTTGATTGGGTGATATATATATATATATTCAGTAAAATGAATTAGAACACTCTGGCTATTGGGCGCGTATAATGATAATATATGCGCTAAAAAGTATGCCTTCTACTACCGAACGCCCATAGCCCATAGGTGGAATCGCCGACTGACGCCAATTCGGTCAGGTTTCAGTCCTGGGTTAAAAAGCAATCGGAGTCTAACTGTACTGATGAGCTGTGATACAGCGAAACAGATCTGTCTGACGATGACAATATATATATATATATAGATAGATAGATAGATAGATAGATAGATAGATAGATACGAACAGACTTAGATAGATAGATAGATAGATAGATACGAACAGACTGAGATAGATAGATAGATAGATAGATAGATAGACAGAACAGACTGAGATAGATAGATAGATAGATAGATAGATAGATAGATAGATAGATAGATACGAACAGACTGAGATAGATAGATAGATAGATAGATAGATAGATACGAACAGACTTAGATAGATAGATAGATAGATAGATAGATAGATAGATAGATAGATAGATAGATACGAACAGACTGAGGTAGATAGATAGATAGATAGATAGATAGATAGATAGATAGATAGATAGATAGATAGATAGATACGCAGAAAGGGCTGGAAGTGAGTCCCCAGGATTTCGTTCATGAGATGGGTGTTAAATTTACCGGAGAAATTGTCATTCGTTATAAGACAATTTGAATTTCTCATATCTATATAAATCCAAACAGAAAGTGGCATGTAAGTAAAATCACAAGGAAGATCCTATTAATATTAATCTTATTATTATTAAAACTGATCTAGCCAGAGGGTTCGATAGAAAGAGAATTATCTACTTACAGAGCGAAATATGTATATTATTTTCAAATAAAACTTCGAAAATAACATGTGTCGTATGATCATTTCCGCGAAGTAAGCTAGTTTCGTCAGCGATCATTTATTATGAAAAATTCATAAAAAGAAATACATAGACTGGAAGTTCATTTAAAAAAAAAGGAAGAGGAAAGAAATAAAAAAGAAAAGTGGGAGTGGGAGGTAAAATGATAGGGGAGATTATGTTAGAAGATAGGCGAGTAGATGTTGTTGCAGAGGTTAAGGAAGAGAGAGGGAAAATAGGGAGATGTCGAAATGAATTCAAACTCGATCTTTGAAAAGGACATTTAATGATTACATATGTATATAGAAATAAAAAATAATCGTGTCACAGGTATGGAATTATGGAAAGAGAAACGGGAAATAAGTGGAAAAAAAGAAAAAAGCCAAAAGGAGTGATAAGGAAAATTTTAAAGAGAAAAAAGGAGAAATGGAAAAAGAGAGAAAGAGAGGAAACGTACGTTAGATAGGCAGTCGTAACAACTGTTAGCCAAGGAGGGGAGAAAAAAAAACGGAAAGATATTTAAAAAGAAAAACAAAAAAGGGGAAAAAAGACATAGAAAAAATAGATAATATGACATAATATTCAGCTTTCCGAAAAGTTTTTCACAATTTTTTTATGTTTAAAATAATATAGTGTAACTATTGTTGAGATCAAATGTATTTACTTTAAAATTTACCAAAAGAAAAAATAAGTTGGGAAGAACAGAAAAACAAATTATATTGATAGGAGGTATAAAGAACTTTTTTTAAATATATAAAATTTTTTTAAAAAAGTATTAAAAATGGAAAAATACCTAAGGCAGCTTGGTTTCAAGAATAAATTCGTATATAAAAAACCTGTTATTAATTCTGAAACTTCTAGTGTTAAAAATAATCGTAGCAAAAAGAAAGTAATATGGTTTAACCCCAATTCTGTAGACTGTCTAATATTAATACATGGAAATATTTTCTTAAACTAGTAAGAAAACATTTCAATATCAAAAATCTACTACACAAAATTTTCAATAGAAATACTATCAAAATTAGCTACTTCTGCATTGACAATCTGGATGGTATCATCAGTTCCAAAAATAATCAAATTTTAAAGAATTTATATAATACTGACATTAAAACAGTTATTTTAAATTCTTACAATTATAGGTCCGTTGACAAGTTTCCGGTGAAAGGCATATGTAGATCCTCACAGGTAATTTACCAAACCCAAATCTCCCCAACAAGTAACGAGAATTATCAAATTTACATTGTTATTACTGCAGAAGAATTTAAACAACGATACTAGACACACAAACACTTTTTTCTAAACTCAAATCAAAATTCCAAACAACCTATTTCTGAAGACTTGGGGAAATGAAAGAAGAGGAGACTAATAAGTTCAACCCTAAAAAACATTTACGATCGAGGCAATGTATGTTTAGTTGAAAAAATTAAAATAATAAAGTATCCTAAACAAAATCTACTTTTAAATTTACGGAAGGAATACAGAAGCAAATACCGTCATAAAATTAAACTTTAAAATTTAAATTATAACAGATGTAAATGTAATCCAAAACTAATTTCTTTTCTAAAGATGTTAGGGCGCCGCTCCTATTTGACTACAAATGGACTGTTCCCATTGCTATATATAGCAATGGTGGATTCTCTACAGGGGAGTCGTAGAAGAGTCGTAGAGAGTCACTTGAGAGTCTCTAATGAGTTACTGAAGAGTCAGTACGAGTCAGTACGAATCAGTGAAGAGTTAGTCATACTTCCGGTGGCGTACCGGAAGTAATCACGTATACACACGTCTTACGACGGATTGGGCTCTTGTATCTTTCTATTGTAAATATTACTAATCACTTCTGTACATACTAACCGTCTTTCCGCGGAATACAACTTATATTCTGATTCTGTTGTTGAGTTATTCATTTATACTTGGCGACATAACAAAAGAAAATCTCGTTCTATCTTCAGAATCACTGAAGTATTATTTACAACAACCATATGGAGAAAATTCTTTTATCCCTTATCTTTCTTGATCCTATCATTCGAAGAGCAATTGATACCTCCTGATACTCAAAGACTTAATGCATAAAGTCCATTTTACTAATAAAACCTTAGGCATTCTATTCCTACTTCATGATGTATTACTTTAAAAAATAATTTTTTATCTATCTATCTATCTATCTATCTATCTATCTATCTATCTATCTATCTATCTATCTCCAAGTGAATAAGAAACGAAGAATGTCGAAACAAAATGTACAATTTTTCGTGGATATATATAAAACAAATTATACATGTTCTAAAATATAATTTATAATATACATATTTATATATATATATATATATATATATATATATATATATATATATATATATGATCAGTATTTTTATTGTAATGATAATAATAATAGCATACTGCAACTCAGTGGCTATAATGTTTCGGTGTTAAAAACATCTTCAACAGGCTGTAAAATGTGCTCAATTTACAATTACATTAATTTATTTAATTTAACAGAGTAATGTAATTTATAAAAGATTTTAGATTGTTACAATGGGTAATACATATTTCACCACGTCCTGATATTATTATCGCAGCTCGTCAGACCCAAATAGTACAAGAGTTAGTAGTCAAAATATCCCGCCCCCCCCAAAAAAAATTCTTTTCTTTTATTTAATTTTACATAGACGCTTACATATCCATATTTGTATAGACATTTGTAACGGTTATTTATGAAGATTTCTCGTTCATTCGAAAAAGAACCCCAAAGAAAAAGGAAAGTAAGGATAAAGAAAAGATAGACGATTGATTAATGTAAAAAAGAGAAAAAAGGCAGTGAAAAAAGGGGAAAAAGAATAAGGAAAAAACAAAATTTCTATCAAACTTTAATAATAATAATAATGATAGTAATAATAATAATACTCATTCTATAAAAAACGAGGAAAAAAAGAAACATAAAAATACCTAAAATATAATAATTATAAAAATAAAAATAAAAAACACAAAAAATTATAAAAATAAAAATTAAAAATTAAAAAATCAAAACAACCTTTGCTGCAAAATGATATTAACAGCACATTCCAGAATTTCTTAAAATAAACACTTTTTAAAATTAAATTAATGTAAATTAATATAATTTACACTAATTCAAATCACAATCAGGATTTATCTATACTATTTTAAATCGATATTTTGTCTGCATTTAAATAATAATTCATTCCGCTGGTTAAGTAGTTCCTTAGGATTATTATATTTAATCATCATCTTTTTTTCCTCCAGACATACATTGCACCTATCCCTGAAACTGTTGGGAATATTGGTGTATTTTATAATCCTCCATCTGACCAGTGGGGTAAAACCTCCGTCTTTAATATTCCAATATTTCTTAGATAGGGCAGTCTGATGTTTCAGGGAGGCATTGGAAAAAGATTGTTTGTGGTTGTACAGTCTCTGCTTCCAACTACCTGCAGATATCCCTATATAAACGCTTTTATTGGCGTCCTCCACTGGACAAATAGTTACATCATAAAACTCAAGAGAACTCAATGTTAAATTCATTTATTTAATTTAACAGAGTAATATAATTTATAAAAGATAAAAAAGAAAAGATAGACTATTGATTAATTTAAAGAAAAGAAAAAGGCAGAGAAAAAAGCGGAAAAAGAAAAAGGAAAAAAGAGAAAAAAGAAAAAGGGAAACAGAAACAAGTGAATGGAAAGCAAGAAGAGAAAAAGAAAGGACAAAGAGATACAATAAAAGGAAATACAGTATCACGAGAAATAAATGTTGACACCATTTCTCGTAACAACGTCTCAAAGCTCCTAACTTTTCTCTTACAAAAACATGAAAAAAAACTTAACTGGAAATGGAAAGTAAGAAAATGGAAAGCAAGAAAATGTTTATCTTTCTAACGTTTCATTTTTATTTTTCAACGATTTAATTTTTTTAACTGATTTTTTTAAAAAATAATAGTTTTTTTTATACGAGTAAGAGTAATTATTTTTTCAAATTGTATTGAAATTATGTTGCACAATTTAATTTTGTACCATTTAATTTTAAATTTCAATGTTAAATTTTGACATGTATGTTAATATCATATTACAGCTAAATTTTCATCGTCAGGTTAATATTAGTCTACAGTAAGAGCTTGTTATATTTTTATTTTATTTTTTATAGTTATTATATTTTTAGGTATTTTTGTAATTTCTTTTGTGATAGAAAGAATTTTATTATTATTATTATTTTTATTATTATTATTATTATTATTATTATTATTATAAATTATATTATTATTGTTTTTATTATAAGTATCATTACGTCTGAGAGAAATTTTGTTTGATACATACATGTATATATAAATGTATTTGTATTGTAAATACATATATATATATGTGTGTGTGTGTGTGTATGTAGATATGTATGTATGCATATATTTGTTATCTTTTTATTGTTTTATTTGTTATTATTATTATTTTTTATTCTTATTGTCTATTATTAGTATTGCTAGTAGTTTAGATAATTATTAAGACTGTATTTTAATAAATTATATTTTCTTATTGGGAATTATTATTTTAAATATAATTAGAATACATTACTACTAATGATTATAATGTAATTTATGTTAGAATATGTGATTTATTTTTCACCATAAATATTCCCTATAGTCGCTATATTTTAATTTAAAGAAAAAATCCATTTTCACGTTTCTAAGAATGAATTATATACGTCGATTTCGATCTAGCGTTTTTAAATTTTTTAAATTATTTTAAAATCATTTTAGTTTCCTTCTATTTGTGTATTTTCCCCTTCTGTTAGGTTTATCAAATTTTTCATGTTTCTATATTTATATTTTTTTTAATTTTAGTATATTTAATTATTTTAACAATATTTTTTAAATTGGCATTACTTTGTAAAATAATAGTAAGAGTAGTCATTTTTTCAAATTGTATTAAAATTATGATGTGCATTTTTTTTAACCGTAAATATATCCCAGTATATTTGAAATTAAATTTCATAGTTAAAATTTTTCATGTCTTTCTAAGAGAACAGTTAGGAGGTTTGAGACTTTGTTACGAGAAATGGTGTCAACATTTATTTCTAGTGAATTTTTGTTTCATTTCATTGTATCTCTTCATTTATTTCATTTATCTCTTCTTGCTTTCCATTCAGTTGTTTCTGTTTGCCGTTTTCCTTTTTCTCTTTTTTCCTTTTTCTTTTTCCGCTTTTTTCTCTGCCTTTTTTCTCTTCTTTACATGAATCAATCGTCTATCTTTTCTTTATCCTTGCTTTCCTTTTTCTTTGGGGTTCTTTTTCGAATGGGCGAGAAATCTTCGTAAATAACCGTTATAAATGTCTATACTAATATGGATATGTGAGCGTCTATGTAAAATTAAATAAATGAAAAAAAAAATTTGCGGGGGGATTATTTTGATCTGATAAGCTGCGATAATAATATCAAGACGCGGTGAAATATGTATTACCCATTGTAATAATCTAGAATCTTTTATATATATATATATATATATATATATATATATATATATATATATATATATATTATCTTACGTCTGTAGCACGACTCGGAATTTCAAGCATTATGCAAAAAGGCGGTAACGCCACTAATGCGCAGGGGGCTACTTAAGAGTAAAAAGATTGAAAAAGAGAAAGCCGGAAACCACATTCTAAACAGAGAACAAGGGATGAGCCTCTTCACTTGTTCAATAGACGTGGGTGGAGTGTGAACGGGGCGATAGTTTAGTTTATCTACTCCAATTGAGAGAAAAAAAAAAGAAAAGAGTAAAAGGTTTGGAAAAGAGAAAGCCGGAAACCACATCCTAAACAGGGAAGAAGGGATGAGCGTCTTCACTTGTTCAATAGACTTAGGGGGAGTGTGAACCGGGCGATAGGTCAGTCTATCTACTCCAATTGAGAGAGAGAAAAAAGGAAAAAATTGGAAAAGAGAAAGCCGGAAACCACATTCTAAACAGGGAACAAGGGATGAGCCTCTTCACCTGTACAATAACCTCGATTTAGCGCTTTTGAGCGAGGTGCGAAATTTGATAGCCCGTTTTTCAGTTTTATGTTTTAATTATTATCATCATGGGTGGTAATAATAACAATTTTTGTCTACTTATAGCTATAATGTACTTTTGTACCACAAATCATATATATATATATATATATATATATTTGTCGATTTATAGCGTAATGTTGTTACACACACTACTGGCCATAATTATTACCCCCCCCCCCCCAGTGTTTTAAAAATGATGTATTTCATTCTATCTTTTAGTCTTCACTGCCAAGTGAATAATTGTAAATGAAAATAGAATGGTTCTTTTGTTCATAAAGCGCAATAATATGTGCATCAAATGAATTTATAAATATTTAATAATTACCTATATCAACTTTAGTCCTGGGAAATAACATAAGAAACGTGTAAAATAAATAGAGGATGATTAATGTGGAAAAGATATGCAAGGAAAACGAGAACCCAATAACATTAAAAACCCAGCAGCAATCCCTTTGTTTACAGTGGGAAGGCTTGCGGTATCTGATGTATAAGAACAAACTTTGATAACCTATCTAGCTCGCAAGCTAGCTAGTTAACTAGCTATTTATCTATAGATTGACATATATGAACTGTAATACACACACACACACACACACATAGACACACACACACACACACACACACACATATATATGTGTATAAAGGAAAACTTTACAAACACGTCATCTAATGTGAAGTAGTTCAGATGATGAGTTCTCCTTTATGTATATCATATTGTTGTGGGTAACATCCAGTGAACACTTTTTACAGATCTATCTTTTTAATATTATATATTACATTGATCTTGTGAGATTATCCTCTTAATTTACTATCTATCTATCTATCTATCTATCTATCTATCTATCTATCTATCTATCTTTATATGTGTGTATATATATATTTCGTCTCATATATGTCAGTCTATATATATATATATATATATATATATATATATATAGACTGACATATATGAACCGAAATATATATATATATATATATATATATATATATATAGCTATCTAAGAGCATCAGAATGATAATGTCTAACTCGGCTTTTCATGTCAAAAATATGATGTAACAATAACAAAAATATCTGCCGTTCTTTGCTTCTTTGTTATTCCTTATTTATCTGTGTTTCGATTATCCGAATTTTGGTTATCCAGGCGTGAAATGTAGAGAACAATTGAAATTATCTCAAGAATTTTCAATTATCCGGCGCGAAGCTTTTTATAATCATTTTCATTTTACACAATCGTCACTCTACCTTTACGAAACTCATGTCTTATGCTCATGTCACGTTGAAACATTCACTTTCGTACGATCACCGCAGTTAAGCAATGTCGAGCCTGGTCTCTATCTAGATGGATGACTGTTTTGAAATATCAGGGTATAAAATTGGATAAGGAGGTGAAGCTGAGTTAGAATTCCAGAAATTTTTTAATATTTATTTACGTGAAAATGCCCCTAGTAAAAGGTATGAATTTATGATGCGGACCCAGAATAGATCCGGAAGGGAGCACAACTCGGGTATTCGTGAAACAGAGATATATTTACGTAAAACAAATACAAGAATGTTACACGTCAGGCTGACTGCCAGGTGGAGATTGGTGGAGACTCAACCAACTCAACTCCTCAGTAAATAGTCCGACGTAGAATGGCCTATCTCCCGGTATTTATAGTCATAAGAATAGTTCATTATGGTAAAAGAGTAGGTCAAATAACAATTTATTATTTCTCTCCCTGGTTATGAGTTGATTAGTATGACATGTAGCAGTAAAATCACTATTATCATGAAAAAATTATGTCTAAAAAAAAAAATCAGGTTGATAAGCCATAAAAAAATCAATTCACTGATGTAAACGCAGATAAAGTCAATTCAATTCGTTATTCTTAATATCCTTACAAGAATTATATATTTAAATTATTATGGCGTTAATCCAGTTTTAAAAGCAATCCCAACTGGAGAAAAATTATTTTTTTTATAATCTTCTCGTCCCAAGCAAGGCAGTTTACAGCCACTGCTGTACAGGCGATTACATAGGAGAAAAATTGTGGCAAAATGTGACAGGTTATAGGGGATGTCAGGAAGGGGGTAAGAGAAGGATGAGAATACTGTTGAGAGTGGAGTGGACGGAGAAAGAAGCATGAGAGAGAGGATGCAGTTTAGTGAAATAGGAGATGACTATTGACTTCACATTTAAATTCTTTGAGATTGTAGCTGTTATGGAAGCAAGTAAATGGAAGGGAATTCCACAGGCGGGAAGTTCAAGAAAAGAAGCTGATGGAGTAGAATTTGCGTTTACATTTTATTATTTCACAGTAAAAGAATGGGACCTAGTTGCTAATCTTGTTGCTCGAGTAAATTCATATAAAGTTCATACATGGGAAGCGTTATAACAGAAGACAGAAAGTGCGACCCAGAGATCCCAAGACGAATTGGCATGGCGAAGGAAGCATTCCAGAAGTTGAGTAAGGTATTAAGAAACAAGACAATTTCGCTAGAAACTAGGAAAAGAGGACTGGATTGCTACGTGCTGTCAGTTCTTCAATATGTCAGTGAATGTTGGACAATATCATCAAAGATGACGGAAAAACTAGAAGCAACTGAAATGTGGTTCTACAGAAAGATGCTGCGAATATCATGGATCGAGCATGTGAGCAATGATGAGGTCTTGGAAATGATGAAAACAAAAAGGAAATTATATTGAGCATCAGGAAGAGACAGCTGAAGTTCCTGGGACATGCAATGAGGAAGGAGGGCTTGGAGAACCTGATACTAACAGGCCAGATAGCGGGGGAAAGAGTTAGAGGAAAGCAGCGTATAACATATTTAAAGGGCTTGAGCTAAATCAAATGTTACGGGGTATTAAGAAAGAGATAGAGAAAGACAGGAATAATGGTCAGGATGAATCAATGACTAATAGGAAATACAGGCTCAAAGATGCCTTTTGCGCTAAATCAACTGTTACGGTGTATGAAGAAATAGAAAGACAAGAATCAATGACTAATAGGTAATGTATATAAAAACGATAGGGTAGGACGAAAAATCGATTGAAGAAGGAACGATCTCAAACAAATTGAAATTTAATTTCTCATAGAATACATACCTCGCTTAATGCCAATTGCCAATAGAAATTGACAGCAGTTTTTATTTGTGCTTTTCCCCCTTTTAGTTTACATAAAAATTGACGAGAAATATAATTAAATTTCGAAAATCAAATAGATTTATCAGTAATTCATGTTTCTTTTTAAAACAGATCAAATAATTCAGTTAAGTATGCAATTAGACATGGTTATACTTCTATTCCTTAATAATGAATCGCATATATATGTATATATATATATACTAGCAGTATAGCCCGGTGTTGCACGGGTGTAATGAAAGCTTTAAAACTAATCCATGGTCCTGGAGCTCAGACTCTTTGGACGTTGGCATGAAAGACTAAAAAGCAATAGTTGTTTCCAGTTAAAGCCAAACAGTAGACTGAAAGAAAAATGAATGGATGTAAGTCAAATTTTGAAGTTGGTGAGAATCGGATAAAAATTGTGGATTTGTATAAAGGATATACAGACAAATAAACAGACACACACACAAACATCTTGCCTTTTATATATATATATATATATATATATATATATATATATATTATCGATTTTCTGTACTATTGTAAGAACTGCAACCTTGAAATTTCTGAATATCGTTTCTTATGTTTTTGTCTATGAGTGCATCAAATTTGATTAAAATCGGACCATTCCTTCTATAACATGATTTTTTCGATTATTTTTTTTTCGATTATCGATTTTCGAGGTTTCGAGGTTTTTCGGGGGTACCTTGACACAAAACCTAGCTAAGAACACTCGCACACGCTTATTCATTTTACTGTGTAATTTTTTCAAGAAAATCGGTTCAGCCGTTTCGGAATCTATAGGTAACAGACACACACACATATACACATACACACACACACACAAACAAAATTCCATTTATCAAATAAGTTTAGGTATACAACTTCCCTGGCTGCAAGTTTAGTAAAAAATGACAGATGGTTAAATTTTTCTTTATTTTATTATAATGTTTTACTTTGTCGTTGTCTACCAGACCATGTAATTAAAAAGAATTACTTGGAAGAAAACAAGAAAAGTAGAAAATTATATAAAAAATTAACGATAGCACCTTGTCTGTCAAAACCTAAACTTGCATATATATATATATATATATATATATATATATATATATATATATATATATATAAATAATTTGTAAACGAGGTCAAAGTTTCTACAATATAATTGTATTAATCAATTTTTAATACAATGAAAAATATTCAAAAGTTCTACAATATAATTATATTGAACACTTTTTAATAGAACTGTGTACTGGTCTAATTTTATTCTGACCAAAAACTAAGTAATTAAATTATTTTAACAGTAGCTATTCAAGAAACTACGCTTCGTTTAGTAATGAATTTGAACATTCTCAGCTACTGGCGTATCACATTATATATAACACGCTAAAAGTTCTCCGTGTTCAACCGAGCGCCCATGGCTCAGTGGTGGAATCGCCGACTGATGTCAATTTGGTCGGGTTTCAATTCTGGCTGGAAGTAATCGGATATCTAAGCGAACTGATGAGCTGTGATTTAACGAAACAGATCAGTCTGCTGGTGACAGTGTATATCCTGGTTTTGGACTATGATGTTTTTTGGTAGGTACATCAATATATACGTTGCCGTCATTTTAGACGACATAACGATAAAAGTATTTTGCCATCATCTTTGACTACACGAGTCCATTATTATACACAAAAAACAAATGAAAGAAATCCCTTTTTCCCAATCCCAAAAACTGAGGCATTTGTGTACATCATAAACGGTAGCTAATCAAGAAGAAGCAAAGTCATTTTTCAGTGCCCTAAAATAGGAAACAAAATATTCGGTGCCTTGAATTCATTTTATTTTATGTTATTTTTTGCTGACCAGTACATCAGGTGTGAATATGAAAGAATATTTTTGAACCCTCCGCTCCTATTATCCACCTGAAGTTCAAACCTATTTCACTGTGTGAATATGAAAGAATATTTTCGAACTCTCAGCTCATATTATCCACCTGAAGTTCAAACCTATTTCACTGCCATAGAACGTGAACAGACCTTCTTTTCAAAGTAAGGATCATTACATTGATATATGTGCCCCAGTGACTCTATTTGGATTGTTAACGTCTTTCCATAAATGATCGAAAAACTCGGTAATTATTACACATCTTTTTTGAAATCGCTTAAGAAGTTTCCATCTGTCATTTACCAAATTTTATTCTATGTGCAGTGTCCGTTTAAGATGTCGGGGATCTTGACTCACGTGGGCAATCATGGCTCTCTACATTATTTTGTCGTTCATAGCTCTTAGTAAGATTTTTACTTTTGCTATGTGATATGTCCCAGAAAGGGATATATATATATATATATATATATATTAGTCATCCACATACAAGCCCGTTTCGCTGTATCACAGCTCATCAGTGTGGCTAGACATATCCACATACTTCTGAACGGGATCGAGACTCGACCGATTTGGTGTCAGTCGGAGTCTCTACTCCCTAAGCCATCCGCTCATGGGGTCAGAGAAAATAAATTTTATCGTCTTTTATGTAAGCAGTGTATACAGACGCATTATATATATATATATATATATATATATATATATACGAGACGAAAGAATGAATGCCCCATTAATGGTTACGGTCAACAATCTAGTGTCGTGTACGGTGTTAGAGTTTATAAAGATGTAAATGATATCAATCCTAAGTTCTACATTGGAGCGATTCATGACATTTTTAAAAGAAGATTTTACAGCCATAACAGTTCTTTTAAGCACATAAAATATAGCCACAACACTGCCTTAGCTACATATGCTTGGCATCTAAAAAACACGATTAATAAGGACCCCATTCTAAAATGGGAAATAATAAAAACAATGCCCTAAATATAAAGTAGGTCGTAAGTTTTGCCAGCTTTGTGCTGAAGAAAAATTAGCAATAGCTTTATTTGAGCCTTCCCATAATTTACTCAATTCTAAAACGGAAATTCTAAATAAGTGCATTCATTTAAAAAATCACTTACTTTAATTTTAACTCTTAGGTTACTAACTTTAATTTTTTTTTTTTACTGTTGTCATCAATAAAGTTTGTTTTATCCTTGTTTTTGGTTTGGTATCTCCCTTTCAGTCTATTTAATTTGCTGTTTCTGTCTATTTGTTAGCCTTGTCCTGACGATCCGGCGAGTGAAACCACGGTCGGCTTTGGCTCACTTTTAGATTTAGTTCGTATATATATATATATATATATATATATATATATCATTCGAGGTAGTTAAGCAAATGAAACCGGGTAGGACAGTCTAGTACGTAGACGTAATAGGCGGTATCATCGTATGCAGTATCCCGAGGAGTAGACGTAGCCAATAGACGTAGACCAATAGTCGTAGAGCTGTAGACCTGCAGTGGTAGACCAATAGACCTCTGGACGTAGACCTCTAGTGGTAGACCTGTAGAACTTTATGCGTCCTCACGTTCGTCTGTATTTATGGCTGACACCAGTCAATCACATTAGTATGAGAGGAAACCAAGGTGAATGCATATTCTTTACATGTTCATTACATCACTATGCATCATGCATCCCCGTTATGTAGGTAATTCGATACTTTCCTTCATCTCTTTTGTCTTCAATATATTACATTCGGATTTCATTGTCGCATTTTCCGTCCGTCCCCTTTTAAGACATTTCCCAGATATCTAATTTCTGTATTTATAATTGTATGTATAAACTTATTTGTAAATGGAACTTTGTCTCTGTGTGTGTGTGTCTGTGTATGAGTGTGTCCGTTACCTATAGATTCCGAAACGACTGAACCGATTTTCTTGAAAATTTACACAGTTGTACTATAAGCGCCTGCGAGTGTTCTTAGCTAGGTTTTGTGTCGAGGTACTCCCAATAAATATCGAACATCGATAATCGAAAAAATCGGGTTATAGAAGAAATGGTCCGATTTTAATCATATTTGATACACTCATAGACAAAGACATAAGAAACGATATTCAGAAGTTTCAAGGTTGCAGTTCTTACAATAGTGCAGAAAATCAATTATATATATATATATATATATATATATATAAGGCAAGATGTTTGTGTGTGTGTCTGTTTATCTGCCTCTATGTCTGTATTTATTCATCCCTTTTATTTTAGTTTTTGCTTCGGGTTTGGCTCTAAGTAGGTATAATTTTAGTTCTTAGTCTCAGCCATGATAACATTTACTCACAGGACATATTTATCCTTCAAAATTCAGTATACGACGAAAAAAACTTATTTGATATCGATACCAGGAAATCAAAGTTTGACTTACATCCATTCATTTTTCTTTCGGTCTACGGTTTCACTTTAACTGGAAACAACTATTGCTTTTTAGTCTTTTGTTCCAACGTCCAAAGAATCTGTGCTCCAGGACCATGGATTAGTTTTAAAGCTTTCATTACACCCGAACAACGCCGGGCTATACTGCTAGAGATTCTTTCTCTGATTCTGTAACAACATTTACTTATTCAAAATGGATAGATCTCGTCTCGTAGAGAGTAGTACTCTGCGCCTCTTGGCCATTCTTTTTCAACCGACCTTAAGTGGAACAACCACTTCAAATCTATAGCAGAATCTACTGCTTGGGAGGTTACTGTGTCGGGGAAAGAAGTTTTCTCATCAGAGAAAAACTTCTTTTATAAATCTACCATTCGTCTGTGCATTGAATACTGCAGCCTTTATCTGGTCGGGTGATCCTGGTATTCACGTCGAGGTTCTCGACAAAATTTAACGAAGTATTTGCAATGTAATCGATCTGATTTGGTATCTCGGCTTCAGTCTCTTTCTCAGAATCGATATGTAGCTCTCCTTTGTCTTTTCTACAAATATATTTCACGAGAACTGCGCTGACGAACATTTTTTACTGGTGCCCCTGGTCATAAAAAAATTAAACCAGTACATAGATTTATAAAAAAGTGTTCAATACAGTTATATTGTAGAAATTTTGAATATTTTTCGTTTGTAAACGAGTTAATACGATTTTCAAAACGCCTGAAGTCACCTCATGGTAGAAACCTAGGTTGCGTAATAACTCGTTTAAAATGAAAAAAAAATATTTCTATACATATGCAAATAAATACACAACGGTCTTTATTATAATAATTTATTTAATATATATAAATATAATGTGTGTGTGTGTATTCACTACTCGACAACATAATTATTGCAAAATTAATCTAAGGCACTGTTAAAGAGCAAACCCGCAACAAGAGCTTACATAGAAAAGAAAATAACCTGACCCGTCGCTGCCCCGGTAGTGTTTCTCTCTCCATGAGCGTAACAGAAGACAACTATATTTATATAGAAATAATGTCATGACATCTTTTATTATAATAGAGAAGATTATATTGAGTGATGGCAATATTTCTCAAAGTAAAACCGTAGAAACATTTCAATTCGTATATAAACCGGATGCATTTAAGCGTTCTTCTAAATTGGCATTAAGGTACCAAACTTTTAGTCGAAATAGTTAAATATAACCGTTCCTTCTACTCTAATAGTTTATTTTCTATCACTTCCTGTTTGTGGAAGTTCCTTCCATTTGCTTCCTTACCAGATAGCTACAGTCACCAAAAATTTAGATGCAACATCAATTGCCATATTCTATCTCATTCATATATATATTTTTTAATCATATCACCCCGAGCAAGGCGGTAACGCCACTGATGTGCCGGGGGCTACGTAAGAGTGAAAAGATTAGAAGAGAGAAAGCCGGAAACCACGTCCTAAACAGGGAACAATGGATGAACCTCTTCACCCGTTCAGTAGACGTGGGTGGAGTGTGAACCGGGTGATAGATAGATCTATCTACTTCAAGTTATTTTTTCTCTCCCTGTAAGGCCCTAAAGATGTGCGTTGTGGTACAGTGGATATCAGCTCGGAACGAGAAACCGGGGAGCCGAGTTCGAATTCCAGTTGAATCCATTGTATTCACTTACGCGCAAATACCCTTGGAAAAGGTATTAATCCGTCTCTTCCTTCCAGTTATGGGTTAAATAGCAGGACAGTTTAGGTTCTATAGCCTTGGTCGGCAACCAGTCTACCGCAGAAAGCAATAGCAACCTACTGTGGGATAATCTTCTGCCCAGTCAGTCATGTCTCTTTCGAGACATGATCGCCCAAGCGTGTATCATGTATGGCATTTAACTGACTGACTGAAGGCCCTTCTCACCAGTAGTTGCACTGCTATGCATAGCGTGAAGCTATATATATAAAAAAATCTCTCATGTTGAGTTGTAGCTTTTGACGACAACTTCCCATGTTGAACTGTAGCTTTTGACGACTACCAAACATATTGCTTTCTTAAAATTGAGGTCTAATTCTTTCCCTATTTAATCTGTATGTTTTTGTGGTTTCCTTTCTACGAACACAAAAAAAGTATGAACTTTTTCAGCGCATATGGGCGTTGAGGCGCAGTGGATATCGGCTCGGAACGAGAAATCGGGGAACCGAGTTCGAATTCCAGTTGAATTCCTTGCATTCACTTACGCGCAAATACCCTTGGGAAAGGTATTAGTCGGTCTCTTCCCTCCAGTTATGGGTTAAATAACAGGACAGATTGGGTTCTATAGCCTTGGTCGCAACCAGTCTACCGTAGAAAGCAATGGCAACCTACTGCGGGATAAATCTTTTGCCCAGTCAGTCATGTCTCTTTCGAGACATGATCGCCCAAGCGTGTATCGCGCATGGCACTTAACTGACTGAAGCTACATTTGAAATGATATTAAGCAAATTAGAAGTCCTACCAGAATTTGTAATTTACAAGCAAAATCTTGTCGTCAAAAGTTACGGCAATAAAATTAAGAGAATTAATAGCTATTTCGTAACAAAATATCACCCCACCGACCGTGACAAGAGGGTATATATATATGATGGCAAGATTTCGCTTGTAAATTACAAATTCTGGTAGGACTTGTAATTTGCTTAATATCATTTCAAATGTAGCTTATAATTAATATATATATGAAATGATTTGTTTGAACGTATTTAAGTAGATATTCTGTTTATAATCAAACAGTATTTTATATTTATTTCTACCGGCCTGATTATTTACGATAACCAGCATATTACGGAAATTAACGAAGATTAACGAAACTGGTTATAAGCAAGCTGATTATTTACGCTAAATATTTGTTACTAAAATCCTGCCGAATGGCTTAAATACGAGTATCGATCAAAAATAATGTTCAAACAAATAATTTCAAATTGTCAGTTATTTATAACCATTCGTTAATCTTCGTTAATTTCCGATATATATATATAACGGTCTTTATTACAACAGAGAGGATATACGTATTTCTTTTCAATTCTAGATGGCATATTTATTGCAAAAAAATTAATAATATATTGATAAGACACTGGTATAGAGCAAAGAAGTGGCAAGAGCTTTCATAACTGGTAGTAAAGTTTAATTACGGATCGTAAAGAGAACAAACTGAGTCGCCGCTGCCTCTCTATTGTCTCTCTCTTTGCATGACTGTGAAAAGAGTTATATATAAATTTGACAAATTTATAAATATTTCTGATTAGGAATTAACTGACAACCAACAGGAACTACTTAACCTTGGACCTAACTGGCATATATACAAAAAATGTAATGGACTACATAAAATGTTAAAATTGAGACACTATACCAAAACATAATTAAACTGCAAGAATAGCAGCTAATTACCACAGAACCATTGATCCGTGATCTACTTAAGGCAGAATCTCTAAAAGACAGACATGTTAAAAATACATGTTTCTAAACTTATAAAGCCTTCACTGAAGATTGCCGCAAAAGAATTACGCAACCAACCAGAAATAGTGATTAAGAAAGCTGATAAAGTTAACATCTTTGCTGTTGTAAACAAGTCTGAGTACAACTAAAAAATAGAACAGTTAATCTGACATGTTTAAAAGAAAATCTACTGCCTGAATACACAGATTTAATATATATATATATATATATATATATATATATATATATATATAATAGAAAGGCTATATATTTTCTTCATTACTCGGCCACATGAATACTGCAAAAAAAGTTAGGCACTGTTAAAGAACAAACACGTGACATATATATATATATATATATATATATATATATATATATATATATACTAGAAAGGCTATATATTTTCTTCATTACTCGGTCACATGAATACTGCAAAAAAAAGTTAGGCACTGTTAAAGAACAAACACGTGATATATATATATATATATATATATATATATATATATATTTAATAGAAAGGCTATATATTTTCTTCATTACTCGGCCACATGAATACTGCAAAAAAAGTTAGGCACTGTTAAAGAACAAACACGTGACCTATATATATATATATATAATAGAGAGGCTATATATTTTCTTCATTACTCGGCCACATGAATACTGCAAAAAAAGTTAGGCACTGTTAAAGAACAAACACGTGACCTATATATATATATATATAATAGAAAGGCTATATATTTTCTTCATTACTCGGCCACATGAATACTGCAAAAAAAGTTAGGCACTGTTAAAGAACAAACACGTGACATGAGCTTTCATAATTGGTAGTAAATTTTAATAATTGAGAGAAAAGAGAATGAACTGTTCCGAAGCTGCTTCGATATCGTCTCTGTCTCCATGAACGTGAGGAGAAATATATATATATATATATATATATATATATATATATATATATATATATTATTCAAGAAGTAATAGGAGGATTTGGACAATTATTAAGTAAATCATCGAGCTTTATATTCGACCTCAACAGAATGCAGAAAGCACTAGATGGCCGTTTCGTCTTATATTTGGGACTCATCAGCAGTGCGCATCCACTACCAGGAATCGAACCCAGACAGTTGTGGTTGTTAAGCTATTAATCCGTCTCTTCCTTCCAGTTATGGGTTAAATAACAGGAGAGATTGGGTTCTATAAACTTGGCTGTCAACCAGAAAGCAATGGCAACCTACTGCGGGATAATCTTCGGCCCAGTCAAAGCGTGTTTCACGTATGGCAGTTAACTGAACAACACCGTGTCATTTCTATATATTTTGTTAAATCTGAAACCGCTAATAGTGAATATTTATCGGCTGCCAATTCTTCCAGAATCGTATCACTGTGGTTGTAAAGATTTAGCATAAACTGCCTGTCTATTCTACCCAACAGACCAACTTTAAGCGAACGGTTACTGCCTATAAATGCTGTGTTTATATATAGATGAACATCTGACAGATAGATAGATATATAGATAGATGCTAAAGATATATCGGTCCGTTCAGTTTATAGACTAAAGTTATAAAATGAAAACGTCAATGGAGTTTTTTTTAAATTTTTATACTTTTATAAATACTTACTTTTATTTCCAGACGTCAGTTAACTTCTCTTTATTAACATACATATGTATCTTTCAAAGAATTTAATACCTACATTGATAGCGTAAATATTTCCGGTGTGTGATTTTTTAAATCTTTAAATAAGTAAATTCATTTAAGAATTCCAATGTACTCTCAGATTCAACAGATATTTGACTGCATACAAATTTATGTCTGAACTGCATTATGTATGCTTGTGTCTGCCGAGCAAGTTTAATTTTGTCTGGGCATGTTTTAATGTACACATTTAATTTTCGATTGCATATTTCATCCGGAATTTTATATATATATATATATATATATATATATATATATATATATCATACGCTAAAAGTCTGCCACGTTCTACCGAGCGCCCATAGCTCAGAGGTAGAATCGCCGACTGACACCTAATTCGGGCGGGATTCAATCCTGGCTTAAAAGTAATCGGATGTCTAACCGTACTGATGAGCTGTGATACAGCGAAACAGATCTGGCTGCGGATGACTATTTACGCTCTCACACACTGATTGAGCACTTTGGAAGAATGGTAGACGTTGAAAAAACAGTAGCTACTCTAGCATCTACGCATCGCTCATTCAGTAATTAATTAGATCACTCTGGCTATTGGCGTATCCTATATTATACGTTGAAAGTCTGCCTCCTCCTACCGAGCGCCCATAGCTCAGAGGTAAAATCGCCGACTGACGCCAATTCGGTCGGGTTTCAATGCTGGGTTAAAAGCAATCGGATGTCTAACCGTACTAATGAGCTGCGAAACAGATGTCTACGGATGACTATAGTATATATATATATATATATATATATATATAGTACTGTGCAAAAGTATTAGGACAAGAATTATTTTATCTTTTATGAGGCATCAAAGTAAAGTTTAAAATCACCCCTGTCCTAAAACTTTTGTATATTACCGGTAGTGTGCAAAAGTATTAGGACAGGGGCGATTTTCCTAAAAACCTCATTGAAATTTAAATACAGGGTGAAAAGTCAAGTAAATTGCTAATAAATATTGATTATTTAAACTACGTGTAAAAGAGATGTATAGTAAGTTATATTTAATTTTGCCTATTTTCTATTAAACAAGTTATTTTGAAACTACTCTATTGAACATCTATGGGATATTTGGATAAAATATTGATAAATCTAATATTACTTTGCAAGACACACTTTGGGAACAAACACAAGTTGCTTGGCAGGAGATACCATTGGATATATTGAAGAAGCTAGTGAATCAATGCCTGACAGAATGAAGTCTCTGATCAAAGCAAAGGGCTATTATATGATTCAATGCGCCTATGGTTTAGGAGATAGTGACTCCGGCTGAGACCAAATAGGTCGAGTTTCGATTCCTGTCAGAAGCAAGTGGATGTGTCTAGCCACACTGATGAGCTGTGATACACGAAACAGGCTTGTATGTGGCTGACTAATATATATATATATACAAAAAACATTTGAGAGGGCGTATTTCTGACATAATCTTTACCATATGCCATCCACTTACAAACAAACATATACGACGTTTGATCAGAAAGTATCTTCGTTTTTCTTCTTCTATGTACCTTGTCCTTTTAGGACGTAGGTGATAATAGCTTTTCACGCCTTCCTATCCCTGGTGGTTCTTAGCACGCTTTCTCCTCTTACATCATGCAACCCCAGTTTTGTCATCCAACTGCTCAGGCCCTTCAAATATGTTATCTGCTGCTTTCCTCTGTCTCTTTTCCCCTCTATGTGGCCTGTTTGTATCAGGTTCTTCAAGCCCTCCTTCCTCATTGCATGTCCCAGGAACTTTAGCTGTCTCTTCCTTGTGCTCAGTATTAATTTCCTTTTCGTTTCCATCCTTTTCAGAACTTCATCATTGCTCACATGCTCGATCTATGATATTCGCAGCATCCTTCTGTAGAACTACATTTCAATTGCTTCAAGTTTTCCCTTCATCTTTGTTGAGATTGTTCCGCATACACTGCCATATTGAAGAACTGGCTATCCAGTACTCTTTTCTTTGTTTCTAGTAAAATTTTCCCGTCTCTTAATATTTTTCTCAGTTTCTGGAACGCGTCCTTCGCCATACCAATTCACCTTCGGATCTCTGTGTCGCACATTCCGTTTTCTGTTAGAACATTTCCCAGGTATTTAAATGTTTGTACCTGCTTGATTTTAGTATCCCCTACCTGTATTTGGCATTTTAGGCTGCTCTATTTGCTGATAACCATGCATTCGGTTTTTTGCAGTTTATTTGTAGTCCTTTCTTGTCACTCTCTTCAGCTATTTTTTTATGATGTCTTGTAGTTTTTTTCCGTGTCTGCTATCAGTACTGTATCATCTGCGTACCTTATTTAAACTCCTTAGAAAGTAGCCCTACACATTATCTAGCGTCGTTTCTAACAATGGAAGATTTCTTGGAACTCATTTTTGGGGATAGAGAGAAATTGTCTCATCGCATTATCTTGGTTTGCCCCGAGGTATTGTAAACATTTACTTTCAAGTGGGATTTTATTTTTGAAAAAGAGGAAAAAGTCGTAATGAGATTTGTGGAATATGGGCGTTTACGAAATGTTGTTCTTTACCAAAACCTGCTGCACAAGCTGTGGTGACTGATGAAACCACTGTAGTGTGATAGAACGACCACACTCTATACACTTCCTTTCCAACCACTGCTATAAACAACGAGACTTAATGTGTATGTTGGTCCTTAGCATGTCGGTAAACTGCATCCGGCAGCAAGGGTTCTGACTGGAAGGTTGTAAGGAGCATGAAATCACCTCTTAATTGTTGTTGTTCCCAAATCCATCCGGATTGGTAGCACCTTTTAGGGTCCCAGTTATGAGCAAATAGTTAACCCTCTAAACAGTGGTCAAGAAACTATGAACGTAAAAAAACAGACTACAATAGGTAGCGTATTTTTAGTACGCTACTTATTGGGGTTACGTTGATTTTCTTTATGTTTTTGTTCCTAATCTTAGTGTGTGCTTACACTTTATTAAAACTTAATTTAATTTCTTTTCTTTTCTTTTCTTCCTTTTTAATAGGTTAAGAGAAGTAGATTTAAAAAAAATACTTTAAATGAATTCAACGACAAAAAATACAAAAACAAAAACAAAAAAAAAATTTCCAGTCCCCATTGATTCGCGTGTATACGTATTTGCACTAACTTAACAGACTTAGTCCGATGTCATCCTAAAAGACAAAACGACGAAAACTTGTTCCACTTTATCATATAATTTCTCCAGTATTGAAGAACCTGATACTAACAGGCCAGATAGAAAGAAAAAGAGACAGGGGAAAGCAAAGGATAACATATTTGAAGAACGTAATCATGTGGATGACGGAACGAGGATTGCATGGTGTAACAGGAAAAGGCGTGCTAAGAGCCACCAGGGACAGGGTGATATGGAAAGCCATGATCACCTACGTCCTGAAAGGACATGGCACATCGAAGAAGAATGTTCCTGATATACCAATCACTACGTTAAAAAATGATTTTCTGTAATATTTAAACTTAAATTAAGTAATATTTATTTTAATCAACGTTAATTAAACTTTAAATCAGTTAATCTTCCACAAATAAAGTTTCAGTAAATTAATTATTTTGAAAGATTTTCAATTTTTGAGAGATTTTCAATGATGTTGCGTCGACAGATTTGTCAATGTTGACGGTTTTAGCAATTTTACTAATAAGTCAAAATATGAAAAAATAATTTCAATCAATTTACATCTGTTTGAAAAAGAGCAAAATATTTTTCTTATTGGAGATATTAAATTTAATCTATTAGGTCTTAATTAAAACGAAAATGAAAGCTTCAAGGAAGATGTTTCATTTTCAAAATTATTTCTAAACCATAGGTCTGGTTTTCCGAGGCGGTACAGATATTCACGAATATTGTATATTTGTCAGATCACAATTTAAACAATATAAGTTACGCAGATGATGCAGTGCTGATAGCAGACACAGAAAGAAAACTACAGGGCCTACTACAGAAGGTAGCTGAAGAAAGTGACAAGAAATGACTATAAATAAATTGCAAGAAAACCGAATGCATGGTCATCAGCAAAAAGGGCAGCCCAAAATGCCAATTACAGGTGAGAGACTCTAAAATGAAGCAGATACAGAAATTTAAATACCTAGAAAGTGTTATAACAGAACACGGAAAGTGCGACACTGAGATCCGAAGGCGTATTGGTATGGTGAAAGAAGCATCCCAGAAGTTGAGTAAAGTATTAAGAAACAGGACAATTTCACTAAAAACAAAGAGGAGAGTACTGGAGTGTTATGTGATGTCGGTTCTTCAATATGGCAGTGAATGTTGGACACTATCTTCGAAGATGAAAGAAAAACTTGAAGCAGCTGAAATGTGGTTCTACAGAAGGATGCTGCGGATATCATGCACCGAGCATGTGAGCAATGATGAGATCTTGGAAATGATGGAAACGAAAAGGAAATTAATACTGAGCATCAGGAAGGGACAACTAATGTTCCTGGGACATGCAATGAGGAAGGAGGGCTTGGAGAACATGTTACTAACAGACCAGATAGAGGGGAAAAGAGGCAGGGGAAAGCAGCGGATAACATATTTGAAGTACCTGATCAGGTTGATGACGAAACGAGGGTTGCGTGGTGTAAGAGGAGAAAGCGTGCTAAGAGCCACCAGGGAGAGGGGGATGTGGAAAGCTATGATTGCCTACGTCCTGAAAGGACATGGCACATAAAAGAGGCAGAAATTCCTTTTAAACATGTTTTATCGAATATGACAGACAAGAAAAATGTGGTTTTATTCGATTTTGTCTCTAATGTTTTTACATTATTCTCTTTGGAGGAACGAAGGAAACGCATAAACGTTCCGTTATCGTTATTGTCGCAAGCGCTTCTGGACAATGGATTAGCCTTTTCTAATGAGTCCGTCGTTCATGTTCTTCATTGTTTGCGTTATAAATCTGAAGTGCACTGTGCAGTGGATATCGGCTCAGAATGAGAAATCGGAGAGTCGATTTCAAATTCCAATTGAATTCGTCGCGTTCACTTAGGCGCAAATACCATTGGGCAAGGTTGTAATCAATATTTTTCCCTCAAGTTATGGGTTAACTTATACGACAGACTGAGTTCTACAGCCTTGATTGGCAACCAATTTACCGCAGAAATTAGTGTCAACCTACTGCGGGAAAATATACTGCCCAATCAGTCATTTCTTTTTCGGTACATGATCGCCCAAAGCGTGTATCACGTATGGCACTTAATTAACTGAATGGCCACCTACTGCGGGAATATATTCTTCTCACTCAGTCTTGTCTCTTTCGATACATGATCGTCCAAAGCGTGTATCACGTATGACACCTAACTAACTGAACGGCCACCTAGTGCGGAAAAATATTCTGCCCAGTTAGTCATGTCTCTTTCGATACATGATCGCCCAAAGCGTGTATCACGTATGGCAATTAACTAACTGAATGGCCAGCTAGTGTGGGAGAATATTCTGCCCAGTCAGTCATGTCTCTTTCGATACAGGATCCCCTAAAGCGTGTATCACGTATGGCAATTAACTAACTGAATGGCCAGCTGGTGTGGGAGAATATTCTGCCCAGTCAGTCATGTCTCTTTCAATACATGATCGCCTAAAGCGTGTATCACGTATGGCAATTAACTAACTGAATGGCCAGCTAGTGTGGGAGAATATTCTGCCCAGTCAGTCATGTCTCTTTCGATACAGGATCCCCTAAAGCGTGTATCACGTATGGCAATTAACTAACTGAATGGCCAGCTGGTGTGGGAGAATATTCTGCCCAGTCAGTCATGTCTCTTTCAATACATGATCGCCTAAAGCGTGTATCACGTATGGCAATTAACTAACTGAATGGCCAGCTAGTGTGGGAGAATATTCTGCCCAGTCAGTCATGTCTCTTTCGATACAGGATCCCCTAAAGCGTGTATCACGTATGGCAGTTAACTAACTGAATGGCCAGCTAGTGTGGGAGAATATTCTGCCCAGTCAGTCATGTCTCTTTCGATACAGGAGTAGTAATCTTAAGCTGCACGTTAAAATTCAGCTTGACTTTGTGTCTTAGAAGATCACTAACTCACAATAAGATGCTAAAAAGTTTCTTCTCGTTATTTTCCAATATTTCTATGGTTGCAAACATTCCCACATTTTCCATCGCCTGGGACGTATTACTATTCGGGCTGAAATAGATAAGCGATGAAAAATATCATTCGTGGATAAATAAAAGCAAAGATCAATATCAGCAATTACAAAATTGATAGATAACCAAATTTTTATTCTGTTCAGATTTACTAAGTCTCGTTTAGCAGAACTAATATCCGGCGGGAAAGAAGGGAAATGAGAAAACGAGAACTTTGACTGGGATAGAGATTATTGCGTTCCGTTTCGAGTAATGAATTTAGAAAAGGCATGATGAATACAGTCTCCATAAGTCAGGTCAGACAGTACACCCTGCTGCTATGAAGGAAACAATATCGTATATGACCAACGTAAAAGGGTGAAAGAACCAAGAAAAAAAAAAAGGTTTACTCGATTACATTCTCATATCATTCAGTCAGTCATTCAGTTAAGTGAAGGCTTACAGCCATAAGTTGAATACACCGGTTCTCGCTCGATCCCCGAAGTTAAGCAACGTTGATCCTGGTCAGTACTGACATGGGTGACCGCTTGGGAATACTAGGTGCTGTAAGCGTTTAGTGACGGATGTGCGTTAAGGTGCAGTGGATATCGGCTCGGAAAGAGAAATCGGTGAGCCGAGTTCGAATTCCAGTTGAATACCCTGCATTCACTTAAGCACTGGTACCCTTGGGAAAGGTATTAATCCGTCCCTTCCCTCCAGTTATGGTTTAAATAACAAGGGTAGGACTTGGGGACCCTGCCCTTAAAACAAATCCCAATGAATCTTGATACTCGAAAAGAAAAAAGTATTACTAGACACAAAACTTATATAAAAACAACAGTAAATTTGTTGAAAGAAAAAGGTATTACCAGAAATAAATAAATAAAATTTAGTTGGCAATAAATGACCCGCCGAGAATACTATGCCATAAAACAAAAAACCAACCAACAACCAGTTAAGTGACATGACTGACTGGGCAGAAGATTATCACGCAGTAGGTTACAATTGCTTTCTGCGGTAGGCTGGTTGCCAAACAAGGCTACAGAACCCAATATTTCCTATTATTTAACACATAACTGCAGGGAAAAGATATGTATTATATTATTACATATTAATTAGTGGGGGGATCAGTTTATTACTTCATACCAATAGAAAACCTATCCCCCATTTTATGACCAGTAGACGCCTTACTTATGTTTCCAACTATTATCTTTATTCAGTCAGTTAAGTGCCGTACGTGATACACGCTTTGGACGATCATGTCTCGAATGAGAAATTACTGACAGGGCACAAGATTAGCCCACAGGAGGTTTCCATTGCTTGCTGCGGTAGAATGGCTGCCAGCCAAAGGTATAGAACCCAATCTGCCATATTATTTAATCAATAACTGGAGGAAAGAGACGGGTTAATACCTTTCCCAAGAGTATATGTGCTCAAGTGAACGCAAGGAATTCAACTCGAACTCGAACTCGGCTCCCCGATTTGCCGTTCGGTGTCGATATCCATTGCACCACAAAGCAAAGACTTATTAACAAAATAATTTTTTTATAAACGCCGGATTTCTGAGCAGAGCAGTTTTTTCATGATAGAGCCTTATGATGTTGATCAAATCTTAGGAAATGACCCTGCCGAGAACATTTTTTAAGACCTATGTGTATATATATATATATATATATATATATATATAATAATAATAATAATAAAATTGACTCTGTACGTATTCAAATCTTAAAATGTTACACAAGTAATTTTTAAGAACCACGAATAACCGGCAGAATCTAACTCCGTTATCGCCCTCGGCTATAAAGCTTTGGACAACGAGGGAAAAAAAAAAGAAAACTGGGGAGTACCGACAATACATACAGCACTTCACAGCAAAGAAAAAAACCCTCAAACGGAACAAACCACAAAGAAAGAAAAGTGCTCGATACTAAACTAACCAAAAAGGATTAACTAAGAGGCAGTTACGTAGAGCAAAAACACACGATATATATATATATATGTGTGTGTGTGTGTGTGTGTGTGTGTGTGTGTGTGTGTGTGTGTGTGTATCGCCTGTGTCATCAGTACACTGCGATACGTCAGTGACACATGGACCATGTACGCCAAGTAAGAGAGGCGTCTGAACACCTTCCACATGAGCAGTATCTGACGTATATTGGGAATCTCATGGCTAGACAAGGTGCGCAATATTGAGGTCTTGTGTCGTGCGGGTCTGTCTACCATGTTCACACTCTTTAAACCGCCCAGACTCTGTTGGCTAGGCTATGTCCAACGCATGCCAGATACTGCATTCCAAAAGACCTCCTGTATGGAAAGCTGATCTCTGGAAGAAAACCACTGGGCGGCCACAGCTGCGGTATTGTGACATCATAAAACGCGATGTGAAAGCTGTGGGCATCAACATGGAGTCATGGAAGGGCGTAGCAGTCAACCGGTCCAAATGGAGAGGAACCCTAACAACTCAAATCAATGGAGGAGCAACTGACACAAGTCGGGTTCGTAGAAAGCAAAATGACAGCTCCTACAGACCAGAAGCAAAGCATAAATGCAGCCTCTGTAACAGACAGCCACTCCCGCATCGGCTTCTACAATCACAGACGCCGATGCTCTAGCCAAGCAGTCAACGAGGATGCTACCCGTTGTCGACCCTGACCGATGAAAGCCTACTCCATTCGCATATTGAGTACCTGTTTCAATAAAATTAGCTTCGATGTATAAGAACAACTCAATCAATATAACGCAATTCTCAATAAGTACCTTAATGAGTTGTGCTACCAGTGGAAATATAAATATGTATATAAAATATATATGCACATATAAGACAGATTAAGGCAGACACGTTATTTCATGGTAAATCGGAAGTTTTGCCTATTTCAGGCGAACCATCAACAGCTTCCGTCTTTATTGTACAAAATTTTTTACACGAGTCTTTTGTACAATAAAGACGGAAGCTGATGATGTTTCGCCTGAAATAGGCCTACTCTTCCGATTTACCATGAAATAACGTGTCTGCCTTAATTTTTCTTATATTTGCGCTATATGTATTTGTATACATGCATATTTAGAGCTCTCTGAGAGAGTTATCCTACCACTGTATGTACAGGATACTCCTTTGGATTCTTCTATATCTATACCGCATATTGATATATACATATACATATAGTGTGTGTGCGTGTGTATGTGGGTGTGTGCGCGCCTGCGCAATTGATTTTGTATGTATGATAGAAAAAAAAAATAAATAGCTAATCTTTATCAATCTAACATGCTTCGCTTTTATTAAGGATGAAAATTTAATAAAAGTCAAATATGTCAGATTCACAAACGTTTCCAATTTGTTATTTATCTAATCATTCGGTTGGATTCCTATCCCTATTTAATATGTATTTGATTCATATATATATATATATATATATATATATATATATATATATATATATATATATATATATATAATTATTAAATTTATTTGTTTAAACATTATTTTTTGTTTAATTTAATTTAATTTCATTTAAACAATAAATTGAAAATATGTCGGAGTTAATCCTTTTCTGTAACAGATTTTCTGAATTTTCGTAAATAAATTTCATTTCTTTACATCGGGATACGAAAACAGAGCAGATATTAATTATTCGAAAAATAAGGAAAATGTGTGTTTAAAATAATTATTTCGGTTTTTGTTTGTAAGTCTTTCGTGGGCGAGCTGTCTAAGACACGTCAGATCTATTGGCAATTTCCTTAAGAGGACGTAAGTTTGAATGCTGCAGAAAGATGCATATTTTCCTAACAAGAATTCTCGATTATTTAGACCGGTAGATATAAATAAATAAATATACTGCTTCATGATAAAAACAGTGTATCTACTCAATATATATATATATATATATATATATATATATATATTCTAAACATATACTGTTAAATATAAGAGACAATGAATGTCTATTATGTTTAATCATGAGCCGTTCTAAACGTCGTATTTTTGCTTTAATTTCAGTTGAAAATAAAGAAAAAATTCTCCAACATATGGATAATTATTTATTGATTTTCTTCTAAGCTTTCGGCTCACATTAGCCATCTTCAGAGAGGTTGTTTAAACTGAAATATTATAACATCCACCATCACCGACGATTTTATTTTGTGTTGACATAAAATTCCGCTTGGCAACGGCAATAGTTACCAAAAATAATAAACGTCACACCGCGTGTTAGCGCGAAATGACAACAAAAACATGTAGTCAAATGCAATGTAATATGTTATTTCCGTTATATATATATATATATATATATATATATATATATGCTAGCTATATAACCTGGCGTTGCTCGGGATTTTTTAGTGTATACTGAAATGGTATGGTTAGTTGCTTATTCAAAAAGATTCAATATGAAGTTTCTGTGACACCTAAGTTTATAAAAATGCAAAGTAAGTATAAGTTTTTAATGTTTTTGTAAAACAGGATTCATGCTTGGTCAATTTGGCCAATAAATGGGAATAATGTATGTAGAATTGGAAAAGCACTGGCGGAAGTTACGGTAGCCTCTAATGTGATGCGATGGCGCAGAAGAAGTGGATGTATTATCCCTGCAACGTCGGAGGAATTGGCACCTTGTAGAAAACGTGAAATTCTCATGGCATATGATAATGTAGAAGTTACAAAAAAAAAAGATGGTTTTTCGTAGAATGCAATTAAGCATTTCGGAGAAATAAACGATTGCAAAAAGCAACATTTTCCATTAATTTTTCGCCGAATCCTGTCTGTCAATTGTCAATTGAAATTTAGTTTACCAGTGACGCGATTTTAGTCGAGTTTGAGTGAAGCGTCTTGGGGAAATGCATAAAAGTACACAAAAGACCACCCGAAATTATGTTTGTCGTTGATTTTTGACGAAGCCTGTACATTGATTCGAAAAGTTATTGTGTATATCAAAGGTTCGGACTTCTCATAAGGCATCTCGGAGAAGAATAGTTCGTACATTTTAAGCGGTTCGATGATTTCTGCCGTACCTTGCAAATCGATTCGAAAATTTTTTGAGGGTATCAAAGGTTCATGTCCTGATCGACAAGTTATCCAATTTTGCTTGAAATCGGGACAAGGGTTTCTGAAGTGTAGGGTTCGTTAAATGACGACACACACACACACACACACACACACACACACACAGATATAGATATATATATATATATATATATATATATATATATATATATATATATATATATAACAGACAATGAATGTCTATTATGTTCAATCATGAGCCATTCTAAACGTCGTATTTTGGCTTCAGTTGAAAATAAAAACAAAAATTCTCCAACATTTGGATAACATTAACAGAAACATGTAGGTAATATCAGACAGATTTTAGTCAATAATATAATAATCCTCACTCATACACACAGTAAATTCTGGATAATTTTTGTCTTTATTTTCAACTGAAATTAAAGCCAAAATACGACTTTTGGAATGGCTCATGATTAAACATAATAGACATTCATTGTCTCTTATATTTAACGGCATATGTTTAGAAAATTATTTGTTGCCTCGATACACTATATATATATATATATATATATATATATATATATATAAAGTATAATCCTTGGTAAATTCAAAGGGTATTAAATCTAATGAGAACTCAATGTTAAGATTTGACATATTATTATAACAAAGAACGTAAGTTGGATGTTTTTATAAAACCATTGGTAATATTATATTTCGCGGCTCTCGTAAAGACCGCTCCTCAGACCAAATTCATACAACAATGAATGGGTTAAAACTATCCAGATAAAAGAGTCAAGTAAAAAGATAGAAGAAAAAAAGAAAAAGAAAAAGAAAAGAAAAAAATAAGTGTGAGAGGGTTAGCTTAACAGTGTTAGATAGTAGCGTTTATATTATATCTCGACCACAAGACGGCTTTGGCCTAGATTTACAAAGACAGTAGTTATGGAAGTCAGTATATCTTGACTTAGATTTTTAGTTGGCTATTTTAAGATGCATGACATTAAAAATTAAAATTAGGGGTTCAACTTTCACTAGAAAAAATGAATTGTTAGTTTTCTTATTAATTCTTACGGTAATAATAATACTATTATATTATTTCATAAAACTTATTAGTATTCATTATAACATAATAATAAAGAAAATAATAAAAAGATAATATTTAAAAGCTTTAAAATAATAATAATAATAATAATAATAATAATAATAATAATAACAAAAATTAAAATTAAAATTAAACATGATAACAATAATTAATAAAAATTACGAAAAAATAAATCTTTTTGTTTTTGATCGTTGCTAAAATAGCTATAGAACGTATGTAGAATTTGGAATTTTATTTGATATAATACACATATTTGGCTGTGTAAATAGATAATACTATTTACATCAGGCCTTCCACCTGGATCATTTTTAATATTAATAAAATTAATATTAATAGCATCTGCATTTTGGAAGTTATATACATGCTTTTCTTTCTTTGAATTTAAATATACATACATACATGCATATATATATATATATATATATATATATATATATATATATATATATATTGTTAAATGTAACAGACAATGAATGTCTATTATGTTTAATCATGAGCCGTTCTAAACATCCTATTTTGGCTTTAATTTCAGACGAAAATAAAGACAAAAAATTCAAACATTTGGATATTTGTTTTTTATTATCCCGGTTCTAAGCTTTCGGTTCATATCTTCAGAAAGGTCACAGGGACGTTAACATAAAGACATCCACTATTAAAGATGAAATTATCTTGTGTTGACATAAAATATTGCTATGCGACGATAATAATCACCGAATAGCAGACACAGTTTGTAAATTTGTAATGCGGTTCTTTGTGCGTGACAGACCGAATTCTTAACAGAGCCATATGTCTAAATACAATGTAATATGTTGTGACTTGGTTGAAATCTGATTTTATTCAGTGTGGGTTGCTTTGATTTAATGTAGATGACCTCCAATATCCGAAGGTTCTTTTTACTGTGTGTATGTGTGAGTATGAATGTGTTATCGACTAAAATCTGTCTAATGTTGCGTACATGGCTATGTTTTTTCTAAAAAGCGTTGTTTAATTGAGCCATGATTAGAAAGGTAGCAGGTAAGTCTACGGGAGAGCGCAGTTGTAGTAAAACCAATATAGGTAGTGGGTTTATTAGTAACAGAGATACAGTCTGTGAACGGCCATGTAAATTAATACACTACATTGATTTTCTGTAGAGGATTTAGTTGTGTGGTTGTAGGGTTATTATAAAACAGCATGTTTTAAATTTTTTATAATATATGATGAGTTGAATTTGAATATTGCTATTTATTGGTTTACCATTTCTACATATGTTTTTGACCACAAATTAAAGCCAAAATACGATGTTTGGAAAGACTCATGATTAAACATAATAGACATTCATTGTCTGTTATATTTAACAATATATATTTAGAAAATTATCTGCTGCCTCTATACACTTCTTGTATATATATATATATATATATATATATATATATATATATTACAAGAAGTGTATAGAGGCAGCAGATAATTTTCTAAATATATATTGTTAAATATAACAGACAATGAATGTCTATTATGTTTAATCATGAGTCTATATATATATATATATATATATATATATATAGCCTTTCAGAATTGAAAAAGAAATCACTTGACCTGCGGTCGAGAGCGAGGGAAAATTTACTCGACCTAAAATCATTTTACCCGACCAATTCCATTTTCTTAATCGTCGCCTTACGTAAAGATAGCGTGAATCGCTGACGGAAAACAAAAAATGAAATTTTAATTAACATTTCGAACGTGTTAGAAACGATTTAAATTAAAAAAAATAATAACATCAAAATTTGATCTTTTCTTTTAGGATAAACAATTTTGTGATAAAACCTTGTTTTTATTAAGTTTTAATATTATGATATGCTGTTTTATTTGCTTTTTTATTTTTTTGGCAATTGAGTGGAGGTACCTAAATTTGTAGTTTCTTCCTTTTTTTCTTCTGTTTGACTACAACTTCCATCTCATAGTCAGTCAGTTAGTTAAGTGCCATACGTGATACACGCTAGGGCGATCATGTCTCTTTCGAGACATGACTGACTGGGCAGAAGATTATCCCGCAGTAGGTTGCCATTGCTGACCAATGTATGTGTATATTTTTTCTTTCTTTCAATTATTCGTTTTTATTTTTCGTAAACGGGAAGGAAATATAGGATAATATTTTTCCAAATGAGTTTCTTTAATCTAGGCGACAGAGATATTTTGGCTCCACTCTGGAAGCGTTAATTAAACAAATGTTTACACTGAACAGGACGATAAAAGCCAAGAGTTCAATAATGTCATTGTAGATCATTCGAAGTAACTTGTGAATCTTCAATGGCATACTTTTGGATTGGAAAAGGAATCAGATTTTCTTTTTCTATATTTGAAGATTTTTAATCGACCGCGGGCGAGTAAAGCAATAATCGTGCAATTAAGTTTTTAATCAATTAAGTCGATCTCAAAGACTATATATATATATATGCATGTATGTATAATTTCGATATGAACTTGCAATTATAAAGAGAACGTACATAATAAATATTCACGGTTTTCTAAACATCACACATTTTCATTCTTTTTTAGGCAAAAGGGAGTACTAATTATTTATTATTTAAGTATCCACACAAATACACAGATATTTCTTTCATTTAGTTTTTGATATGATGAAGCCTAGAAGGGAGAAACGCGTAATCATTACTTGTTTCAGTGAAGGAGTTTATCATTTTTCAAATTTCTGCAAAACTTTTTTCCGGATTCTCTATCATTCCTTACACACACACACACACACACACACACACACACACATATATATATAAACACATTATACATTTTATATACGCATATTACACACACATATATATCGAGAGATAGAGTGAATTAAACACACATATATGCACATATTACATTTTACACACATGCCACATACACACTTATACACACATATTACATTTTACACACTCATATTACACACATATATGTATATATAGCGAGAATTATACACACATACACACACATTATACACATATATATATGCAGGGAGAGGATTACACATACGAACATATACACATAAATATAATATTTTACGCATACGCACATATTACACACACATTTTACACACGCATATACACATATATTTCATATCAAGCACATAAACATATTGTACACACACGGATTTATATATATATATTCTATTTTGCACAGCGGTATTACACACACACACACACACACACACACACACACACATATATATATATATATATATATATATATATAGGGAGAGATATATAGATAGATAGATAGATAGATAGATAGATAGAGAGAGAGAGAGAGAGAGAGAGGGAGAGAGTTTGTATTTATCCGTGTGTGTATGTGCTCGTGTGTGCGTGTGTGTATGTTAATGCATAAGTAGGGAGAGTAATACTGAATAAATTATTTGTTTATCAATATAATATTCTATTGTATTAACACATATGCATCTCAGTATTTTTACGAAGAATATTTCTCACTTAATTATAATTCGAAGCTCTTTCGCCTAACAGAGTTATTGATACATTATGATCCAGTGTCGATGCAAGTGTATATATATATATATATATATATATATATATAGACACGTTGTATTAAAAGATAGAGACAAATTAGTCTTGCAGATTTGCTTTTGTATTTTCTTATATTTTCCAATGAGGCTTTATTATGAGAAAACACAAAAGAAAATCTGAAAGACTAAGTTGTCTCTATCTTTTAATACAACGTGTTTTAAAGAAAGGATGCTGCAAAAATACACGTACTGTGGATGACTAATATATATATATATATATATATATATATTTTTTTTTTTAATCATTTCACCCCGAGCAAGGCGGAAACGCCACTGATGTGCAGGGGGTTACATAAATGTAAAAAGATTAATTAGAAAAGAGTGAGGAGTACAAGCTAGTTAGAAAGGAACAATAGAAAGCTGAGAAAGAAAGTGCGATGACAGATACATAGGTGGAGAGAAAGGGAAGGTTATACAGGGGAGGGGAGAGAGCTAGAGGCCAGTGGTTAGTAGATGAGTATTAACTTTGCATTTAAATTTCTGGAGGTTGTAGCCGTCAGGAAAGCAAGAATACGGGAGTGAGTTCCACAAGCGGGAAGTGCGAGAGAGGAAGCTGCAGGAGTAGAATTGTCGTCTGCATTTGGCTATATATATATATATATATATATATATATATATATATACTCAAAAAGAGAGTTGTGCCCGCAGAGAAAACAAATGGATTTAAATAGAATTGACGTCATAATGTACGTAAGACCTTAGGACACTTTAGGCCAACACATTTTCAAAGGTGCTCGTTGGCAGAATTTTTAAATGATAGACAGGATACATAAATATTAGTTGTAGAAGGGAAGGTGGAACTCGCTTAAAAACAAAAGTTTAATCAAAATTAATTAAAATGTAAGGTGGGGTGTAAACGTAAAATTCTACAAGAGCAATAAAATGGAAAAAAGGGACTCACAAACCCTCCAACAACCGTAAGAAGCGAATAAATTGCACCTTTTGTCTGGACCGACTGGTAGATTTTTACGTGCACAGCCTCCAGAATACGTAGATGACGAGCCGAACGAGCGCTGTGCAGAAAAGAGAAACATGTGTCCTTATAACAACAGGCAAAGTCTTTATTGTAGAGCAAATATTGTCCAATGGCCGAGTCATGAACATCTTGAGTGGTTCTTAAAGGCCGTCTTGGACTATCCGAACGTACATTTGTGGAAACGAGCTGCGCTACCCATGATTCCAACCTCAGACTGGTATGTCCTATGTATACCGCATCGCATCGGCATTTAAACTTTTAAACACAGCGCTCGTTCGGCCTATCATCTACGTTTTCTGAAGGTTGTGTACCTAAAAATCTACCAGCACAGTCTGTGCAGACAAAAGGATCAGTTTATTCGCTCTATACGGTTGTTAGAGGCTTTGTGAGTCCCTTTTTTCCATTTTATTGCTCTTGTAGAATTTTACGTTTACACCCAAGCTTACATTTTAATTCATTTCGATTAAACCATTCACAGTCAGGTTAGCCAAATGCAGACGACAATTCTACTCCTGCATCTTCCTCTCTCGCACTTCCCGCCTGTGGAACTCGCTCCCGTATTCTTGCTACAACCTCCAGAAATTTAAATGCAAAGTCAATACTCATCTACTAATCACTGGACTCTAGCTCTCTCCCCTCTCCTGTATAACCTTCACTTTCTCTCCACCTATGTATCTGTCATCGCACCTGCTTTCTCAGCTTTCTGTTGTTCCTTTCTAACTAGTTTGTACTCCCCACTCTTTCGAGACATGATATCCCAAGTATGCATCACGAACGGCACACACACACACACACACACACACACACACACACGTGTGTGTGTGTGTGTGTGTGTGTGTGTGTGTGTGTGTGTGCGCGACCATATATGCAGGAGTTTAGGTTTAGTATGACACATGTATATCTTCTTATTTATTGATACCTTACAGGGGAAACGTTCTTGTAAACTGGATATGATTTCATTATTTGTATACGCATAAATGCAAAACAAGGAGAATTCGTATGTTATGAAAATGTTAAACTTTTTTAAATTGCAATTTTCTTATTTTCTCGCGTGTTGTTTAATATAGTCATTGAGTATTTCTATTGACTAAATTCAGAGCGCTTTCAGCTTTCATAAATTATTGACAGAAAAATCGTATTCTCATTTTATTAAAAAAGCAGTAAAATTGTGAATTTCTGGTTATTCAGTCTTATACATAGTTACATCCGTCTAAGTATTTTGTTGGCGTCAAATCTATCCGTCTATCTATCGATCTATCTATCTTACTGGTATGGAATCTATCTATCTATCTTTCTATCTGACGTACAATCGTGATACAAAATCTATCAATCTATCTATCTGGTGTAAAATCCGGAAGTAAAATCTATCTATCTATCTATCTATCTATCTATCTATCTATCTATCTATCTATCTATCTCATTCTGGTGTAAATCTTATCTATCTATCTATCTATCTATCTATCTATCTATCTATCTATCTATCTATTTGACAGTTCTGACCTGCGTTTATTTGTCAGATGTATACAATTCTTTCTTAGTGTAAAGGTCATTCTATTCTTGATGTTGTTTGAAATACCCCAAATCCATCCGTATGATCTACAAACCGATCTAGCCATATATTCATACATACATACATACATCCGTATATATATATATATGCTCAGATGAGCTTAAGTCACTGATGCCTCCTCAACCAGACTGGCAACTGGGTCCCACCCATTCACAGTCAGGTTAGCCAAATGCAGACGACAATTCTACTCCTGCAGCTTCCTCTCTCGCACTTCCCGCCTGTGGAACTCACTCCCGTATTCTTGCTACAACCTCCAGAAATTTAAATGCAAAGTCAATACTCATCTACTAACCACTGGACTCTAGCTCTCTCCCCTCCCCTGTATAACCTTCACTTTCTCTCCACCTATGTATCTGTCATCGCACCTGCTTTCTCAGCTTTCTGTTGTTCCTTTCTAACTAGTTTGTACTCCTCACTCTTTTCTAATTAATCTTTTTACATTTACGTAACCCCCTGCACATCAGTGGCGTTTCCGCCTGGATCGGGGTGAAATGATTAAAAAAAAAATATATATATATATATATCATATTATATTATGTTATATTATATATGGTCGGTAATCTCTCTTATATGCAGGTTTCATTAACAATAACAGACCGGTTATTATGGTTTATTCCGTAATTTTTCATGCGACTCATGGTTTTTTTTTTTTTTTTTTTTTTGTGGGAGGGTACATAAATTATATAATTTTTTTTTTGTTTATTCGAAATCTTTCGTTTATAATTTTAGCCATTATCGATGGTGAATTTTATTTTATGTGCAAAAAAAAATGTATGTAGTTTTACGTATGTTCGTAGAGTATTCTGTATGTTTTATATTTCGAGAATAGTAAGCACGTTGTTAGCGCCTCATGTTTGATATTCTTCAGTGTTGGGTGACTCGTTTTCATTAATAATGCTTCCATTATTAGAGTGAGTTTTTGTCATTTGGATGATTTTATGATATTTGTGTTGTCAACAAATATTTTACGGATAGGATTTGGGAAGTATGTATGTGTTTAAATGATATCGAATTGAGGTCTGTTCTGACAGATACAGCTTGGGTCCTCGAGTCAATTGCATTTGTTGTATGGCCGATATAACTATTTTTAAAATCATCTGTGTGTGTCTGAGAGAGAGAGAGAGAGAGAGAGAAAGAGAGAGAGAGAGAGAGAGAGAGAGAGAGAGCTCTGTCATTTTTAATGGAAACTGTATAAAAGAAAATGTGTTACCCTAATACACGATAAATCCTGATGAATAGAGCGAGAAGCAGAATCAGGCCAGAGATAGGGCAGGAACAGTGCGGGTTCGTCAAAGACACTGGAACAAGGAACGCCATATTCATGATTAGGATGCTCTCTGAAAGGGCATTACAAATGAAGAAAGAGTTGTACCTATGCTTAATTGACTACGCGAAAGCATTCGACAAAATACGACACAAAGAATTGATGTAGATGCTAGGCATCCTCGACATTTTCGGGAAAGACATAAGAATAATCAAGAATCTCTACTGGCAGCAAACGGTCTGCATACGGACAGGTAACGATCTCAGTAGATACACAGAGATAGAAAAAAGCGTAAGACAAGGATGTGTCTTTTCACCGGATTTGTTCAACCTATACAGCGAGAATATTTTGAGGACCCTAGATGACACGCCAGGATTTATTATTGGAGACCACAACCTGAACAACATAAGATACGCGGACGATACAGTACTGATTGCGGACACGGAAAGGAGACTGCAAGATCTCATACAGAAAGTAGCAGTGGAGAGTGATAAAAAGGGACTACAAATAAACTTTAAGAAAACTGAGTGCATGGTCATCAGCAAAAGATACAACCTAAAATGCCAAATACAGGTGGGGGATAACAGAATCAAACAAGTCCAAGAATTTAAGTACCAAGAAAATGTTCTAACAGGAGATGGAAAGTGCGACACGGAGATCAGAAGGCGAATTGGCATGGCAAAGGACGCGTTCCAGAAGATGAGCAAAATACTATCACACAGGAAAATCTCAATAGAAACAAAGAAAAGAGTGCTACACTGCTACGTGATATCAGTTCTTCAATACGGCAGTGAATGCTGGACAATATCATCGAAAATGAGGACAAAACTAGTAAGCGGCCGAAATGTGGTTCTACAGAAGGATGCTACGGATATCGTGGACTGAGCATGCAAGCAACGATGAGGTGTTGGAAAGAATGGCAACAAAAAGGAAATTGATACCGAGCATCAAGAAGAGACAACTGAAGTTCCTGGGACACGCAACGAAGAAGGAAAGCCTGGAGAACCTGATACTGACTGGTCAGATAAAAGGAAGGAGAGATAGAGGAAGGCAGCGGATAACATATTTGCAGGGTCTGATCAGGTGAATGACTGAACGGGGGTTGCCAGGAGCAACAGGAGAAAACATACTAAGAGCCACAAGGGATAGGGAGACATGGAGAACCATGATCGCCTACGTCCTGACGGGACAGGACACATAGAAGAAGAATACACGATATATTAACAAATATACATATTATCCTACGTCGGTTGCACAATTCAGAGTTTTTTCTTTCTTTTTCTCTGAGAGAGAGAGAGAGAGAGAGAGAGAGAGAGAGAGAGAGAGAGAGAGAAAGAGGGATGGAAAAGTGTGCTTATATATATATATGTATGTATGTTTAGAGAGAGACCCGGATGAATACAAATTATCTAATTCTTTTTAGACTCTAGAAGAGAGGAAGAAAAGTAAATGAACTAATAGAAGAAATAATCAAATATTTATTGAAAGAAAGAAAAATAGAAAGAACGAAGTTCGAAAAGAAAAACAGATTAAATTGGTGAAAAGAAACATAGGGCGGAAGGAAATTTGCCAAAAAATAGTGTGAAAAACAAAAAGAAAGACGGACTTGTGTCGCATAACCAAATAAAATGAATAAAACCGATTAGAAGGAAAAAAAATTAAAGAAAAGGAAAAAAAAGAAAAAATCACAAAATACTGAAAGAAAGAAAGAAAGAAAGAAAGAAAGAAGTGAATGTATGGAACGGAAAGAAAGAAAGAAAGAAGAAGAGGGTAATAAATGATTAAATGTTGTCAGACGGGAAACAGGGTAAAAGAAAGAAAGAAAGAAAGAAAGAAAGAAAGAAAGAAAGAAAGAAAGAAGTGAATGTACGGAACGGAAAAAAAGAATGATTAAAAGAAAGAAAGAAAGAAAGAAAGAAAGAAAGAAAGAAGTGAATGTATGGAACGGAAAGAAAGAAAGAAAGAAAGAAAGAAAGAAAGAAAGAAGAAGAGGGGAATGAATGATTAAATGCTGTCAGACGGGAAACAGGGTAAAAGCAAGAAAGTAAGAAAGAAAGTAAGAAAGAAAGAAAGAAAGAAAGAAGTGAATGCACGGAACGGAAAGAAAGAAAGAAAGAAAGAAAGAAAGAAAGAAAGAAGAGGGTAATAAATGATTAAATGTTGTCAGATGGGAAACGGGGTAAAAGCAAGAAAAAAGAAAGAAAAAAAGAAAGAGAGAGAGAGAAAGAAAGAAAGAAAGAAAGAAAGAAGTGAATATACGGAACGGAAAAAAGAAAGAAAGAAAGAAAGAAAGAAAGAAAGAAAGAAAGAAAGAAAAGGGTAATAAATGATTAAATATTGTCAGACGGGAAACAGGGTAAAAGAAAGAAAGAAAGAAAGAAAGAAAGAAAGAAAGAAGTGAATGTACGGAACAGAGAAAAAGAAAGAAAGAAAGAAAGAAAGAAAGAAAGAAAGAAAAAATGAAAGAAAGAAAAGGGTCATAAATGAATGAATATTGTCAGACAGGAAACAGGGTAAAAGAAAGAAAGAAAAAAGAAAGAAAGATAAATTTCACATAATTAAAGAACATAGATAAAAAACATATCTTTGCTAGTGCTAATCGAAGTAAAAAAAAAGAAAAAAAAAGAAAGAATCACAAAAAATAGTGTGAAAAGAAAGAAAGAAATAGAGATTAACATTGAATAAAACAAAGAACAAAAATAAAACTCATATCTATACGAATGTAAATTGAATAAAAATAGAAAATGAAAAAAAGAAAGAATCGCAAAAAATCGTGAAAAAAGAAGGAACAAAGAAAGAAAGAAATATAGAAAATTTTCATATATCTAAAGATAAATTTCACATAACTAAAGAACATAAATGAAACATATACACGTATCTATGCTGGTGTAAATCGAATAAAAAAATGATGACAAACAAAAGAAAGAATCCTAAAAAAGATAGTGTGAAAGAAAAAAAGAAAGAAAGAAAGAAATAGAGATCAATATCACATAACTAAAAAAGAAATAAAACACATATCTATGCGGGTGCTAATCGAATAAAAAATAGAAAATTAAAAAAAGAAAGAATCGCAAAAAATACTGGCAAAGAAAGAAAGAAAGAAAGAAAAAGTGAATGTAAGGAACGGAAATGAAAGAAAGAAAGAAAGAAAGAAAAAAGAAAAGGGCAATAAATGATTAAATGTTGTCAGACAGGAAACAGGATAAAAGAAAAAAAGAAAGAAAGAAACAAAAAAGAAAGAAAGAAAGAAAGAAAGAAAGAAAGAAGGGAATAAAGAAATAGAGATCAATATCACATAACTAAAACATAAATAATACACATGTCTATGCGGGTGCTAATCGAATAAAAAAAAGAAAATTGAAAAAAGAAAGAATCACAAAAAAGAAAGAAAGAAAGAAAGAAAGAAAGGAATGAAGAAAGAAAGAAAGAAAGAAAGAAAGAAAGAAAAGGGCAATAAATGATTAAATGTTGTCAGACAGGAAACAGGATAAAAGAAAGAAAGAAAGAAAGAAAGAAAGAAAGAAAGAAAGAAAGAAAGAAAGAAATAGCGATCAATATCACATAACTAAAACACATAAATAAAACACATGCGGGTGCTAATCGAATAAAAAAAAAGAAAATTGAAAAAAGAAAGAATCACGAAAAAAAAAAAAGAAAGAAAGAAAGAGCGACAAAACTTATAAAATAAACACACAAAATGTATCTCTACTGGTACAAATCGAATCCATCATATTTGGATAAGCATTTTAGCATTATCATTATCATCATCATTATTATTATTAATAATAATATGATTATTCTGATTATATTCCATTTGTGTTTACACATCATTACACAAATGCATAGAATTTAAAATCCCGAACATAAAGATATTCATCTGCATTTGTGTCAATATTAACTTTACACAATTCATTTCTCTTTCCTATACAATTTAAATTTCTTTCTATTCTTTCATTTAACATAGTGTATTCTACTTGCATACTCGTCATGTATTAATAATATTAGTGATACGATAAAAATGCTTTTTTTCCTATCAAAATGTGTTTTCGCATGAAACTCTTTTAATCAATCAAGCGTTTATTTATTTATTTATCAAATAAATAAATAAAAATCGAAATGGATTAAATCTAAAATTAATGAATTAAGTATATTTTCAATTTTCAATGACATTTATTCTTTATCAGTTGCTTTCATCTGCGAAAATTTTATATCGTCCACTCATGGATCGATATTTTTTTTGTAATACTTGAACTGTATTAGTTAATAATTTTCACGTCAATACAAGTTTCCAGAGAATTTTGTTAAACGTTTTAAATCAAAAGCCGTTCTTTCAAAAAGGCAATAACGATTTATGTGTATTGTCAGTTATTTTTGTTTATTGAACCATAATTTCGAGACTGTTCTGAAAAAGAATATGATTCGGCTGCATGTATGGATTTACAAAATTGAAATAATCAATTAACTTGCTAATAAATCTATTTAATTGATTTTTCGGTAAATATGAAATTCAGATCACTTTCTAGAATATGGTGAAAATATTATCCAAATATACGCAAAATTCAAAATACAGACTAAATCTCTTAGTTTGGTGAAAAGTACTTACTACATAATGTGAATTACAATGTTGCCATTAGTTATTCGCAAAATTAAAAATATTTCATGTGCAGATAATGAAGATTATTAACTGAAGTGTGTAATAAATTTATCTAAAATAAAAATGGGGTTAAATGTATGATTTCAAACAATATCATACAACATACGACAGAAAGACCTCTCATATATACACAAAGAAATAACACCCGCATATACCCACAGAAATACCCGCACACATAATTGTATCTTAATCGAGCTACTGTCATACTATTATTGGGGATATATCTGCTGCACCCGGTTTTTCTTTATTTCTATCTATCTATCTATCTATCTATCTATCTATCTATCTATCTATCTATCTATCTATCTATCTATCGAAAAATATACATGAGAAAATAGATAGATAGATAGATAGATAGATAGATAGATGCCAACAGAACGATAGATGTTTAAAATGCCAGATTTCATTTGCAAAACAAAAAATATTTCACATAATTAGAAACATTTTCTAAAATGTCCATTTTTCTGTCTACATAGGATTGCCTTATCTTTATTTACACACAAAAACACAAACAGAAATATATATATATATATATATACGCTCTCACATCTGATTGAGCACTCTGGAAGAATGGTAGACTTTGAAAAACAGTAGCTACTCTGGCATGTACGCATCCCTCAATCAGTAATGGATTAGAGCACTCTGGCTATTGGGCGCGTATGATGACAATATACACGCTAAAAATCTGCTTTCTTCTACCGAACGTCCGTAGCCCAGAGGTACGACTGACGCCAATTCGGTCGGGTTTCAATCCTGGGTTAAAGGCAATCGGAGTCTAACCGTACCGATGAGCTGTGATACAGCGAAACGGATCTGTTTGCAAATGACTATATATATATATATATATATTAAAAAAGGATTAATTCAAAGATGTTGAATGGCCATTTCGATATGACGATCCCCACGGGGAGCGACACATCACCTCAGCAACAGAAAAAAACCTTTCAGAAACTGGAGAAAAATTAGTCTACTTTTCCTTTTTAAATAGATTGCAAAGAAATTAAAAAATAAATAATAATAAAATAAAATAAAATAAAATAAAAATAAAAATAAAGGGAAAGAAAAAGAAAAGGAAAAAGAAAAAGAAAAGGATAGAATAAAATCAAATAAATAAGAAAAGAAAAAAATTGACATCGTCTGGGTTCGCAAAAAAAAGGGGAGAATGTAACTAAAAATTAACAGACAGCCGTGTTGAATCATTTAAAGCAACACGGAAAAAAGTTGGTAAGAGAGATAAAAGAAGGAAGGGAGGGAAAAAGAAAGAAACTAAAGAAAAAATTTTTTTAAAATATTACAGACGCTGGACAAATTCAAAAATCTAATTTCCCCAAAACGTTGAAGTATTAAAAAAAGGCTTTACTTAAAAAGGCATAATTATTGATAAAAGGGAATAAAAAGATATAGGATTTGAAATAAAATTATTTTTTTAAAAAAATTAGGTCATTTGAAATTAAACTAAATAAAGACAATATTGACGATGTCAATTTTTTTCTTTTCTTATTTATTTGATTTTATTCTATCCTTTTCTTTTTCTTTTTCCTTTTCTTTTTCTTTCCCTTTATTTTTATTTTTATTTTATTTTATTTTATTTTATTATTATTTATTTTTTAATTTCTTTGCAATCTATTTAAAAAGGAAAAGTAGACTAATTTTTCTCCAGTTTCTGAAAGGTTTTTTTCTGTTGCTGAGGTGATGTGTCGCTCCCCGTGGGGATCGTCATATCGAAATGGCCATTCAACATCTTTGAATTAATCCTTTTTTAATATATATATTTGCTCTGTAATATTTTATTACATGGAGCTCTCTTCCTGGATCATTTTTTAATATTAAAATAAATTTTTAATATTAATTAGGATCGGGTTTTTTGGAATTTACCTTCCTGCTTTTTTCCCTTGGATTGAAGTATCTGAATTAAAAAATATATATATATATATATATATATATATATATATATCAAATGCATGACAAAGCCAATAAGGTTTTCTTGTGGCGTGTTTCGTTATTTATTCCAAATCATATTGTTTTTTTTATATATATTATTATTATTGTTATATATATATAAAATTTTAATTCTACAAAGAATCAGCAAAAGGTGAAATCACAAAAACCAGATCCTACTAATATTAATTTTATTAATTTTAAAATTGATCAAGGTGGCGGGCTCGATATAAATAGTATTATCTATTTACAGAGCCAAATATATATAGTATGTCAAATTTCCGAATTTTTTAACATACATATATATATATATATATTGAAACGAGTTCTCTGTTTCAATTTTATGTTAAAGACGTGCTCATATTTCTTCATCTTCATTAATATTTTTACGATTCTAGAATATTCATGTCTTCAAAGATATTAAGGCGACTTGTGAATTAAGTTTGTTTTATTTTTAATTCATAATTTCTTGTGACAGGATGTGACTTCCACTCTGTCTTTTCTACAAATAGTTTCACGGCTTCTTCTCTGACGAGCTTATCTCTCTGATGCCTTCTGTACACGCATTTACTCCTGCTACTAGACTGGCAACTAGGTCCCACCCATTTGCCGTCAAAATTGTAAAATGTCATCGTCACTTCCACTCTAGCCTTATCCGTATAATTTCTTTCCCTGATAGCTACACTATCCAAACGTTTAAATGCAACAACAATTGCTATCTTCTATCTATCTATCTATCTAAATCCTATCGATCTCTTATCCTTTCTTCGGCATCCCATGTATCCTAAGTTTTTATCAATTTAACTCCCTGTGCACCAGTAGCTGTTTGATCTTCTTGGAGTGAAATGATTATATATATATATAATATATATAATCATTTTATATATATATATATATATATATATATATATATATATATATATATATATATATATATATGATAGATATATATATGTTTCAGCGAACATGACCGCATAACATGACTGATCGTGAATGCGTAGTGTGGTTCACATTGCATTCTCAAGCGGTTTGCGGGGGTTTTTTTGTAAGTCTAATTTCGTTGTTAGACATTTAAACTAGCATATCTATAACACACTAGTATATTGTTATAATGGGGCCTCACATCAGTGAGTGGGGCCGGTGCGCAAGTTAAACCGTTGAGAGGAAGGCCCCGAAACGGAGCACATCCTCTCCTGATGACCCCAAATCAGTTTAAATATAAATTCCAGAGGAACAGTAAAAGATATTCAATGAAATCATATGCCTTACAGAGGCTCGGTGGAAAAGTCATTTGCTTGAGGAAAATTACACATTCCGCTCGCTACATGTGGGTTTCAATTACTTTCCAGTAAATTCCTTCTTCCTAACAAAAAAGTAAAACAAATAAAAGCAAAATCTAACGTATTGAAGCATAGCCGAACAATACTGACAGAGATAGTTTTAGAAGGTGCGCGATATATAAAGAAAATAAAATTTTTACATTTGTCTATATTTCTGAGGTATAGTATTTACAATATTTACATTATTCGGGTTATTGTCCTCATCTTTGTTGCCATTTGTACGATATTTCGGCCGTTGTACGCTCTGGCCTTCTTTTTTCTGCTAGAAATTTAGAACCGAAAACTTTATTACAATTATTGGGTATATATCATCTCCATCCCTTTGCGCAGAGCCTCTTCTGGTAGTCATAAGTTATCTCCCTCTAACACTGTAAGTTATTTGTTTACCACTGATGTAGCCTGGTATTGAACACACAACTCTTAGGTCAAGTCACAGGAAACGACCAACGTCTATATCCACTGGGCCATGTGGATAAGAACAATTGAATTTTTGGACTTACAAACCTAAGTGCTGGTAAAAAAAAATACTAGATACTCATTAGTGTCAAATAATTGCAATATGAGCTCCGGTAAACATACTAGAGAAAACAATGAACACTAAAAAATACTAGAGATAACCATTAACATCAAAAAATTGCAATATGAACTCTGGTAAAAAGTGTCAAATGTTGTGAATAAATTCAATAAAAATACTACTATAGAACAATTACTGGGTTTTCACGAAAGACTAAAAAGCAATAGTCGTTTCCAGTTAAAGCGAAACCGTAGACTGAAAGAAAAATGAATGGATGTAAGTCAAATTTTGATTTCCTGCTATCGATATCAAATAAGTTTTTTTCGTCTTAAACTGAATTTTGAAGGCTAAATAAGTCCTCTGAGTAAATGGTATCACGGCTGAGACTAAGAACTACAATTATACCTACTTAGAGCCAAACCCAAAGCAAAAACTAAAATAAAAGGGCTGAAAAAATACAGACATATAGGCGGATAAACAGACACACACACACAAACATCTTGCCTTTTTTACAAATATATTATCGATTTTCTGCACTATTGTAAGAACTGCAACCTTGAAACTTTTGAATATCGTTTCTTATGTCATTGTCTATAAGAGTATCAAATTTGATTAAAATCGGACCACTCTTTCTATAACATGATTTTTTCGATTATCGATTTTCGATATTTAATGGGGGTACCTTGACACAAAACCTAGATAAAAACACGCGCAGACGCTTATAGTACAACTGTGTAAATTTTCAAGAAGATCGGTTCAGCCGTTTCGGGGTCTATAGATAAGGGATACACACACAGACACACACATAAACACACGGACAAAGTTCCATTTATAAATAAGTTTAGATATAAGGCGTATTATAAGATGGAATTTAGGCAATTGATGCTTTCTTTTATTAGCGAAAAGTAGGTATTACTTCTAAGAAACACATGTTGTGCTTCTGGTGAAATTGAAAAGAAATCCTCTAGAATGAACTGCCGCTAGGAAATCAGTCCATTGATTCTCAAATGTATTGCTCTTAATTAAAAGCAGTAATTCAAGAAAACCGCCAAGAATAGACGAAATAGAAAGTTGACGTTTTCCAGACTTTGTGTTTCTTGGCGAGCTGGTAAAATTCACCAGACTTTGCTCTTCGAAATTCCATATATTCGAGTTCTTGAAAAATAAACCCAATAGTAAACATTTCAGTACTTCGGATGAAATAAAATCACATTAATATGCTTTCTGTCAAGAAACAACTAAAATTCTGGGAAAAGTAAATCTATATATTGAAGGAAAAATGGAGAAAGAGTGTACAACAAAATTATTCATATTGAGTTGAGTAAGCATGTAATGGCATAACTTTGTTTCTTGTTTTAATTTCCCTTAAAAATCGGCATAAACTTTTCGGCCAACCCAACATAATGGGCTGATTTTAAATCCAATAGAAACCAAGGCCTCTATTATATATATATATATATATATAGAGATAATATATATATATATATATATATATATATATATATATATATAGAGACCCCCAATAATATATATATATATATATATATATACATATATATATATATATATAATAGAGACCCCCAATATATATATATATATATATATATATATATAAATAATAGAGACCCCCAATATATATATATATATATATATATATATATATAATAGAGACCTCCAATATATATATATATATATATATAATAGAGACCCCCAATATATATATATATATATATATATAATAGAGACCCCCAATATATATATATATATATATAATAGAGACCCCCAATATATATATATATATATATATATATATATATATATATATATGGGGGGCCTTGGTTTCTTCTCTGATCCCATGCGTCTACAGGACATAATTATTAGGTCGTCCCAATATTTTTCAAAGAAATGATATATTTCATACTATTTTTAGTATTTATTGCCAAATTGATATTTCTGAATGAAAATAGAATAGGTCTTTTTTGGTTATTATTATTACTTTGCAAAATTTTACAAGGCCAGAAAGCAAAATTGAACTCGTCCGAAGCTCCATAAATTTTCCTCATTCTTTCTTTGATGAAACTGCAATATAGGTAATTATTAAATATTTATAAAGTCATTTGATGCACATGTTATTGTGCAGTATTAACAAAAGGAACATTCTTTTTTCATTTACAATTATTAACTTTGCAATAATTACCAAGAAATAATATGAAATTCATCATGTTTAAAACACTAGGGTGGCCTAATCATTATGACCTGTAGTGTGTATATATATATATATATATATATATATATATATATATATATATATGTCTGTGTGTGTGTGTGTGTGTTTGCATGATTCTTTTAAAACCGCTTTATATAATTCCAGTAAAAACAATTTAGAAAAGTCATCATCTAAATATTCTCTTAGTACGAAATCGATTTTAAAATTATATAATTGATTGATTTTAAAATTGTCTTTCGTTTATCATTATTGGTATATTTATCTTTTGCTGCTAGCTATCGACAATTATTGCTACCAGAAAATCTTTTCATAAGATAATTGATTATTTTTTCTTTTATGACAAGAAAACAAAGAAAATTCCAGATTGTTCAGCGGCTACGTAGATTCCTGTATATCAGTTCAGCTGTATTATAATTTCATTCATTTAAGTGCCATACGGTTGGGCGATCATGTCTCGAAAAAAACATGATTGACTAGGCAGAAATATTTTCCTCCAGTAGTTACCACTATTTTCTTCAGTAGACTGTTTGCTCACTAAGGCTGTAAAACCGAACCTGTTCTATTTAACTCATAGCTGGAGAAAGAAGCAGTGGATTGATACCCTTCATATGGGTATTTAGACGTAAGTGAATGCAACGAATTCGACTGGAATTTAAACTCGGCTCTCTGATTTCTCTGCCGATATCCACTGCACCACAACGCACATCTCCAGTTACTTATACAGAAATTGTTGTGGATTAGTTTTCACACTGTAGGTTATAATCGTGCTATGTCGATTGCTAATCGACTTAACGCACCCAAAATATTAAGAACTTGGTAATCTTCCACTGAAAAGCTGACTCCTTAGTATTCGGCTAGCTTCCAACTAATAACAACTGTCTAGTAGTTCTACTGAATTCCAATAGACTCTAAAGAACTTTCTAGAACTTTTAAGAACTCCAAGAACTTCTCCCGTTAACTCTTATTAATGTAGGAGGGAGAATCCATTATCTGAGGAATAGGTGTATTTCACCATAAAAACAAATACACTTGGGAAAGGTATTAATATGATTCTTCTTCCTCCAGATATGAGTTTATAGCGGGTTATCCATTCTTTTCAAGTTTATAGTGGAGAGTCCGTTCTAGTGAAGGGAGAGTTGTGTATTGTTGAAGATTGATGGAATTTAGCCTTGTTGTAGATAGCCCACTATAAGTCATAGAATGATTATAAATCATGAAAAGCAAATTGAATTGAAAATAACATTTTATATATACACAAATCAATTGAGGTTTTTACAATACTTGAAGTATAGGTCCAACGGACATTAAAATGTTCATGGCAATAAAATGCTGAAAAGAGAATTAATACTTAGGAATGTGGGAGCGTTGTAAGTAAGGAATGTCTTTGGTGTATTCCCTCCTTAGGTCAGTAAGTAACTTTGGGACAGCGAAAGATAAGAGGAGAGGGAAGGGAGGCTAGGATAGTAAGCCGCTTGACTTGGTCAAGGGGGATACTAATTACACTCCTCTCTCTCGAGTCAGTCTGTGTGTGTCGGCCTGCGTTGGTCTGTCTGGTGATGCTTTCTGTATCGGCTTTTTATTTCGACTTTTTGGATCGCAGGTGATTATTTGGGAATTCATATCGGTATTTGATTCTGGGCTTCCCATTGGCCGATAAATCAAATTCGCGTAGGCTCGCGAACTGGAAATTTAATATTTAATTAATTTTTAGCTTTCAACCGGCACATCTGCGCGAACCCAGATGCGCAATGACGACTTTTGGTCATTTGCTTTTTGGTCGTGAGAGTGCAAACATCCGGTCCATCGCTTTTGTTCGGTCGGTATCACCACAAGTTAAACAGCAGGACAGATCGGGGTCTATAGCCTTGGTTGGCAAACTGTCTTTCGCAGAAATTAATGGCAAACCTACTGCGGGAAAATATTCATTCGTGTCTCTTTTGAGACATGATCGCCCAAGCATGTATCATGTATGGCAATTAACTGACTGATTGATATTTGAGTGAATGTTGCACCATATCCTTCATGCCTAGGGTGGTATTTTGGGTTCTTTTTCGTTAATAGTCTGTCCTTTCTACAAGCCTGTAACTGCTAAGTGAACTAAAAATGTTTTCAGGTTTCTTTTTTGAATTGGCTACCAGATCAATGTCATCAACGTACTTGACGTCGTTAAGGTTTCGTCCGACAAATCAAACTCCGGGTTAAACTTAAGAGGCGGAAAATAGAAACAAAATAATCATTTCTAAGGAAGCGGAGAATGAAAACAAAATGGACATTTTTAAGGGAGCGGATAATGGAAAGTAAATGGCCATGTCTAAGAGAGCGGAGAATGGAAACAAAATAAACATTTTTAGGGAAGTGGAGAATGAGAAAAAAAGGACATTTCTAAGAAGAGAAGAGAATTTCGAAGAAGAGAATGGAAAACAAATGGATATTTCTAAGGAAGTGGAAAATGGAGACAAAATATACACTTCTAAGGAAGAAAAAAAAATTAAAACAAAATAGTCGCTTCTATCGAAAAGAAAAATACAAAAAAAAACATAGATTCCTAAGGAAAAGGGAACCAAATTCTACACTTCTAAATAAGAAGAAAATGAAAACAAAAGAGACATTTCTAATGAAGCGGAAAATTAAAATATATATATATATCTAAAGAAGCAGAAAATGGAAACAAAATAGATATTTTCTAAGGAAGCAGAAAAGCGAAACAAAATATACACTTCTAATTTAGCAGAAAGCGTAAATAAAATAGACGATTCTATGGAAAAAAAATATTAGACATTCCTAAAGAAGCGTAAAGTGAAAACAAATACTACACTTCTAAAGAAGGGGAAAATCGAGAAAAACAAACACTTCGAAAAAATGCAAAAATAGAAACCAAACGTACAGTTACCTATCTCTTCCGACCTCAACGATTATATTGAATCAATAGTTAAATCTACTGACAGGAAGGTTGGGTCACTGTATCGGGCAAATAAATTTTTTTCCGACCGAATCCCTTTCACACATATACAAATTAACCAGCCTCCCATTCATTAAATACTGTTGTCATATCTAGTCGTCCGCCCTTGCTATTCATCTCAAGAGGAGAATCTGCAATGTAATTGATCCCGACTTGCTAGGTCAACTCTAGCCACTTTCTCACCGACGGGATGTGGTTTTCCTCTGTTTACAAATATTTTCATGGCCTGCTCCGACAAGCTTAGCTCACTAGTGCCCGCCTCTACAAGAATTTACTCGAGCACCCAGACTAGCAAGACGGTCCCATCCTTTTGCAATTAAAACAACCAAATACAGCCGCCACCTCTATTCCAACAGCTTCGGTTTTCGCACTTACCGCCTCTGGAACTCCCTTCCGTATACTTACTTCCCTGATAACTACAAACTCCAAGAGTTTAAATCCTATCCCCTGACTAACATCCTTGCCTTACCCTTTCCCCAACACCCTCTGTATCTTCTTCGATTTTACTCTACTCACGCAACTCTCTTCAAACCAGTATTCTCATTCTTCTCTTGTCCATTCTCTGACACTTGTTGTAACCTGTCCTTTTTCTCAACTCTTTTCCTATATTACTTTTCACTCTACTCTTGTGTAGCCCCCTGCCGCATTAGTGGCAGTATTGTCTTGCAGGGATTGAAACTACTAAAAAAAAGGAAATGAAGAGAACTCGCCTGGAATTCCTTAAGAAATCCGGTGAGACGGACAAACATATCTTCGCTGCTGATCTTGAGATGGACCTCCACTCAGTGGTGGAATGGAGAAAGAAGTGGCTTGTAAATTTTGTTGCCTCTAAAACGAATTTGCTGTCTGTCAATCATCACAAGCAACCACTTATGTCTCTCATAAACAAGGACCAAGCGAGTCTCCCTGAGAGCAATATACTTCGCCTCCTCGGCCTTACCATCTCTTCCGATCTCAAGTGGAACCATTACATTGAATTAATAGCTAAATCCACTGCTAGGAATGGTGGGTCACTATGTCGGGCCAGGATGCTTTTTCTGCCTGAATCCATCCTGCACATATACAAATCAACCATCCGTCCGTGCATGGAATACTGCTGTCATATATGATCAGACACCCCCGCTGTTCATGTCAGTGTTCTTGACAGAAAAAAAAATTAAAATTTTTTTTTAATACTATTAACATTATTCGGACTTTTGTCCTCATTTTTGTTGCCATTTGTACGGCATTTTGGCCGTTGTACGCTCCGGCCTTTTTCAGGTGCTAGGAATTTCGAACCGAACACTATATTATAATCACTGGGGAGTATATCATTTTCATTCCTTGCGTAGAGCCTCTTCTGCTAGTCATAAGTTATCTTCCTCTAACCATGTAAGTTACTTGTTCACCACTGCTGTAGCCTGAAATCGAAGTCACAACACATTGGGTCAAGTCACAGGAACTAACCAAAGTTTATATCCTTAAGGAAACATGGCCCAGTGGATATTGACGTTGGTTAGTTCTTGTGACTTGAACCAAAGAGTTGTGAGTTCGATACCAGGTTTCAGCAGTGGTGAACAAGTAACTTACAGGGTTAGAGGGAGATAACTCATGACTTCCAGAAGAGGCACTAGGCAAGGAATGGAGTTTATATTTCTCAGTGAATGTAATAACAACGAGCAGCAAATATTTGGCCGTGAAATGTGTATTACCAATGAAATTGTACAATACCTCAAAAATTTCCTAGATTATATTATTCTGTCAAATTAAATAAATAAATTTAACATTTAGTTTTTTTTAGTTCGTTTCTATCTGAATTTACCTGACTTAAATACCAAATATTCTACGTTATGTATATATATATATATATATATGCATATATTTCTAAAAAAATGGTCTCATTTTTAAACCGATATTTTTATTGCATCAAACACTATTATAATGAATACTCTTATTCAAACTATGCGACACAGTTTTATTTTTTTTTATTTTAAACATCAATCCGTCAGCAGATTAAAAAATCATTATAAAGAAAATGTGCTCTTTGGTAGGGACTGAACCTGCGTTTTCTTTATTAGTATGCCGGTTCAAAAGGTGGATTCCTTTACAAAAGATATATATGTACGCATTTATAGCATGTATGCGTTATTTTGATCTTCATTCTACCACTTTCTTGTCATTATACAATAACTGCCATTATATTTTAAGGCAGCAGTGTGTAGCGTGTAACGCCAACTTAATAAGCTCGCTACCCAGAATATATTATCTATAATAACCAACTCACCTTTTCCTTACTACACTTCTTGATATTTTCTTTCTGTAGCCTTGTTCTTGCCCTTGCCGACTTCGTATAGAAGACGAAAGATTCTTACTCATTTATCTCTGCATAAATATTCCTAAATTGAAGATTAATAAATCGGAACTGTACAATGTTAACCTACAGTGAATTAACACTCAGTGATCGATGTTACATCAAATTCGTAGCCTAATGATGATGGAACGCATTTATTTTGCACAGCTATTGCTTACGTTTCGACATAATCTCGTTCTTTTTCAATGGACTGAATTCAGTGCGTCTGAATTAATTACATAGTCGGAACATTATTCAGGAGCAGTTTCAAATCAATATTCTGTGCCTGACTACGAATTCTTTGATCCACTTTCATTAAGTTTTAATCATAATTATATGCTGAAAAAATACTTTTGGCATACAACCTTTTTGGCGTTGCTACAGAATATTATAAATTTGAAGTTTTAAATTTTTGTATGTAATAATATCAGAATTGACGATTTTTATAGAAATATTTTAACTAAAAGAAAACTCAAAAAACTAATGTTATAACACTACCTGTAATGTAATCTATCTGGATAAGTTTAAGCAAGAATATATATCCAATATTGAAATGCGAAATAATTTTTATAGTAATATTAACCCAATATAAGGCCCAAGAGCAACTCAAGGTAAAGGGTTATTGTGAGTTGTTTTATGAGCGTAAGAATCTAAGATGGGGTTATGCAGGAAAGATAACGGTCAACCTTAGACTTGAAGCGGTTGAGATTATAGTGATTTGGAAAACATTCTGCGGGGATAATTTTCCACAAACAGAAATTCTTAGGAAAAAGCTGTAAAAGTGGAACTTCTTTCTTACTAATGCAATATGATGGGAATGTGGATAATGAATATAAGCGTACGTGGCGCTGTGGACCTCACTTGGAAAAGTCAGGGGTGGTGCGACTAAAATATGGAGGTTGTCAGGCCACATACCATGCCGGTAACGATAGAGCAGCATTTTGTCCGTTTCGTTGCTGCTGGAACATTCCTCATTCCGTCCGCTCATTGGTGCTGGAGCATTCCTCATATTTATTTTTGTAATCGAGTTCGCCTCAAGCAAAGTAACAAAGTGTCTAAGACACAAGGTATTACTGTTATGACGATGCATTATATGCATTTATATATAAAAAAATAATATTAATAATGTCTAAAAAAGCTTAAAATTTATAGTAAGGGATTATATTGAGTCCTACTTGTTATTACAAAATGTTTTAATTCATGAAGTTGTAAAAATAGGGAAATTAGAAATAGAACGTTTGGAAGATCCTAGAATATTCGAGAAAAATCTAGAAAACACGAGATGATTTGATAAATATGCAAATTAGATGTTAGCCCCTACATGAATGGGTTTTAGGTAGAGAATAGTTATTTGTTAAAAGAATTTGCTGACATTATCAACTCCGGACCGATTCAGGATTTTTATATCCAGCCGAAAGAATCTCTCCTAAAAGTTGCCGACCAACTAAAACCTGAAAGAGGACCTCATGGAACTAAATGGGTAAATAGAATTTTTTGACACTTTCATTGACCAAACAAAAAATTGTTCTTTATATACACATTTGAGGATTTCCAAAAATAGTACTTAGAATACTCGCTAGCCTAACGTGTAAAGATTACTTCACCCACTCCTTACCTCTCCCTTCGTAACACTTCTCCTGCTAGTAGTAAATTCTATGTTTTTTATTTGAACGCAAAAATTGTTTATTTGTAAATATTTTATTTTTGTAAGTTACTGCAATACGACACACTAGAGGACGATCTCACCCTGCAGAAAGAATATAATAACAGCGTGAGAAAGAAATATGAAGAACAAATTGGAAAAGGATACTCAAAATGGGATTCACTAAAAGAAGCAATGGTGACCTCAGCGAACAACATAGCCCCAAAGGATATCAGACGCAGAAGAAAAAATGAGTGGATGACCGAAGAGATCCTCCACATGATGCAAAGGAGACAAAAAATAACGCCAAGACACGGAGCAGAGTACAAAAAACTTCACAGGGAGATAAGGAACAAATGCAGACAAGCCAAAGAGGAATGGCTCAACAACAAATGTGCAGAAGTAGAGGGACTGAGCAGGAACAACAAAGCAGAGATGCATAAAGAGATAAGAGAACTGACAGGACAAAAAACCTGTTCCTCAACAGGATGCATAAAATCCAAGGAAGGGACAATCATATTAGAGAAAGAGGAAATACTCCAGCGATGGGAAGAATACATAAAGGATCTCTTTTGCGACAAGAGAGAACAACCGAGAATACACAAGGAGATGGATGGAACCGGAAATACTAAAATCCGAAGTGGAAGCTGCAATGGACAAAATGAACAGAAACAAAGCACCTGGCCCAGATGGCATAGTGATAGAGCTGCTGACAGCCTTAGAAGAATATGGCATAGAAAAGATTACCGACATAATAAACCAAATTTATAGCAGCGGAATAATACCAGAAGACCTATGCAAGTCGATATTTATAGCGCTGCCGAAGAAACCTGGTGCAAACGAGTGCGAACTACACAGAACTATCAGCTTAATGAGTCACATTACAAAACTGATTGTCAGAATCCTGATGAATAGAGCGAGAAGCAGAATCAGGCCAGAGATAGGGCAGGAACAGTGAGGGTTCGTCAAGGACACTGGAACAAGGAACGCCATATTCATGATTAGGATGCTCTCTGAAAGGGCATTACAAATGAAGAAAGACTTGTACCTATGCTTCATTGATTACCCGAAAGTATTCGACAAAATACGACACAAAGAATTGATGGAAATGCTAGGCAACCTCGATATTTTCGGCAAAGACATAAGAATAATCAAGAATCTCTACTGGCAGCAAACGGTCTGCATACGGACAGGTAACGACCTCAGTAGATACACAAAGATAGAAAAAGGCGTAAGACAAGGATGTGTCTTTTCACCGGATTTGTTCAACCTATACAGCGAGAATATTTTGAGGAGCCTAGATGACACACTAGGATTTGTTATTGGAGGCCACAACCTGAACAACATAAGATACGCGGACGATACCGTACTGATTGCGGACACGGAAAGGAAACTGCAAGATCTCATACAGAAAGTAGCAGTGGAGAGTGACAAGAAGGGACTACAAATAAACTTTAAGAAAACTGAGTGCATGGTCATCAGCAAAAGATACAACCTAAAATGCCAAATACAGGTGGGGGATAACAGAATCAAACAAGTCCAAGAATTTAAGTACCTAGGAAGTGTTCTAACAGGGGATGGAAAGTGCGACACGGAGATCCGAAGGCGAATTGGCATGGCAAAGAAGATGAGCAAAATACTATCACACAGGAAAATCTCAATAGAAACGAAGAAAAGAGTGCTAGACTGCTACGTGATGTCAGTTCTTCAATACGGCTGTGAATGCTGGACAATATCATCGAAAATGAGGACAAAACTGGAAGCGGCCAAAATGTGGTTCTACAGAAGGATGCTACGGATATCGTGGACTGAGCATACAAGCAACGACGAAGTGTTAGAAAGAATGGCAACAAAAAGGAAATTGATGCTGAGCATCAGGAAGAGACAACTGAAGTTCCTGGGACATGCAATGAGGAAGGAGAGCCTGGAGAACCTGATACTGACTGGACAGATAGAAGGAAGGAGAGACAGAGGAAGGCAGCGGATAACATATTTGCAGGGTCTGATCAGGTGGATGACGGAACGGGGGTTGCCAGGAGCAACAGGAGCAAACATGCTAAGAGCCACAAGGGATAGGGAGACGTGGAGATCCATGATCGCCTACGTCCTGAAGGGACAGGGCACATAGAAGAAGAAATATTTGTCTGTGATTTAGCTTTGTGTTATGGTCACTCATTTTCGTTTTTTTTTCTTACAACTTATAACAAGTATTCTAAGTACTATTTAATATATACATAAAAATAGATTTTTATAGAAAAATATACATTTTTTAAAGAAAAAATATTACCAACAATACATTACTGAGTATGGAAGAATTAGAAAATGGAACGATTATTAAGGATTGAGAACATAAAATAATCAGGAGGACAGTTGATAGCGATTCCCATTGCATTTAATTTTTGTTTTTTGTTTTAACCCGTGCTAGGCAGTAAACTCACAAATACGCAAGGTATTACAGAATATGGAAGATTTAGAAAACAGAAAAATTGCTAAGGAGCGAGAACAAAAGAAGAGTAATCAGTGGCCAGTACACAGCGATTGACATTGTAATTAAATTTTTGAAGATTACAAATGGCTGGTGTCCTGGGCATGACGGTAAACTCCATCCGGTAGCAAGGCCTCTGATTGGGAGGTTGTGAGGAGCATGGAACCACCTCTTAATTGCTGTTGTTCTCAGGTCCACCCTGACCCGGAGTGGGAGCAACTATTAGGGTCCCAGCTATGGGCAAATAGTTAACCCCCAAACTGGGATCAAAACACTATGAACATATAGAAATACACTTTTATAGAAATATATACATAAAAATAGATTTTTACAGAAAAATATACATTTTTGAAGGAAAAATATTACCAATATTACATTTTTGAAGAAAGGTTAATACTATAACACATTTTTGAAGGAAAAAATATTCTTAGCAAAATATTTTTGAATACAAAACTAGAAGACATTTTCAGTTTTCTAAAATAAAAAAATAAAAACAAAAAAAAATTATTAAAATCTGACTAAATCAACTTTTTCACTATAACCAAACATGAAAAAAAGTACCTTTAAAACCCCACCTTTTTGCGCAGCCCGCTTATCGTTCCAAGTGCCATACGTGATTTCTTTCATTTTAACGTGTCCATTACCAGTACAAATTACCTGGTACATTTTTGTGTCGGGTGGGTATCGAATCATCTCTTAGTTGTGTCTCTACCCTCGAAGACAGAGTGCGGCTCAGTTGTAGCTCCGGCGGCTAGGGCAGTGTTGCAGTTGAGAAAAATTACACTGATAGATGCCAGGTCCCGGGGAACAGTGTCTCGCGGACGCGCTACCCCAGTGCAGCAGAGGAGTGGACCAGGTGCTCGTCACCGGGGACAACTCAACCGGCGGTTGAGAAAACTGGGGAATTTTTGTACCTGTACCCGTCCATACGCGGTCGGGTCCCCACCTTAAAAACACCTTGTGTCACATCTCGCTCCAGTGAGGGAGTAGGGTAAACATGCTTGCCAATACAACTCTTTTTTTCGTGACAAGACAAGCGACATTTGTACAAAGATTGTTTTAAAATATAACTTGAAGACAGACATTCTGTCAAAATATTGTTTATTATTATCAAACACAGTTTTTTTTTCTTTTCTTAAATCGCGTTCTTTGCTTAAATGAAAGAAATGTGCAAAACTATCTGTTTATACTTTTAAAAAAAAATTAAAAATATGTTATGAAGAAGATAGACATTCTGTCAAAATATTGTTTAACATTGTCAAATACTGTTTTTTCTTTTCCTGAATCGTACACTTCTCTTAAGTATTATTACTGTTATTATTTTATCATTAATTTGTCATAAATATGGTGGTTTTTATCCGAACACTAGACATAATTATATCTTCACTGTAAATGTTTTGATTAGTTTCATAAGATCACATTTTTTAATTGAAGTTTTTAGTATTATATAAACAAGAGCTCTGTCCCATTTTACTCTTGCAAGTGTTGCACCTCTTCAGAACGTGTCGTTAATGGCACTTTTCAATTTTCTGTTCTTTGTAGCCCATAGTAATATTTGTATTCTTGCTTAAACCGTGTACAGTCAAAAATTTAACCAGGTTCGTTACGTAGATTATGCGCTGATTTCCTCTCTCTCTCTCTCTCGTTTTTAATATGCCCTGTGAGTGTCAAATTTTCCAAGCCGTCTTTTTTTATTAAATACTCTAGAAATTTAATCTATATTTTTCAATATGCTACGTTTTGTATCCTTTTTCTCTCAAACTTCATCGTTGCTTACATGTTCTGTCCATGGCATTCTTTATATTTTATTACCGTCGTTTTTATCACAACATTCTAGGTCGATACACTCTTCGACCGCTTGTTCAGGAGCGCGAAATATCTAATTTCACGCTGTTGATGAAAGAGTGGAACCAAAACTTGTTGCTTTCAACATTGTTAATCGTCTTTCAATGATATGCCCCTTGAAATTTCCAGGTGTAAGAATGCTTAACTGAAAAAAAATGTCTGTAAACATCTCGCCAAGTTTTTATCTGCGACGAATTCCTCGCCAGCAAACTTCGCAGAACTATTTAATCAGCGTTAGCTGCCCACATAATCTTCTGCCCAGTCAGTCATGTCTCTTTCGAGACATGATCGCCCAAGCGTGTATCATGTATGGCACTTAACTGAGTGACTCCCTTCTTAATAGGCATATAGATGTACGTTATATAGTATATTTTCTCAGCACCGATTAGATATGGGGCACAAGACCGTAAGTATGGAGCACCCAGTAAAGATCGAACTCACTACAGTTTTAACAGATTCAATCAAGACAAGCTTGCTAACCATTACACCACGCTGAGGTGCCCAGATGATTTTCTAAGCGCCACTTAGATGTGGTACAAGGTCGAAAATATGGGCACCCAGTGAAGATTAAACTCACTATTCACGGACTCTAGCATGACAAGATTGCTAATCATTACACCACGCCGAGATAGCCAGATAATTTTCTAAGCTCCGCTTGGATGTAGTACAAGGCCGAAAGTATGGGGCACCCAGTGAGGATCGAACTCATTACTCAGTTGTAACAGATTCTAGCAAGACAGGCTTCTTGCTAATATTAAACCATGCCGAGGTGCCCAGATGATTTTCTAAGCTAATTTTAGATGTGGCACAAGGACGAATGTATGGGCACCCAGTGAGGATCGAGCTCACTACTCAGTTCTAATAGGTTCTAGAAAGACAGGCTTGCTAATATTACACCATGCCGAGGTGCCCAGATGATTTTCTAAGCTAATTTTAGATGTGGCACAAGGCCGAATGTATGGGGCACACAGTGAGGATCGAGCTCAGTTGTAATAGGTTCTAGAAAGACAGGCTTGCTAATATTACACCATGCCAAGGTGCCCAGATGATTTTCTAAGCTAATTTTAGATGTGGCACAAGGACGAATGTATGGGGCACACAATGAGGATCGAGCTCACTACTCAGTTCTAATAGGTTCTAGAAAGACAGGCTTGCTAATATTACAACATGCCGAGGTGCCCAGATGATTTTCTAAGCTAATTTTAGATGCGGCACAAGGACGAATGTATGGGGCACACAGTGAGGATCGAGCTCACTACTCAGTTGTAATAGATTCTAGAAAGACAGGCTTGCTAATATTACACCATGCCGAGGTGCCCAGATGATTTTCTAAGCTAATTTTAGATGCGGCACAAGGACGAATGTATGGGGCACACAGTGAGGATCGAGCTCACTACTCAGTTGTAATAGATTCTAGAAAGACAGGCTTGCTAATATTACACCATGCCGAGGTGCCCAGATGATTTTCTAAGCTAATTTTAGATGTGGTACAAGGTCGAAAGTATGGGGCACCCAGTGAGGATCGAGCTCACTACTCAGTTGTAATAGGTTCTAGCAAGACAAGCTCACTAACCATTACACCACGCTGTGGTGCCCATGTGCTTTATATAGAAGTATTTCTTTATACTATACGCGAGAATTTACATCTCTGATAATAAACAAAAAAAATGTATAAATGGCACTTCCCAAATGAATTGATTTCTAGTTTTCTTTTTGTATCAACGGTGGAGGGGGGCGTCCCCCATTTATGTTTCATTATATTATTACTTTTTAAATACTTACCTGGCCCCGGCCTTCGGGCTGGGGTCGGGAATGACCAAAATAAGATCAGTTTTAAGACCAGTTTAGACCGGTTTTGAACCTATCCACTGCGGTGGAAAGGTAATGTTTTGACCAGTACCTGGGCGTACGCGCTCAGGTTCCCCACATTAAAAAAGACCTTGTGTCACATCTCTCTCAAGTGGGGGAGAAGAGTAAATATCTACTTACCTGGCCTTTTGGCTGGTAATCATATGACCAGATCTGACCAGCTATGATTACCTCTGACCAGATAAGACCAGTTTGGTACCCAGTTACCGCTTAAGCGGGGGCTGGGTAATATTTGACCAATAGCCTGAGTGTTCGTGCACAGGTTCCCCACATTAAAATCTGACATTATGTCATATCTCGCTCCATGGGGGAGTAGGGTAAATATGTTTTATTATTGCTTTAATTTAACGAATAGCACTCTCTTCCTCAATATTGTTCTTACTGTAATTATTTCTGTATTTCGTTCTTTCTTTTTTCTTTCATTCTTACTTTCTTGCTTATCTATCTATCTATCTATCTATCTATCTATCTATCTATCTATCTATCTATCTATCTATCTATCTCAGTCTGTTTCTTTCTATCTATCTATCTATCTATCTATCTATCTATCTATCTATCTATCAACACAGATATATATGTGTATATATATTCATATAGATAGGTGTGAGTTTGTAACCCTGGGTTTCACGCTTTTGCGATCGTCAAACAAACTGATTAATTTTTTTTAAAAAATTGGTTATATTCGTGTATTTTTGTGGAAGTGGGGGAAAAATCTGTCGACACGACAGACGCAGACATACACATGTATACATTTGTACACCCATCAACGCGCGCAAGGACACACACACACACACACACACACACACACACACACACACAAGTACCACGCATATATAATATGTAAACAATATAATATATATAACAAATTACATATTTATATATATATATATATATATATATATATATTGATATTTATAATTATATACATACACTTTTCACACACACACACACGCACACACACACACACACACACACACACACATATGTATGTGTGTGTGTGTGTGCGTGCGTGCGTGCGTGAGTGAGTGTGCTTGTGTTGACTTGTCGCTCCATCTGAGAAATAAATGTCGATCACACGCATAAAAAATTTATGTTTTGATTTGGTTGTATTTTTAAGATATAAAAAATATTAACGGTCAGTCGCCTTTACATTTTATTTTTTTTTTCGATCCATAATGTTCCCCTCCCCTCGTTAAATCTATTTGATTTTGTCAGTATGCTTCTTCTTCTTTTCATATCACTATATACATATATTGTTTATTTCTCTGCCTTTTTTTTTTTTTTTTTGGCTTTTTTTACTCTAATCGATTTTCTGGCTTTTATGTGAAATGGATTCACTGTGGGAATGAAAATCGTTCGAAATAAAAAACAAAACAAAACAAGCACAACGTAGTCTATATGCGTAAACAGCCATACTTAAAACTATATATATATATATATATATATATATATATAGACACACTGATGAGCTGTGATACAGCGAAACAGGCTTGTATGTGGATGACTAATATATTATGATCTCATTACGATTGAGCTCTCTAGAGAAGAACATTTTAAAAACAGTTTTCACTTTTGCGATATAAGCATTTCTTTCAGAAATTAACTGAGTTCTTTCGGTGACTGGCGTGTGTATACACTGCTTATACAACACGTTAAAATTTCCCATTCTCTGATTCCATGCGCCTATGGCTTAGGTGGGTAGCGACTCCGACTGACACCAAATCGCTCGAGTTTCGATCCCGGCCAGAAGCAAGTGAATGTGTCTAGCCACCCTGATGGGGTGTGATACAGCGAAACAGGCTTGTATGTGGATGACTAATATATATATATATATATATATATATATATATATATATTGATTCGTTCATTCAGTAATGAATTTGAACATTCTCGGCTACTAGCGTGTGTTTATATTGTGTATATAACACGTTAAAATCTGCCTTCCTCCCCCGAGCGTCCATTAGAATCGCCGACAGATGTCAAATTGGTCGAGATTTAATCGTGGCTGGAAGCTTTCTAATTAAGTGTCCCAAAAACCTCCGTTGCCTTTTCCTGATGATAAGTATAAATTTCATTTTCGTTTGCATTCTCTCCAGCTGTTCGTCCTTGCTCACATGTTCTGTTCATTGTATCCTCAGCATCCTTCTGTAGAACTACAATTTCCTTGCTTTTGAATCGGTGAATACGAAGATTATACAGACAAAAGAAAGGAATACAAATAAACAATAAGAAGACCGAATGTATGATCATCAGCAAAAAGATTTGCCCAAAATGCCAATTATAGGTGAGGGATACTTAAACGAAGTAAGTACAAAAATTTAAATACTTGTGAAGTGTTCTAACGGACACTGAGATCCGAAGGCGAATTGGCATGGCAAAAGACACATTCCAGAAGTAGAGTATTAAGAGACAGTAAAATTTTGCTAGAAACAAAGAAGAGAATACTGGATTGCTAAGTGATGTCACTTCTTCAATATGGACGTGAACGCTGGACAATCCAATCAAAGATGAATGAAAAACTTGAAGAAGGTTAAATGTGGTTCTACAGAAGGATGCTGAGGATATCATGGATCGAGCATGTGAGCAATGATGAGGTTTTGGAAAGGATAGAAACGAAAAGGAAATTAATACTGAGCATCAGGAAGAGACAGCTGAAATTCATGGGAAAATGTAATGAGGAAGAAGACTTGAAGAGTCTGATACTCACAGGTCAGATAGAGGGAAAGAGAGACGGGGGAAAACAGTGGATAACATATTTGAAGGGCCTGAGCAGGTTTTAGGTGGGGTAATAGGAGAAAGTGTGCTATGAGCCACTAGGGATAGGGAGACGTTGAAAGCTATGATCGCTTACATCTTGGAGGGACATGGCACGAAGAACAAGAAGAAGAAGAACAAGAACAACAAGAACAACAAGAACAACAACAACAACAACAACAACAACAACAAGAAGAAGAAGAAGAAGAAGAACAAGAACAAGAACAAGAAAAAGAAGAAGAAGAAGAAGAGGAAGAAGAAAAAGAACAAGAAAAAGAAGAAGAAGAAGGACAAGAACAAGAAGAAGAAGAAGGAGAACAAGAAGAAGAAGAACAAGAACAAGAAAAAGAAGAACAAGAACAAGAACAAGAAGAAGAACAGGAAGAAGAACAAGAACAAGAAGAACAAGAAGAAGAAGAAGAAGAAGAAGAAGAACAAGAACAAGAACAAGAAGAACAAGAAGAACAAGAAGAAGAATACAATACAGGACCGAAGACTCATACAAGTTAAAGGGATACTCTATGATGATGTATTAGCGTAAGAAGTGTAGTTCATGGCGCTATACAGGAAAGATGACGCATTTTTAAGCAATTCACCCAAGAAAGGTTATAATGTCACTAAGATGCAAGGGTTTACTTTAAATTGAAAAATATTAAGACTTTGGAAGGAACCAGAAACCTAATCGAAAATAAGAAAAAAACCCGGAAAAGAATGTGTACCGGACGATAAAAAACCTAGACTTGAGGGGCCAAAATTGTAGTGACTGGATTAGCATTTAAGTACTTGAGAAGTATTCTAACGGAGGACGGAAAGTGAGACATTGAGATCCGGGAGCGAATTGGAATAGCCAAGGGCACATTCCAGAAGCTGGGCAGACTATTAAGAGATAGGAAAATTTCGCTAGAAACAAAGAGATTACCGGATTCGGCGGACCGGAAGGAGAATACCACCACCTTTAAATTTGTTGTTTTTCATTTTTTTTTTTTTACTTTTTTCAGTGCAATCTTATCGATTACACCCTAAACTTTCCGAGTGACAAAAACAATGTAGAAAAATTTCAATATTTAAACAATTTTAGGTGAGGCTCAGTTTTTCATACAACGTTATAGTAAATCGATCCTCTATTTTGGAACTACTTACCCGTACGACATTTTGTTTCAAGTGTTTTCTTCTGTTTTTTTGCCTCCTTATTGTGTTAATTTTTCATCATAATTTGATTTCTACGATGCTCGCACTACCTACCAAGTCTGCGGAAAGACCTAAGGCAGGACGTGTTGAGTTGTTATGGCTCCATTTCATGTTGTTTTTTCTATCTCCCAGTTTAACATTCCTAGCGTAACATAACCAATGTTCTACTTAGTGTAGTGAGCTGTGCTTATTAAAACAATTTTTCTACATCTCTTAAACTGGGGTTTCCAGGGATTCTTTCAATGTGTTGTTTTGTTCCATTTTTTTATCATTCCAAGTACACCTACTATCACTGCCACGATTCTTGTTTTCAATTTCCACATTTTTTCTATTTCAATTTCCAAGTTTTCATATTTTGACAGATTTGCGAATTCCTTGGTTGCTATGATACAATGCGCTGAAAAAGCCATATCAATTAATAAGCAAGTTTTTTCTTTCCAGTTTTAAAAAAAATGTCCGGCCTATAATAATAATAATAATAATAATTATTATTATTATTATTATTATTATTATTAGTAGTAGTAGTAGTAGTAGTAGTAGTATAACCCGGCGTTGCTCGGGTTGTAATAAAAGCTTTAAAACTAATCCATGGTCCTGGAGCTCAAACTCTTTGGACGTTGGCACGAAAGACTAAAAAGCCAATAGTTGTTTCTAGTTAAAGCGAAACCGTAGACTAAAAGAAAAATGAATGGATGTAAGTCAAATTTTGATTTCCTGCTATCGATATTAAATAAGTTTTTTTCGTTGTAAACTGAATTTTGAAGGCTAAATAAGTCCTCTGACTAAATGGTATCATGGCTGAGACTAAGAACTACAATTATACCTACTTAGAGCCAAACCCGAAGCAAAAACTAAAATAAAAGGACTGAAAAAAATAGACATACAGGCAGATAAACAGATACAAACACTCAAACATCTTGCTTTTTATATACATATATTATCGATGTTTTGCACTATTGTATGAACTGCAACCTCGAAATTTCTGAAATATCGTTTCTTATGTCTTTGTCTATGAGTGTATCAAATTTGATTAAAATCCAACCACTCCTTTTATAACCCGATTTTTTTGATTATCGATTTTCGATATTTATCGGGGGTACCTCGGCACAAAACCTAGCTAATAACACTCGCAGACGCTTATAGTACAACTGTGTAAATTTTCAAGAAAATCTGTTCAGCCGTTTCGGAGTCTATATGTTACGGACATACACACACACAGACATACACACACATACACACAAAGACAAATTTCCACATATATAAAAGTTTAGATATTCTGTTCTTGCGTACGGTTTCGCGTTTTGAAATCTTATGTTATGAGTGTTCTTCGTGAAGTCAGTCTCTTAAGTGCCATACGTGATACACGTTTGGACGATCATGTCTCTTTCCATCCATGACTGACTAGGTTTATGCAGTAGAATGGTAGTAGAACTCAATCTGGCCTTCTATTCACTGCATAAGGAGGTGCAAGAGGTGAATTCATATCTTTCCCAAGGCTATTTGCGCGTAATTGAATGCAACGAATTCAACTGGAATTTGAACTCGACTCTTCCGATTCCTCATTCCAAGCTGATATCTATTGCACCACAAAGAACATCTAGTTGTGTGACCTAAAACTGATAGAACCTTTCATAGAAAATTTGTAGCTCCAACAAATGCAAACTTATAAAGTGAGAGATCTAAAGTTGTAGCCTTATTTATTCCTCATTATTCCTCATTATTTATTCCTCATTAGTTATTCCTCATTAGTTATTCCTCATTATTTATTCCTCATTAGTTATTCCTCATTATTTATTCCTCATTATTTATTCCTCATTATTTATTCCTCATTATTTATTCCTCATTAGTTATTCCTCATTATTTATTCCTCATTAGTTATTCCTCATTATTTATTCTCATTAGTTATTCCTCATTATTTATTCCTCATTAGTTATTCCTCATTATTTATTCCCATTAGCTATTCCTCATTATTTATTCCTCATTAGTTATTCCTCTCATTATTTATTCTCATTAGTTATTCCTCATTATTTATTCCTCATTATTTATTCCTCATTAGTTATTCTCATTATTTATTCCTCATTATTTATTCCTCATTAGTTATTCTCATTATTTATTCCTCATTAGTTATTCCTCATTATTTATTCCTCATTATTTATTCCTCATTAGTTATTCCTCATTCGTTATCTCATTATTTATTCCTCATTAGTTATTCCTCATTATTTATTCCTCATTAGTTATTCCTCATTATTTATTCCTTCTCATTAGTTATTCCTCATTATTTATTCCTCATTAGTTATTCCTCATTATTTATTCCTCATTAGTTATTCCTCATTATTTATTCCTCAATAGTTATTCCTCATTATTTATTCCTCATTAGTTATTCCTCATTATTTATTCCTCATTAGTTATTCCTCATTATTGACTATTAGTTATTCCTCATTAGTTATTCCTCATTCGTTATTCCTCATTATTTTATTCTCATTATTTATCTTTCATTAGTTATTCCTCATTATTTATCTTTCATTAGTTATTCCTCATTATTTATTCCTCATTAGTTATTCCTCATTATTTATTCCTCATTAGTTATTCCTCATTAGTTATTCCTCATTCGTTATTCCTCATTATTTATTCCTCATTATTTATTCTCATTAGTTATTCCTCATTATTTATTCCTCATTAGTTATTCCTCATTATTTATTCCTCATTAGTTATTCCTCATTATTTATTCCTCATTAGTTATTCCTCATTATTTATTCCTCATTAGTTATTCCTCATTATTTATTCCTCATTAGTTATTCCTCATTAGTTATTCCTCATTCGTTATTCCTCATTATTTATTCCTCATTATTTATTCCTCATTAGTTATTCCTCATTATTTATTCCTCATTAGTTATTCCTCATTATTTATTCCTCATTAGTTATTCCTCATTATTTATTCCTCATTAGTTATTCCTCAATAGTTATCTCTATCGTTATTCCTCATTATTTATTCCTCATTATTTATTCCTCATTAGTTATTCCTCATTATTTATTCCTCATTAGTTATTCCCTATTATTTATTCCTCATTAGTTATTCCTCATTATTTATTCCTCATTAGTTATTCCTCATTATTTATTCCTCATTAGTTATTCCTCATTATTTATTCCTCATTAGTTATTCCTCATTATTTATTCCTCATTAGTTATTCCTCATTATTTATTCCTCATTAGTTATTCCTCATTATTTATTCCTCATTAGTTATTCCTCATTAGTTATTCCCTTCATTCGTTATTCTCATTATTTCATTATTTATTCCTCATTAGTTATTCCTCATTATTTATTCCCTCCTCATTATTATTCCTCATTATTTATTCCTCATTAGTTATTCCTCATTATTTATTCCTCATTAGTTATTCCTCATTATTTATTCTCCTCATTAGTTATTCCTCATTATTTATTCATTAGTTATTCCTCATTATTTATTCCCATTATTTATTCCTCATTAGTTATTCCTCATTCGTTATTCCTCATTATTTATTCCTCATTAGTTATTCCTCATTATTTATTCCTCATTATTTATTCCTCATTAGTTATTCCTCATTCGTTATTCCTCATTATTTATTCCTCATTAGTTATTCCTCATTATTTATTCCTCATTATTTATTCCTCATTAGTTATTCCCTCATTCGTTATTCCTCATTATTTATTCTCATTAGTTATTCCTCATTATTTATTCCTCATTAGTTATTCCTCATTAGTTATTCCTCATTCGTTATTCCTCATTATTTATTCCTCATTAGTTATTCCTCATTATTTATTCCTCATTATTTATTCCTCATTAGTTATTCCTCATTATTTATTCCTCATTAGTTATTCCTCATTATTTATTCCTCATTAGTTATTCCTCATTATTTATTCCTCATTAGTTATTCCTCATTATTTTATCTCATTAGTTATTCTCATTATTTATTCCTCATTAGTTATTCCTCATTATTTATTCCTCATTATTTATTCCTCATTAGTTATTCCTCATTATTTATTCCTCATTATTTATTCCTCATTAGTTATTCCTCATTATTTATTCCTCATTAGTTATTCCTCATTATTTATTCCTCATTATTTATTCCTCATTAGTTATTCCTCATTATTTATTCCTCATTATTTATTCCTCATTAGTTATTCCTCATTATTTATTCCTCATTAGTTATTCCTCATTATTTATTCCTCATTATTTATTCCTCATTAGTTATTCCTCATTATTTATTCCTCATTATTTATTCCTCATTAGTTATTCCTCATTATTTATTCCTCATTCGTTATTCATTATTTATTCCTCATTAGTTATTCATTATTTATTCCTCATTAGTTATTCTCATTATTTATTCCTCATTAGTTATTCATTATTTATTCCTCATTAGTTATTCCTCATTAGTTATTCCTCATTCGTTATTCCTCATTATTTATTCCTCATTCGTTATTCCTCATTATTTATTCCTCATTAGTTATTCCTCATTATTTATTCCTCATTAGTTATTCCTCATTATTTATTCTCATTAGTTATTCCTCATTATTTATTCCTCAATAGTTATTCCTCATTATTTATTCTCATTAGTTATTCCTCATTATTTATTCCTCATTAGTTATTCTCATTATTTATTCCTCATTAGTTATTCTCATTAGTTATTCCTCATTCGTTATTCCTCATTATTTATTCCTCATTAGTTATTCCTCATTATTTATCTCTACATATCTTCATTATTTATTCATTAGTTATTCCTCATTATTTATTACTCATTAGTTATTCCTCATTATTTATTCCTCATTAGTTATTCCTCATTAGTTATTCCTCATTCGTTATCTCTCATTATTTATTCCTCATTCGTTATTCCTCATTATTTATTCTCATTAGTTATTCCTCATTATTTATTCCTCATTAGTTATTCATCATTATTTATTCCTCATTAGTTATTCATTATTTATTCTATTAGTTATTCCTCATTATTTATTCATTAGTTATTCATTATTTATTCCTTATTAGTTATTCTCATTAGTTATTCCTCATTCGTTATTCATTATTTATTCCTCATTATTTATTCATTAGTTATTCCTCATTATTTATTCCTCATTAGTTATTCTCATTATTTATTCCTCATTAGTTATTCCTCATTATTTATTCCTCATTAGTTATTCCTCATTATTTATTCTTCATTAGTTATTCCTCATTATTTATTCCTCATTAGTTATTCCTCATTATTTATTCCTCATTATTTATTCCTCATTAGTTATTCCTCATTCGTTATTCCTCATTATTTATTCTTCATTAGTTATTCCTCATTATTTATTCTCATTATTTATTCCTCATTAGTTATTCCTCATTCGTTATTCCTCATTATTTATTCCTCATTAGTTATTCTCATTAGTTATTCCTCATTCGTTATTCCTCATTATTTATTCCTCATTAGTTATCTCTCATTATTTATTCCCTATTATTTATTCCTCATTATTTATTCCTCATTCGTTATTCCTCATTATTTATTCCTCATTCGTTATTCCTCATTATTTATTCCTCATTATTTATTCCTCATTAGTTATTCCTCATTATTTATTCCTCATTAGTTATTCCTCATTATTTATTCCTCATTAGTTATTCCTCATTATTTTATTCCTCATTAGTTATTCCTCATTATTTATTCCTCATTATTTATTCCTCATTAGTTATTCCTCATCTGTTATTCCTCATTATTTATTCCCTATTATTTATTCCTCATTAGTTATTCCTCATTATTTATTCCTCATTAGTTATTCCTCATTATTTATTCCTCATTAGTTATTCCTCATTATTTATTCCTCATTAGTTATTCCTCATTATTTATTCCTCATTAGTTATTCCTCATTATTTATTCCTCATTATTTATTCCTCATTAGTTATTCCTCATTATTTATTCCTCATTATTTATTCCTCATTATTTATTCCTCATTAGTTATTCCTCATTATTTATTCCTCATTAGTTATTCCTCATTATTTATTCCTCATTAGTTATTCCTCATTATTTATTCCTCATTAGTTATTCCTCATTATTTATTCCTCATTAGTTATTCCTCATTATTTATTCCTCATTAGTTATTCCTCATTATTTATTCCTCATTATTTATTCCTCATTAGTTATTCCTCATTCGTTATTCCTCATTATTTATTCCTCATTAGTTATTCCTCATTATTTATTCCTCATTATTTATTCCTCATTAGTTATTCCTCATTATTTATTCCTCATTAGTTATTCCTCATTAGTTATTCCTCATTCGTTATTCCTCATTATTTATTCCTCATTCGTTATTCCTCATTATTTATTCCTCATTAGTTATTCCTCATTATTTATTCCTCATTAGTTATTCCTCATTAGTTATTCCTCATTCGTTATTCCTCATTATTTATTCCTCATTCGTTATTCCTCATTATTTATTCCTCATTCGTTATTCCTCATTATTTATTCCTCATTAGTTATTCCTCATTATTTATTCCTCATTAGTTATTCCTCATTATTTATTCCTCATTAGTTATTCCTCATTATTTATTCCTCATTATTTATTCCTCATTAGTTATTCCTCATTCGTTATTCCTCATTATTTATTCCTCATTAGTTATTCCTCATTATTTATTCCTCATTATTTATTCCTCATTAGTTATTCCTCATTATTTATTCCTCATTATTTATTCCTCATTAGTTATTCCTCATTCGTTATTCCTCATTAGTTATTCCTCATTAGTTATTCCTCATTATTTATTCCTCATTATTTATTCCTCATTAGTTATTCCTCATTATTTATTCCTCATTATTTATTCCTCATTAGTTATTCCTCTTTCGTTATTCCTCATTAGTTATTCCTCATTCGTTATTCCTCATTATTTATTCCTCATTATTTATTCCTCATTAGTTATTCCTCATTATTTATTCCTCATTAGTTATTCCTCATTATTTATTCCTCATTAGTTATTCCTCATTATTTATTCCTCATTAGTTATTCCTCATTATTTATTCCTCATTAGTTATTCCTCATTATTTATTCCTCATTAGTTATTCCTCATTATTTATTCCTCATTATTTATTCCTCATTAGTTATTCCTCATTATTTATTCCTCATTATTTATTCCTCATTAGTTATTCCTCATTATTTATTCCTCATTAGTTATTCCTCATTAGTTATTCCTCATTATTTATTCCTCATTATTTATTCCTCATTATTATTGTTGTTGCTGTTGTTGTTTTTTTATAGTTTTCGTGTCTTTATTCTTATTTCTGTGAATTTCTGTGCTATACATATTTTCTTCCCAGTCCTAACCTATGATGTATGGTCAAAAATGATTTAATCACATTTTCTACTGATCATTTTTATAAAAAAGAAAAGAAAAAACAATAAATAAATAAAAAAGACCTCAACAGCATAGGTTAAACATATAGATTCCATAAATTCTTCTTCTTCTTCTTCTTCTTCTTCTTCTTCTTCTTCTTATTATTATTATTATTATTATTATTATTATTATTATTATTATTATGTCATTTTTCATCTTATTTCTATTTCTGCTATGGTCGCACTACCTACCAAATCTGCGGGAAAACCTAAGTCAGGTCGTGGTGTGTTGTCATGACTCCATTTCATGTTTTTTCTATCTCCCCTATCATCCCAAGTGTTACAGAGACAAAGTTCTCCTTAGTGTATGGGCTGTACTTAAGACAATTGTTTGTATATCTCTTACGCTAGGGTTTCCAGGGATTCTTTCAATGTGTTGTTTTGTTCCTTCCATTTTTTATCATTCCAAGTGCACCTACTATCACTGGCACGATTCTTGTTTTCAATTTCCACAAGTTTTTCTCTTTCAGTTTCCAGGTCTTTATATTTTGACAGTTTTTCGATATCCTTGGTTGCTATGTTACAATCCACTGGACAAGCCATATCAATTAATAGGCAAGTTTTTTCTTTTTGGTTTTTGAAAATAACGTCCGTCCTATTTGCTTCAATTTTTCTGTCTGTGTAAATGGTGTAATCCGATAGAATGGTGACATCTTCTATTTCTGTAACAGGTGCTGAGTGATGTTCATACCACTGTTTGTTGACATATTTTCTACAGTGTTTCCACATTGTCCAGTGTAAATATTGCCCTACTTTATCGGATTTTATGTTCATTTTGTACAAGTACAGAACATCCCGAGATTGGATGGCCTATTGTTTCTTGGTATTTATCACAGAACCTCCATTTTAGATCCACATTATTATGTATAATATTTGCCTGAAAGTTCCTAGTGAAAAGACTTTGGTCTTGCGCTATTATCATCATCATCATCATCATCATCATCATCATTATTATTATTATTATTATTATTATTATTATTATTTAAGTTCCATTTTCTATATTCTACCTCGTGGGTGTAACTGATAATGTTTTTATTCTTTCATTATTATTATTATTATTATTATTATTATTATTATTATTATTATTGCGATATTATTATTATTATTATTATTATTATTATTATTATTATTATTATTAAATTCCGTTTTCTATATTCTGCCTTGTGGGTGTAACTGATAATGTTTTTATTCTCCCATTTTTTTTTCAAATTCAAACTCTTTCCGAAGTTTTTTTCCATTTATAAAATAAGTGTAAATGACATCATTTAACGAAGTTGTCTCGAATGCCATTGAGTTAAAAATAAAATAAAAAACACTTGTTTTGCCGCCTTTTTATATCTCAGTGCAAAACGCTAAGAAAGAAAATGAGGCCACCTACCTATATACTCGCCGCTGCCAACCCGTAAATGAACACCTTTCAATTCAACAAATTTTCCCTATTAAGCACAATGATCTTTTTATTAAATCTCATAAATACTTATTTATTTTCATTTAACAAAATTTCCCCACTCCCAGCATTGACGTATTTTCGCGTCTTTTAAAGTCTTGATCTTTCTTTTTTTTCGTAGTTGGCCTTGTATATTATACATTTCAAAGCCATCTGTCGCTTGGCGGATAACAAGAAACGCGGAAATCGAAAGCGAGGCTGCCTTAGGTCGTCTTCGTTTGCACAAATGGCGTTCGGAGTTGCTTTTGTATTGACAACTTGTAGAATAAATTAAAAAAAAGACTTATACGCAAACATGTTTGTGATATAGAAATTCATTTTTACTCTTTCAGGATTGAGCATTAATATTTCAGTTTTTTCGTTTACTGATTCGATTTATATGTTTATCATTCAGTGATAAAAGCTGTATTAAGAAATTGCGTATTAACTATTTGAAATCTGACATATGCATAACTAATTTTATTCAATAATATGTATTAATGAGTAATACGATTTCAGAATGAAATATACAAGCCATAAAAACATTCTTAAGGAAGCAGAATATTCTACCTGGATTTATTATCGGTGGGTACAATCTTAACAATACAAGATATTTAATTTATTTGTTTGAACATAATTTTTTATCGATACTCGTATTTGAGTAGATATTCCGTTTTTAATTAAACACTATATATATATATATATATATATATATATATATATATATATATATATATATATATATAGGAAAAACTACTAAAAAGTTGTAAGTTAAAAATATATTTTTCTGACAGTATTTCTTTCTTTCTATTATTGTATATATATATATATATATATATATATATATATATATATATATATATATACATATTTGATATTTCAAACCGGCCTCGTCCTTTCATCAGGAACAAATGATTTTAAAATTTAAACTAGAAGCGTCCGTCGCGAGAAGCGTCCGTCACGTGATGCAGAAAGCAACAGTGTCTGAATATTTTTAAACGTAAATAGAACTGTAATAATACTTTTAAATGTATTAAAGAAAGATTTTTTAAGTGTACCTAAAAAATGTTTAACTATTGAAATATTTATAAAGATTCAAAATACCTAAGTCCCTATTTAACCCTAGCCTATATGTATTTAATTTTAAAATCCAGTATTTTTCTTTCTTTCTGCGTGAGTATGTGGAACTAAAATCCGAATCTATCAGTAAACATTTGCTGTTTTCTAATGTGTGTCCTGGTTGATTGAAGTGTTCAGCTATGGGGGAATAAGGGTTGTTTTGGCGTATGCTTAGTTTATGATTATTAAAACGGAATCTAAAACTGTTTCCATATTCACCAATATATCCACTATTTCGGCATAGTGAGCAGAAGAGAAAATATATTATATTTTGGCTGTCACAGGTGAGGCGTGGTGGGTGTAATTTGATGTTGGTGTTGGGTACAGAAAATACTGTCAATATAATACATTTTTAACTTACAACTTTTTAGTAGTTTTTCCTATAAATATTAAGACAGTATAAGTGGATTATCATTATGCTATATATATATATATATATATATATATATATATAAAATGAATTTTTTGAACATTTTTTTGCGATGAATCGAAAATTGTGTTATATAGGCTTGATTAAAACCTCGTTTAGACTGGAGATCATTCGTGGTCGAGCGGTCTAAGACGTTGCCAGATAAAATTGTATCTTCCCCTATGAAGATAGGGGTCGCAGGTTCGAATTCTGACGAATGACACACACTCATTTTCGTAATAAAAATTTATCGTAAATAATCAGGCCAATAGATATAAATATATAAAACTGTTTGATTAAAAAACAGAATATCTACTTAAATACGAGTATTGATAAAAAATAATGTTCAAACAATTTATTTCAAATTGTCGGTTGTTTATAACTAAGTTTTGTTAAAATTCGTTAATTTCCGTAATATATATAAACTGTTTAATTAAAATCAGAATAGCCTCTCAAATATGAGTATTGATAAAAAATAATCTTCAAACGGAATAATAAAACATGCCGGTTGTTAATTAAGATACGTTAATCTTCGGAACTTTCCGTAAATATAAGATATAATTAACAATGTATGGATCGTAGACACAAGAAGAAACGTATAGGGACCTCCTAGTTAAGGAAAGGAAGAAGGAAAGACTAAGCATCACTTGTAAGTAAACAAAGTGTATTATTGTCAGCAAGAGATCAAATCTGAAATCGAAGGCACCACTACGTAAGGAATTGAGTTCATATACCCCAGGGATCGTAGGGTTCGGTTCGAAATTATTATTACCTGAAGAAGGTCGGAACGGAAAACGCCCGAAAAGACGTACAAATGGAAACAAAGATAAGGACAATAGTCCCAATTATGTAAATTTTATAAATACTACCTCATCACAGAAATATAGACAAATGGAATGATCTACTATTAAACGTAGTACAAATGTCAACAAAGATGAAGACAATAGTCCGAATAATGTAAATACTTCCTCATCCCAGAAATATAGACAAATAGAATGATCTATTATTAAACGTTGTACAAATGGCAACAAAGATGAGGATAATAGTCCGAATAATGTAAAAACGGTAAATACTACATCATCTCAGAAATATACACAAATAGATTGAACTATTATTAAACGTCGTACAAATAGCAACAAAGATGAGGACAATAGTCCGAATAATGTAACTACAGTAAATACTACATCCACTCAGAGATATATACAAATAGATTGATCTATTATTAAACGTCGTACAAATGGCAACAAAGATGAGGATAATAGTCCAAATAATGTAAATACTGTAAATACTATATCATCCCAGAAATATAGACAAATGGAATAATCTATTATTAAACGCCGTACAAATAGCAACAAAGATGAGGACAATTGTCCGAATAATGTAACGACAGTAAATACTACATCATCTCAGAAATATAGACAAATAGAATGATCTATATTTAAAAGTCGTACAAAGTGTAACAAAGATGAGGATAATAGCCCGAATAATGTGAATACCGTAAATACTACCTAAATTCCAGAAATATAGACAAATAGAATGATCTATTGTAAACGTCGTTTATATGCATACATACATATACATACATTTAAAAATCATCTTGTATGGCCTTAAAGCACGAGACATATCTGACCAATAAGAATCAACCCCAAGCAACATTCCAGATATACTGTCACTTTGTAAAAAATTTCATTTTTAATTTCATCTCTGAAAAATTTTGTCATCTTTAGTTCAATTTCTGAAAAAGCTTTAATAAAAGTGAAACATATTAGATTGAGACACATTTTTTACCTTGTTTTTTTAATTAATCTATCATATTGTTGGATTCTGATACTGCCGGAAAATGTTCTACCTTGCCAGTCATGTCTCGAAATAGATATGATCACCCAAGCGTGTTATCAAATACGGCAATTAACTGCCTGACTAGTTTATAAATCAAAGTAAAAAAAAATATTGTTAGGTTTTTAAAATATTTAAATGTAAAAACAACACATAAATATTCTTCGGATAACTGTGTATGTCAAAGTAAATTATTGGTGCAAATAATTGCTTAAACATAGTGTTGTGGAATCTCCCCTTTTTTGAATATGATAATGGACTAGACTGAGTGTGCATATAATCCTGCCATAGAGGGAACAGTAATCTCGAATCTCAGTTGCAGTGGCAGTTTGCAGTGGAGAGTAATCGTAGAGATCCGTTACAGTTATCGAAGAGTTCCAACAGATACCGAAGTTACCCAGAGACTAGCTCTGAGCTCCATTCATCTATAATAAGTTACCCGCCATACTATTTCCAACGACTTTACTTCAAGACTTGTATATATTTATTTCTACTAATAGGATTCCTGAATTGACGAACCCGCGTTCCAGTTTGGTTATTACGTTCAATATAACCTACTTTTCTATCTCCATATCTGTTTTTGTTGTGTAGTATTTTGTGCGGTTCCTAATCCGGAATCCACAGCACATAGTAATTTATCAAATGCATTATTCATGCAAATATGTTCGGTAATAATAATGCTATATTGATTCAAAGAGAAAATGCCTTACGTAGATGAGAAGTTCATGAGCGTGCCGCTATCGAATTTTACGGAAATGTAAATTTGCGACAAATATTAGTCAGTTAATTAAGTGCTGTAGTAATGACTCACTTGAGCAATCATATCTCTTTCGAGAAATGGCTGACTAAGAAGAAAATATTACTGCAGTATGTAGCCAACCAAGGCTAGAGAATCTAATATGTACTGCTGTTCAACTCATAGCTGGATGCATTTCCAAGGGTATTTGCGCGTAAGTGAATGATCCGAACTCAATTATCAGACTTCACATTCGGAGACATTGTTCATTACAAGACAACAACATATTTATAAATATACTTTGCTAAATCTGTCTGTCTGTCTGTCTGTCTCTCTCTCTCTCTCTCTCTATATATATATATATGCATATATATATATTTTAAATGATAAAAGATTTGAGCCCAGACACCGTGTAACCGATATCAGTATTTGTCTACAATTCACTTCTAGCCTAAATTTAAAATTTCTCTCTCTTACCCGTTTCCATTGACTCTTTCCTCTCCATACGTTTTCACTTATTTTCCTCTTTATTTTTATTTCATCTGTAACTTTCCCTTTCCTCTTTCTTTTCCATTTCCTGATTTCTCATCGTGTTTTCTCATTTTTCTACACTTTTCTTTTTTCCTCTCTTTTTTTAGCATCATTTTACCTCGAACAAAACGATTTCCAAAAATAAAAGAAAGTGGTGTTTTTTGTTTTTTTTTTAGAAAATTTTGTTTTCAATAAAACCTTTATTATCATCATTGTAAGCTATCTAATGAGACACGGTTCTTTCAATGTCGAAACAAAATGTACAATTTTGTAGTAGTTTGTAGTAGTTTGTAGTTTGTACATGTTTTAAAGTAATAATTAATAAGTATATGTGTATATACATATATATATATATATATATATATATATATATATATATAAATCAAAATAATAACTAAATAGACTCTGTAAGTATGTAGGCCGTAAATTTATACTAAGATAAACCTTCAAAAAAACCACTAACAAACAACCATTTAGTGTGAGACCATGCTTAGTGTGAGAGCGTAGTGTTATATTTTTTAATTTATGTGTTTAATAAAATTTTTTCTTAATTAGTGTGTTTTGCTTTTTTTGTTCTATACCCCCCCCCCCTTTTGTTGTTGGTATGGTTCCTCCTTATCTTAGTGTATATCTATTTATTTGGTTTTATCTTTAGTGTTTTAGCCTTTGCCCTGACGATCCGTAGTGTGAAACCGCGGTAGGTTTTGGCTCGCTTTAGATTTTTTTGTGTTTTTTGTGTATATATATATATATATATATATATATATATATATATATATATATATGTGTGTGTGTGTGTGTGTGTGTGTGCGTGAAAAATAGAGAGAAAGAATGAGAGATAGAGAGACAATGCGTGTGTGCAAGTGTTCATGTATGTTTTTTTCCTGTGTGCATATTGCTTTGATGCATTGAAATAAACGTCAGACGTTAATCAAGATTTAAAATTCAGTCCATTCCAATATGGCGCCAAAGATATACATCAGAAAAGCAAGTTTCTTCTGGGGCTAAGGCCAAATCACACCCAGCCTGGTATACCCCACGGCGGCGTGAGACAACTCCAGTGAGTGATGGCGCTTCTACGCATATATTCTGGGAAAAACCTCGCACCTTTAACAAATCGGTCAGGGCTTGTCAGAAGAAGTTTAGAGGGTGGTACAGGCGCGTGGACATCCAAGAAGGGCTACCTAAAGGCGGGAATTTCATGGGTAATATCTATTCTCATTCGGAACATAGGCATCAGCAGGCGTCCAAGAGTTGATTTTCAAGCGTGATTTTGTTTCCTTATGGAAAGGGTTTTGGTCTAAACAAAATATACGAAAGTTGGCAACTAGTGATTTGGATTTTATTGTTAATAAAATAAAAACAAATAACAATATCAAAAAATAAGATAAATAAATAAAATGAAATAAAAATGCAGAAAAATGAAGACAAAATGAATTATTTAAAATAATAATGAAAAAAAGGATGACATATATATATATATATATATATATATATATATATATATATATATATATATATATATAAGAATGGTAGACTTTGAAAAACAGTAGCTACTCTGGCATGTACGCATCGCTCATTCAGTAATGGATTAGAGCACTCTGGCTATTGGGCGGGTATAATGAAAATATACACGCTAAAAGTCCGCCTTCTTCTACCGAAAGCCATAGACCAGAGGTAGAATCGTCGACTGACGCCAATTCGGTCGGGTTTCAATCCTGGGTTAAAAGCAATCGGCATCTAACCGTACTGATGATGCTGCGAAAAAGCTCTCTCTGCGGATGACTATATATATATTTTTTTTTTTTTACCGAGCGCACGTAGGTCACAGGTAAAATCGCCGACTGACGCCAATTCTGTCGCTTTTCAATCCTGGGTAAAAAGCAATCGACTGTGTAACCGTACTGATAAGCTGTGTTACAGCGAAATAGATCTGTCTGCGGAAGACTATATATATATATATTAGTTATAAATATGAAAAAACGCCTTGGAGGGAAATCCCAAAGGATCCTATTAATATTTAATATCAAGACAGATTCAGAGAGAGATGCATTAATGTAATTAAATTTAATTTGATAACCAGTACTTACTGATTATAAAAAATTTAAATTTTTTAAAATCGGATGGCCATTTTGATGAGGAAATTTCTCATCAGTGAGAACAAACATTATGAGAAAGTAAATTTATTTGTTTGCGTGAGTGCAAAATATGGAAATAAGGTTCTGGAAAAAGAAAAAGAAAAAAGAGATCAGATTCTTGACATCGGAACCCGAGGGTTTAGCACTTTGGTGACAGAAGTTAAAAGAGATGCAGTAAAATATATTAAAAAGAAAAAAAAAAAGAAATAGGTCAGATAGGTAATATATATATATATATATATATATATATATATATATATATATATATATATTAGCATGCAGTGTGCGTATAGAAGAATCCAAAGGGGTATCCTGTACATACAGTGGTAGGATAACTCTCTAAAAGAGCTCTAAACATATATGCATATAAATACACATAGAGCAAATATAAGAAAAATTAAGACAGGCATGTTATTTCATGGTGAATCGGAATTATAAGTTTTCTCTTTTAAGGGAGCGACCGTTATTTTTATTCGCTCTTTTTATTTTTTTGTGAATCTCATTCGTGTAAAATCCTTTGTTAAATAAAGACGGAAGCTGACGATGGTTCGCCTGAAATAGGCCCTAAATTTGCAGGTTTAACTCAAATAACTACTATATTTTTAACTTTTATACTCATCTGTAATTTTTCTAACCCCGAAAACCTCAAATGAATGTCTTAAGGTTAATATTCAGCCATTAATTTTTTTTATATAACTTCTTCCTGTTTAAACAAAATACTTATATAAACATATACACAACAGATTAACTATTATCTCTTAAATATATTTTAAATTTTTAGACTCCAATTTTTTTGACCGTTAACTCATATTGTCTCTTTATTTTTTATTTTGTATTTTCTTTCTCACTCTCTTTTTCATTCTTTCATCTTTTTTTCTAATTTAAATTTATTCCTCTGCTCCGTTTTTCTTTTTTTCTTCTTCTCTTTTCGTTTACGCTTCAAGAGACTTAACCTTTCTTTTTAACGCGCTACCTCTCTCTCTTTTCTCTCACTCTCTTTCTCTTTTCTCTCTCTCTTTTTCTCTTTCTCTCTCTCTCTTTCTCACCTAACCCACGTTCATTACGTTTCAAATCCACGGGTCTGCAACTTAAATGTTAGACGAATGTATCTTCGAACTTTTGTTGACATTGGCCGCTACGCGTGTCATCTGATTATATGTTGCGTGTATATATGATTGTGTATGAATATGTGTATGCATTCGCCGAACTGATGTATTTTTCTTAAGTTTTCTCTTTTAAGGGAGCGACCGTTATTTTTATTCGCTCATTTTATTTTTTTGTGAATCTCATTCGTGTAAAATCCTTTGTTAAATAAAGACGGAGGCTGACGATGGTTCGCCTGAAATAGGCCCATACTTCCGAATCACCATGAAATAATGGGTCTGTCTTAATTTTTCTTATATATATATATATATATATATATATATATATATATATATATGTGTGTGTGTGTGTGTGTGTGTGTGTGTGTAAAATTTCAGATAGACAATATCTGTAAAAGGAATATATTAAAAAAAGACAAAAGAGAAACTTAACTGAGAGAATGCATTTCGTCATTTGAGAGACTATCAAGGAAAATAACGTTTAACTTGATAAAGTCGCGTAGATAGCGAAATGCGTCGACTAAGAATAGTTTCCTACGGGTAGTTTATCAGATTATAGGATCCGCATATAATCCTAATAGCCTTAGGGATAAGTGTAATTTATGTTTAGAAGAAAAATTAGAATAATAAAATGCAATAATCAAAACCAAATATTCAATCAGGGGAATGAATTAGTGTTTAAATGTCGGCATAAAAACAAAGTTAAATTTCCATAATGCAGGTTTAACTCAATTAACTACTATATTTTTAACTTTTATACTCATCTTTAAATTTTCTAACCCCGAAAACCTCAAAGTAATGTCTTAAGGTTAATATTCGGCCATTAATTTTTTATATAACTTCTTCCTGTTAAAACAAAATACTTTTACTTTCCCCCGTCATATATCTCGTCCTCTTTGTTTGACTGAAACATTACTTCCGAAACAAACTCAGTTCGAAACGGGGTTTAGACTATTCCCCATGTTAGGTGATTCGAAATTTATTGATAAATAAATAGTTGCTTTGTAATTAGATATATTAAGCCTTTTTTAGGGTAATTCTTAATATTTTATAATTTCTAATATTATATTACTAGGATCTACTTGTTTCATTTACCAAGGACTGTTTTCCATTACTATATATATATATATATAATTTACCAAGGAAAATTTTATTTACCAAGGAAAGTTATAACAAATATATATAACAAATTAACAAATTAACTTGAAAAATTAACAAATAATATATAACTTATTTATTATATAAATAAAACTTATTTATTATATATAAATATATAATATTTATATAATATTTTATATAATAAGTTATATAAATATTTATTTATATAGCTTATTTATTATGGAAATAATATATAACATCTTACAAATTAACAAATAATATATAACAAATTAACAAATTATAATATATAACAAATTATATATATATATATATATATATATATATATATATATATAATTTACCAAGGAAAGTTTTCATTTACCAAGGAAAGTTTTCCATTACTATATATATATATATATATATATATATATATATATATATATATATATATGTGTGTGTGTGTGTGTTTGTGTGTGGAAATATTGAGATAGAATGTTTCAATTCAAATACACGTCTCCTGAATTGTTTAGTGAAGCTAAAGGCGACTAAGTCTGCTTCCGTTCCTTGGGTGTTAGTATTAAATTTGACCAGGAAATTACAGTGGATAAGTTCAACAGAATTGTTGGCGCTGAACAATCCCGACTGAAATAAAATAAAAGAGAATTATAAATGTATAGACATACCTGTATATAACTGTGCGAGATATAGACATCCATTATACAAAACTCAAAGTTTGTGTATGTCTGTCCGCACATCTACCACATAAAGGCGAAAGTCCGAATCAATTCATTCGCAACCCGAAAATACTTTAAATGAATGCGTTTGTCTCTCCATCATTGTGTGCGTGGGCATGTGCAAATATTTCACAAAATTAGTGCCATACAGTAAATGTGGTTTGATCAGATTTATAAACCAGTGCTATGGTGTAATGAATATTCGCTCAAAATATCTTAGGGGAAGGTATTAATTAATCTCTTTTCCCTCAAGCTATGACTTGAATAGCAGGACAGATTGGGTTCCATAGCCTTGGTTGGCAACCGTTCTACCGCAGAAACTAATGGCAACCTACTAGGAAAAAAATCTTATGCCCAGTCAGTCATGGATCAAAAGAGACATGATCGCCCAAGTGTTTCTCACGTATGGCAATAAACTGATTGATTGACTTGATGAAGAACATTCTTAATGCAAGAATTCAGTTTAAAATCTAGAAACCGCACGAAAAAAGAAATAATAATAATAATAATAATGTTAAAAACCAGAAAGAAAAAAACTTGCCTATTACTTGATATGGGTTGTCTAGCGGATTGTAACATAGCAACTAAGGAATTCGAAAAACTGTTAAAATATAAAGACTTGGAAATTGAAATAGAAAAAAATGTGGAAATTGAAAACAAGAATGGTGCCAGTGATAGTAGGTGCACTTGGAATGATAAAAAATGGAACAAACCAACACATTGAAAGAATCCCTGGAAACCCCAGCTTAAGAGATATACAACAAATTGTCTTCTTAAGTACAGGCAACACACTAAGGAGAACTTTGTCTATGTAACGCTAGGGATGATAGGGGAGATAGAAAAAAACATGAAATGGAGTCATAACAGCACACCACGACCTGCCTTAGGTATTCTCGCAGATTTGGTAGGTAGTGCGACCATAGCAGAAATAGAAATATAATGAAAAATGACAACATAATAATAATAATAATAATAATAATAATAATAATAATAATAATAATAATGGAAGGTATAAAGGAAGAAAAACTCTAAAACAAAATATAAAAACCTAAAAAAATGCGGAAACAGAATGGATTACCCTTTCCAGATAAAACTAAAAACTTACAATTTTATATTTTGTCTTATTTCTTTTATATCTGTGCCTTACTGTTCTTTTTCAACCTGGTCTTTCATCAACACTCAGTTTAAATCTGTGAGCAGTAATATCTATCCACCATATCCGCGTAATCTACACTTTCCAGTTACAACACATGCGTTAATAAAATACACCTCGTTCAGTAAACCCCTTACTTGCGTGGCTCTTGGTTTTGTACTGGATGTTTGTGTGGGATTTAATAAATAAATAGTATGTCTTGAGTGTGGTAAGAACCTTAAAAGTTTTATCACGGCTTGAGACTAAAGGAAAAAATGAAATCCGTAAAGAAATTTAAGTTTTCATAGCATATTTTAAAAGTTTAACAAATCTTAATTTGTCTATATTTCTGATAAGTGTTATTGTAAATATTTATATTGTTCGAACTGTTGTCCTCATTTTTATTGCCATATTCACAACGTTTAACTCAAGGGAGATAACTATGACATCCGGAAGAAGCATGAATCATGGAACGAGAACAATCTACACTAGTGATCGAGATACATGGTTTAGTTCGAAATTCCAATCACCTGAAAAAGGTTGGAGCGTATAACGGCCGAAACGTCGTGAAAATGACAAGAAAAATGAAGACAACTGTCCGAACAATGTAAATTATATAAATAAATCTTTATTTTCATTTCTTTAGTATTTATTTTAAAATTTTCTTAATAATAATAATGATAATAATAATAAAACATTAGAGGTGAAAATCTCAAAAATGTGAGACATGAAGACATCAATAATTCCATTTGTAGCTGGAGCTGTCGGTTTGTTTGGAAAAAAGGTTCTAAGAGACTCATTGAAGAGATTCCTTGTAGCCCATGCCTTAAAGAAATACAAAGAAATTGTACCCAAAAGTACAGCTCACACATTATGAAGATTTTTATCTATGTAACATGTGTTTGATCTTAGGTGAGGGGGTTGAACGTCATTGTAAAAAAAAAAAAATGAATTAATAAAAACCCAACGATTAAACCGCATTCAAAAAAGTATCTTTCTTCTATGGAGTTCAGCAACATATTCTCATAAACTGCGCCTCCTACCTTTTATTCTTGCTGCTTACAAAACACACCTATTCGTTAAACAGCTACTTCGAGAGACTCTTGGACCTTGTATAGGATGAAAAATTAGAAAATAAACATATGATAAATAATAATAATAATAATAATAATAATAATAATAATAATCCAGCGGATTGTAACATAGAAACCAAGAAATTCGAAAAACTGTCAAAATATAAAAACCTGGAAATTGAAATAGAAAAAATATGGAAATTGAAAACAAGAATCGTGCCAGTGATAGTAGGTGCACTTGGAATGATAAAAAATGGAACAAAACAACACATTGAAAGAATCCCTGGAAACCTCAGTTTATAAGATATACAAAAATTGTCTTGTTAAGTACAGCCCACACACTAAGAAGAACTTTGTCTATGTAACGTTAGGGATGATAGGGGAGATAGAAAAAACATGAAATGGAGCCATAACAACACACCACAACCTGTTTTAGGTCTTACCGCAGACTTGGTTGGTAGTTCCACCATAGCAGAAATCGAATTATGATGAACAATAAAATAATAATAATAATAATAATAATAATAATATGTGATAATTATTATATTTGCTAGATTTGTTTCATTTAATAATACATAAAACTAATATGTGATCTAATGAATGCAGAAGAAAAATAAAATCAGTAGAACTGAAAAAATAATTGAAATCCTTATATGTCGGCATGTATGCCGACATATAAGGATTTCAATTATTAGACTCCCATTAGACTTTTAAATATTATTAGACTCCTATTAGACTTTTAAATATTATTAGACTCCCATTAGACTTTTAAATATTATTAGACTCCCATTAGACGTTTAAATATTATTAGACTACTATTAGACTTTTAAATATTATTAGACTCGCATTAGACTTTTAATATTATTAGACTCCCATTAGACTTTTAAATATTATTAGACACCCATTAGACTTTTAAATATTATTAGACACCCATTAGACTTTTAAATATTATTAGACTCGCATTAGACTTTTAATATTATTAGACTCCCATTAGACTTTTAAATATTATTAGACTTCCATTAGACTTTTAAATATTACTCCCCTACACGCAAAAAATAGAGGACAATCTTAAACTCCAGCTATAAAACGGGACCTTTAAATCCTGTAGCATATAGCAATGTATTAGCATGGCAGATGTCCGTCTCAACAAGCCGTTTAAATATCGCATTCGAGAAAAGTGGAACGAGTGGAAGTCATTCAGTAATACCGTACTTATGGGGCATTGTAAGTTCTAGTATTTATTTTATAGTATTTCCACATTCTTTTTTTTTTATTCAGAATTTCAGAGAAAAGAAAGTCCACACTTACAGAATTTAATAAATACAATATTAAAAAAAAAAAACAATTTTCGTTGCGGTGCAGTGGGTATAAGGTCGGAAAGAAAAATCGGAGAGCCAAGTTCGAATTCCAGTTGAATTCGTTCGATTCTCTTACACACAAGTACCCTTGGTGAAAAGTACTAATCTGTCATTTCTTCCTCCAGCTATAGATTAAAAAGCAGAACAAAAAGGTTTTTATAGGTTTGGTTGTCAACCAGTTTGCCGCAGACATGATCTCCCAAGCTTGTGCCACGTATGTACGTTAACTAACTGTTAACTTGTACGGTGAATATAGCTCGAAATCTGCATTTTGATCTGAAAATTTGTGTCTCGTCTTGTATGGCGAGTCGTATTGTACGCCAGGATATACAATATGTATACCAATAAAGAAAGGAAAGTGTAAGACAGTAAAAACAAATGCAGGAGTATTTGTGTGAAAGTGACTACAACAAACTCGATTGGAAATAGAACTCGGCTCTCAAGTTAAAAATTCGTAGTCATTATCCATTACACTAACCACGCATCTAACATCTGTTATTCCCAATCGGTGACTCATCTAGATCCTGATCAGGCTCGACGTTGCTTAACTTCAGTGATCGTACGGGAATCGGTGTTTCAACGTGATATGTCCAACAGTATATGGAGTTATGGGGTAAAAAAGTATCTGAAAACTGCAGTAATGAAGAATATAAGTCAAAGATATAAAATCTAAGTTGAATAAAAAAAAATTAAAATCAAGCATTGAGGATCATTCTGAGAGCTCTAGAAGTCCTGTCAGGATTCGTCATTGGCAGTCGCAATTCGAAGGATGAATTCCAGAAGCTGAGAAGAGTATTAAGAGATAGAAAAATTTAGCTGGAAGCAAAGAAGAGAGTACCGGGTTGTTATGTGATGTGTGTCATTCAATATGGCAGCAAATGCTGAACAATCTCATCAAAGATGAAGGAAAGACTTGAATCAACAGAAATGCTACAGAAAGCTGCTGAGGATAACATGGACCGAACAGGCGAGCATGAAAATGTTTTGGAAAGAATAAACATAAAAAGGAAACTAATGCTTGAAATGCAGCGAAAGTTTTTGGGATATTTAATGAAGAAGGATGTGCGGTGCAGTGGATATCGGCTCGGAACTCGAAATCGCGGAGCCGAGTTCAAATTCCAGTTAAATTACTTACATTCACTTACGCGCAAATACACTTTGGGAAGATAGTAACTGTCTCTTCCTTTCAGTTATGGGTTAAATAACAGGAGAGATTGGTATCTATAGACTTGGTTGGCAATTAGTCTATGGCAGAAAGTAATGGCGACTTACTGCGGGATAATCTTCTGCTCAGTCGGTCATGTCTCTTTTGAGACATGATCGCACGTATAGCATTTAACTGACTGACTCTTCAGGACTTAAGCGATTGCTATTGCTTTCTGCGGTAGACTGGTTGGCCAGCCATGGCTATAAAACCCGATCTGTCCTATTATGTAACCCATAACTGGAGGAAAGAGACGGATTAATAGATTTCCCAATGGGTATTTGTGCGTAAGTGAATGCCAGGAATTCAACTGGAATTCGAAATCTGTTCCCCGATTTGTCGTTCCGAGTCGATATCCATTGCACCAAAACACACAACCTCGCCCTGAAGAGACACTATACATAAAAAATAAGAACAGGCACTATAATTGAAAAAGAAATATAACAAAAGTTAAAAAGAAAACACAAAGAATTGTTGATAAGAAAAAAATAAAAAAGAAGGATGGCGTAAACAGTGATTCGAATTGATGAGTAAATTATCAATGATAGTTGAGAGCAAGGAGCAGGAAAAACGGAGAGTAGGGTGAAAGGAGATTGAGAAAAAGACAACTAACTGTGCGTACATCGCTCATCAACCAAGAAGCGAAAGGCAGGGGCTTACACGAAAGACGGTAGAGATCATTCAGTCGAACCCAATGACAAATCAGGGAAGCAAGGCTAAGCACTAACGTTGGTACTTTGGCTCATTATTGAGTCGCCACTGTCAGATCAGCCGTGACATCTCGTCTGACACGACGTATTTATTGATAGTTGAAGCCACGGGCGTTGATATCGATTTTGAAACCCTTCTTGCAATCTTTTACCACTCATCTTAACGTTTTTCTTAGTCTAGTCAGTTCTTTTATATAACATTCTGAGACATCAGGCTATTAATCATAATGTCATCCTTTCTATCTATCTATCTATCTATCTATCTATCTATCTATCTATCTATCTCAGTCTATTTACTATCAATATCTATCTATCTATCTATCTATCTATCTATCTATCTATCTATCTATCTAAATCTGTTCATTATCTAAATTAGTCTATTTACTATCAATATCTATCTATCTATCTATCTATCTATCTATCTATCTATCTATCTATCTATCTATCTTAATCTGTTCATTATCTAAATTAGTATGTTTACTAAAAATATCTATCTATCTATCTATCTATCTATCTATCTATCTATCTATCTATCTATCTATCTCAGTCTATTTATTATCAATATCTATCTATCTATCTATCTATCTATCTATCTATCTATCTATCTATCTATCTAAATATGGACATGTCTGTCTAGGTGATTGTGTGTCTCCATTATAACAAATCTTACTCCTCCTAAATCCTTGGTCCGATTTCAACCAAAATTTGATCATTGTCGATCATGACAGGAACCTGTAATTTACGCAAAAACATTTTTCAAATCGATTTACAGGAACAGCAGAAATCATCGAAATGCATAGAATTTATCAAAATTCTTCCTTTGAGGCGCTTTTGCGAATTCAACCAAAATTGGGTAACTTGAAAATGAAGGTCCAAACCTTTGATGTACAGAATTTTTTTTTCGAATCAACGTACAGAGTTTGTTAAAAATGAACGACAAACATAATTTCGGTTGGTCTTTTGCACACTGTCATGCATTTCTCTAAGACGCTTCGCTCAAACACAATCAAAATTGAGTTACTGGTAGATCGATATCTGATTCCTTGATATGCGAACAAAAATTTCAATTGACGCACAAAATGCAGCAAGAATTAAAGTAAAATACTGTTTTCTGTGATCGTTTATTTCTCCACAACACTTAAATGTATTCCAACAAAAAACGAGTCTTTTTAGTTACTTTTACATTATTATATACCATGGCAATTTCACGTTTTCTACAAGGTGCCAGCACACCCGACGTTTCAAATGCACTTTACCTTACCATTTCAACATAACCACTAAAAACTCCGAGCAAGGCCAGGCAGGTTATGCAGCTAGCTTATATATATATATATTCTGCTCATTTTTCACACAAAGTCATTCATTATAGATATATGTAACTACACATATATAAAATATATGGTGGCTGCTAGCGATCGCACTATAGCAATTTTACAGTACAAAACAAGAGTATGTATTTTGAGTGCAACCAAGGACCAACACACTTAACCCCATTGTTATTAATTTGCATTGAATTTGAGAAGCTTCTTTTTGGCCAAAGGAAGTCATCTTGGATTAAACACACAGATTCACCTATGATGTTACTTGCAACAAGCAAGGTTTGTTCAAGAAGCTTTTTTTTATTTTTTTAATGAAAAAGCCTTGTTCAGGAGTATGCATATATACATATATAAGTTGACCAAAAAATCGGGCTTCAATTCAGAAAAATGCCACACCTAAAAGAACATCTGGATGTTATTTACCTGACATCAGCTACCATTATTAGAACAATAAAATATCATACATGATATCTATTCAAATAAAAAAACAAGCAAGACTAGTAAATTATGAAAGGTACACCTTATTTTTAAATACTGTTATCATTACTGCGACATTTGGAACGCCCACTACGAATTTAATATCATTATAAATCTGTTTATGATATAAATATATTTTAATATTCTGGGATTAATTCTTAAAAGTAAAAAACAAAAAGAAAATTTCTAATGAGAGGGGGTGAAAAAAAATTGATGACAAGAACTAGAGTCCAGTTACATTCAAACTTAACAAGCATTCTCTCTGTTTACAGAGAGCAGCTTGCGAGATTTGATGTAAATGAACTCCAGAACTTTTAAATGATACTCAATCCAGCCAAACATTCCTTGCTAGATATAGCAAATGTTGAGCTATAGAAGACCCGGATGTATTTACTAGTTGACCACTATTTGCGGACGGATTCAAAATTCTGGCGGGGGAGGGGGCAAATGCAGTTTATCTCTTAAATCCAATTGCTGAGATGTTCGACCTATGTAGACGCATCCGCAACTACATTAAAATTTAGAAACAACAGAATTAATGTGATGTGGAGGTAAAACCTCCTTGCGAATAGGAAGAAAGAATTGCATATATATATATATATATATATATATATATATATATAGTGTTATGATCTTGTTTAGCGCAAAGATTGTTGTTTTTTCAGTAGTTTTACTGATAAAACTTATTTTGGCAAGCTGGGTATTTTATCGTAAAGTGCTCGATATCGGCGTTGAGATAATTCGTAGTTTTAGTGCAAAGAATTTGTCACTTTATCTGAGCAGGTTCATGTCGACTTCGTGAGGTCATCGTTATGATGTCTTCACTCATCGAGGCTGGGTTTGATATCAAATCACACCAAATTCCATATAATTAAAAAAAAAACGGAACATAACAAACTCTAGAGAGTGAACAAACTTAGATAGATAGATAGATAGATAGATAGATAGTACATGAACAGGCTTTGATAGATAGATAGATAGATAGATAGATAGATAGATAGATAGATAGATAGATAGATAGTACATGAACAGGCTTTGATAGATAGATAGATAGATAGATAGATAGATAGATAGATAGATAGATAGATAGATATTACATGTACAGGCTGGAATATAAAGCTAGCTAGATAGATAGATCTTATATGACCTGAAGGACATTAAGATAGATAGGTATATGGATAGATTGAAAGGAAAAAAAAAGAAAGAAAGAAAGAAAGAAAGACAGGTGAAGTTAGAATTAATGCCCAAAGAAGGGTAAACTGGAGAAATGCTTAGTCATGTTGATTTCTTTTTCTCTTTCACAAATTCATCTACAAATAAAATATGTTGTAACCCTGTCCAAAGGAACATTCTTATAGACTGAAAGGAAAAAAAAAAGAAAGAATAAAATAAATAAAGAAAGAAAGAAAGAAAAACAGACAGGTGAAGTCAGAATTAATGCCCAAAGAAGAGTAATCTGGATAAATGCTAAGTAATGTTGGTTTCTTTTTCTCTTCCACAAAATGTTCCAAAGGAACACTCTTAAATTTAGTTCTAATCTATAATTTGTACCCATCGTCCTTACGACCCAGACCAGTGAATACCCTAAATAATGAAAACAATAATTAGGAACGCATAAACGTTCCTAGCGAGCAAATAGGATACAACATAAAAGAAGACCATCACAATGATGGACAGGAGTTTGTGGCCACAGCCGGCAGCCTCGATTTGAGACACACTGGAAACAAGGAAACAAATCAGTGTTCAGTTAAAAAAAACAAACCAAGAGGAGATTCTTTAAGTAAAGATACGCCCGTATACAAAAGCAAAACAAAAAATGCAAAAGTTCTTAAAATTTAACCTGTTGAACGATAAGAAAAATTAACCATTGTCACTCTGTATGTGACTACATTTGCTGTACGAAAGGTTTAACCTGCAACTGAAGGTGGTTCTGATCTCGAAACAATAGTGTGTTGAATGTCATAGTTGTGTTGCTATATCCTGCTACGTCAACAGTAAACAACTTTGAGTGAAATTAACACTAAAGATGTGAGGCCTTGAAAAAGAATGCAGTGAAAAGAAATGCAGAGTGCTGAAGTTTAAATGAAAATCATATATTTAGCCAGTATTTTTTTAATCAGATGATTTTTCTTTTAATCACGTTTTATCAAAAAGGATATAAAAATATTTGTAAGTTAAATTTATTTAAATATTAGCATGATCGGAAACTAATGATATGGCCAAAGAAGATATAATTGACTTCTTTATTTATTTATCATTTGCCGGTTTATTTCAAACCATAACTGATTTTTAGATTGTAAAAATGATAATGGTTTAGTGAGAATTACTAATCAGAAATCCGCTGAGTTTGAAAAAGTGAACCTCGATGCTGAGCTTGAAAAGGACCTCCAGTCTGTGGTGGACTAGGGTGAGAAATTGCTCGTGAATTTTAATGCTTTCGAAACGAAGCTGCTATCTGTTAACCACCATAGACAATCGCTCCTATCCCTCATTAGAATAGACAATGCTAGTGTCTCTGTAAGCAAAATAGTGCGCCTCCTCTGCCTAACTCTCTCAGCCGACCTCAAGTGGAATGACTATATCGAATACATAGCTAAATCTAAAGAAGGTCGGTTCACTGTGAAGGACCAGAAAGTTTTACCCGTGTGAATCTATCCTACCATCCGACCGTGTATTGAATACTGCTGTCAGATGTTTTGGTTGCCCCTGCTATTCACGTCAGGGTTCTTGATAAAATCCAACGGAGAATATGCAATGTGATAGATCCCGACTTGGTAGCTTAGCTGCAGTCACTTTCTCCCCGCATAATGTGGCTTCCCGCTGTCTCTTCTACAAATATTTTCACGGTTCTGCTCTAATGAACTTAGCTCACTGGTGCCCCCTATGTATGAATGTATTCGAGCTACTAGGCTAACAGCTAGGTCTCACCATTTTACAGTGAAACCAATAAATGTAACCGAAACTTCTACTCTAACAGCTTCTTTTCTCGCTTGTGGAATTCCTTTCCGTATACTTGCTTCCCTGATTCAGTTATGATTACTGAAGTAATGTTCTAAAATGTTTAGGGAAAGAACATTTTTCCTGTTTTAACACGTGTATGATCATTATATTAAAACAACAACAAAAAAAACTCCATTTTGGATAATATTCACGTACCTATCAGTTGATGACTGTGCCTCTGAGGTCTCGTCATGGGTGAAAGCTGGCATTGATGCCTTCATACCCACCAGGAAGTATAGCTTAAAACCTCATTCCTCTCCGTGATTCTCTCCGGCCTGCTCAGCCGCAATTGCCCACAGGAACCATTACTTCTGTCTATTCCGGAGACAGCCAACTGATCACAATAGGCGCCTGTTCACATCTGCTCGCAATGAGTGCAAGAGAACCCTAAATGACGCCAAACAGTTGTTTGCTTAGAGAATGCGACAGCACATAGCTGACCGCAAGTTCGGCTCCAAGGACTATTGGAGGATTTGTAAACAAGTGCTCAACAATAGGAAATCCTCAATACCTCCTTTAATCCATGGATTTGAGGTTCTCACGTCATCTGCGGACAAAGCTGAGTGCTTTGCCCGCAGATTCTTATCCAACTCCACATTCGACTCGTCCGGAGTGCACCCACCCGATTTCCCTATTAGAACTGAGGCCAAACTGCACGAAGTATATATTAGCCCGACAGTAGTATCCAGAGTAATTTCAAAACTCGACCCCCATAAGGCGTGTGGAGACGATGGAATCCCGGTGATAGTCCTTAAGAAGTGTGCCCCTGAACTTTCCCCTGTCCTCTCTAAACTGTTTAACTACTGCCTTTCTGCTTCCTACTTTCCTGCATGCTGGAAATTCTCCACAGTCGTTCCTGTCTTTAAGAATTGTTGTGAACCCTCGGACCCATCCAACTATCGCCCTATCAGTCTTCTACCGATATTCGGGAAAGTATTCGAGGCTATAATCAATGCTGAAATAGTTCATCATCTCACCGCCCACAAACTGTTCTCCGACAGGCAATATGGATTCCGCTTTGACAGGTCCACGGCCGACCTGCTAACAACTGTAACGGAGTAAATGTTACAGGCCCTTGATGAGTCTGACGAGGTTCGCGCGGTTGCTCTGGACATCTCCAAGGCTTTCGACAGGGTTTGGTACCCTGGCCTCCTATGCAAACTACGCGGTTATGGTATTACCGGTCGCCTGCTTGACCTAATCCAATCTTTCTTAAATAACCGCAAAATGAAGGTCGTTTTGAATGGGCGTACCTCTTCGTCCTACAGCACGAATGCTGGTGTCCCACAGGGCTCTATCCTGGGCCCGACGCTCTTCCTTATTTTCATCAACGACCTCCCAGATGAGATCAAGTCCCAAGTAGGCATCTACGCAGATGACACTACAATATACTCCCGCTCCAGTAAGAAACCTGTCGTGGCGGACATACATAATCTCGCTGCTGACCTTGAGCGGGATCTACACTCTGTGGTGAACTGGGGCAAGAAGTGGCTTGTCAACTTCAATTCCTCTAAGACCAAGCTCTTGTCTGTCAACCATTACAGGCAACCTCTTCTGCCTCCCATAAGCATGGACCAGGTGATTCTCCCGGAGAGTAATACACTACGCCTCCTCGGACTTACCCTGTCCTCAGACCTCAAATGGAACCACTATATTGAATCCATAGCAAAATCTACTGCTAAGAAGGTTGGCTCACTATGTCGATCCAGGATGTTTTTTCCACTTGAATCCATCCTGCATATATACAAGTCAACCATCCGTTCGTGCATGGAGTACTGCTGCCATTTATGGTCAGGTGCTCCTGTCCGTTCTCCTCAGTGTTCTTGACAAGCTCCAAAGGAGAGTCTGTAATGTGATAGGTACTGATCTGGCGACTCGACTGCAGCCACTTTCCCATCGTCGAAATGTGGCCTCCCTCTGTCTCTTCTATAAATATTTTCATGGCTTCTGCTCGGATGAGCTTAAGTCACTGATGCCTCCTCAACAGGTGTTTACCCGTGCAACCAGACTGGCAAACTGGGTCCCACCCATTCACAGTCAGGTTAGCCAAATGCAGACGACAATTCTACTCCTGCAGCTTCCTCTCTCGCACTTCCCGCCTGTGGAACTCACTCCCGTATTCTTGCTTTCCTGACGGCTACAACCTCCAGAAATTTAAATGCGAAGTTAATACTCATCTACTAACCACTGTCCTCTAGCTCTCTCCCCTCCCCTGTATAACCTTCCCTTTCTCTCCACCTATGTATCTGTCATCGCACCTTCTTTCTCAGCTTTCTATTGTTCCTTTCTAACTAGCTTGTACTCCTCACTCTTTTCTAATTAATCTTTTTATATTTATGTAATCCCCTGCACATCAGTAGCGTTTCCGCCTTGCTCGGGGTGAAATGATTAAAAAAAACAAAAAAACAAAAAAAACTAATGAACGCCAAAGAACTTGTTAACTGTTATATTTGCAATGTTTGCAATTTATTTAATCTGATCTGTTTAAAAAAGAATTTGCTGCCTAAACACACAAATTATATATATATATATATATATATATATATATATATATATATAGTTTTTGGTCATAATTAAATTCAGTCGTGTATCAGATCTGAGAACGCTTAGAATACCATCTAGCAAGCTTGTCCCAATAAATCCATTACGACTGATTACTATGTTCGAACCTAACCGGATGCTTCATAATTACGGCCTTGTGTCATAGCAAATATCTCTCTCTCTCTCTCTCTCTCTATATATATATATATATATATATATAGTACATCGAGGCAGCAAATAATTTTCTAAACATATACTGTTAAATATGAGACAATGTCTATTATGTTTAATCATGAGCCGTTCTAAACATCGTATTTTGGCTTTAATTTCAGTTGAAAATAAAGACAAAATTCTCCAACATTTGGATAATTTTTTAAGTTGGTTCTAAGCTTTCGGTTCACATGAGCCATCTTCAAAGATGTTATAAGGACGGTAACACAAAAAATCCACTATCAGCGACAATATTAACTTGTGTTGACATAAAACTCCGCTAAGCAACGGCAACAGTTACCAAAAATAGCAAACGCAGTTCGCAAGTTTGCAATGCGGTTCTATGACGTCTTACCGCGTGATAGCGCGAAATGACAACAGAACCATATATTCAAATCCAATGTAATGTATTATGACCGGGTTTAAACATAATTTTTTAAGTGTGGATAGTTTGTATTTAATGTACATGGCCTCTAATATCTGAAGGTTTTTTTTACTGTGTGTATGAGTGAGGATTATTGTATTGTTGACTAAAATCTGTCTGATATTACCTACATGGTTATGTTTTTCTGAGAAAGGTTGATCAGAGTACAATTAAACAACATTTCTCAGAAAAAAAGGAAGATCATCTCTGAAGATGACTCATGTGAGCCGAAAGCTTAGAACCACCTTAATAAAAAATTATCCAAATGTTGCAGAATTTTTGTCTTTATTTGCAACTGAAATTAAAGCCAAAATACGATGTTTAGAACGGCTCATGATTAAGCATAATAGACATTCATTGTCTCTTATATTGTACAGTATACTTTTAGAATATATATATATATATATATATATATATATATATATATATTCTAAAAGTATATATATATATATATATATATATATATATGTATATATATATCGGTTAAAGAAACGTATAATATATTTTATACACACACCCACATTCTCCACACACAGACAAGTAGGAAGATATTTTTAAAAATGTGCTTAATGCACAATCTAAACAGTTGAATATGTAGACCAACAATATATTAAGAACGAAATGTTCACCACTTAATTGCTTCCCAGGTTTCAGGCATATCGGTATCATCAGTAATATATATATATATGTGTGTGTGTGTATGTGTGTGTGTGTGTGTGTGTGTGTGTGCTGGCGAAGTACTTTCGGTAAGCACTTTCTTGAAAATCTTTCTTCTAAATAAGATTTTTTGGCAACATTTTATTTAAGTTTTGTTAGACAAGCCAAATATATAATTTTTAATTTATATAAAGGGAAATAAATCAATGGGGAATTTTAGTCAATAATTAAAGAACTGGTAATTGATTAAACGAGAGTGTCGCGACACTAAAGTTTGAAAAGCTCTCCTCTTTGCCTACACGTTGTATGTCTCCCGCATCTTATTTTCATGATGTAGAAAAAAAAACAAAACAAAACAAAAAAAAAAAAACACAAAAAAAAGCAAAAACAAAAAACTCAATTTTCAGCCTTTCGTATTGTTCAAGAGACATTGAATTTATTTCCTACCATCAATCTATCGAGGCTGCCCACTGTGGCTCTTAATTCATATCTGTCACTGTGATTGACTCCTTAAATGTGTCTGTTCTCTTTTTCTTTTTGCGCACACAGGCATACAAAAACGAAAACGTTTCTAAAAGAGAGCGCCTTTTCGGCAAAATTTATATTTGAATATCGTACGAAACAAAAGCAAACAAGTGAGAAACAACTATATATAGCTAAACACAAATGAAACAACACTTTGTCAAAATTTAAACATTGGCGCTGTAAAAATCATAAAAAAGTGGATCAAATAACAAAAATGCACATTATTCGAAACTTCCAACAGCAGCAACATCTAAATTGGATAGCAAGTGTAAGTGCCAGACGCGAGACAAAATTGATAGATGACTAAGCAGAAGATTACCCGCTGCAGTTTTTTCTACTGTAGATTGGTTGCCAACTAAGGTTATAGGACTCCATCACTATTGTTACTTAACACATGTCTGGGAAAAAATCAGATCAATTTAAAACATTTTAAAAGTAAATTTATGTATAAGCGATAAACCGAACCCGACTCCTCATGTATCCCTTAAACCAAACCTCACATCTTCATGACTAGAGGAGGAAGTAAGTTTAATTTTCTTTGTTTTTCTTAGATTCGTTTCACCCCAAACAAGGCCAGTACTACCACTGATAAACAGAGGGTTAAACTGTGATAAGATGAGAGAGACGACAGAACAGAAAAAAACGTTACAGGTGATGTTGAATTTGTGCATTGTGGTGCAGTGTATATTGACTTGGAACGAGAGATCGGAGTGCCGATTTCAAATTCCAGTTGCATTCCTTGCATTCACTTACGTGCAAATACCCTTGGGAAATTTATTAATCCGTCTCTTCCCTTCAGTTAGGGGTTAAATAATAGGACAAATTAGGTTCTATAGCCTTTCAGAAAGCAATAGAACCGTACTGAGGGATAATCTTCTGCTCAGTCAGTCATGTCTCTAAAGAGACATGATCGCCCAAATCGTGCATCACGTATGGCACTTAACTAACTGATGTTGAAGAAAAAGTAAAAGAGAGGTGACATTGCATTTAAATGTTTGGAGATTGTAGATATCAGGGAAGCAAAAATAAGGAAAGAAAATATATTAGCTTTACACAAAGTATTAAAAAAGTTAGTAAGGACACTCAATTAGAAATGCGACAACTATTATGGTCAAAGGAGGAGCCCAATATGCCAACTGCAAGTCGGAGAATCTAAGCAAAAAAAATCAAATACCTGGGAAGTGTTTTGACAGATAAAAAACAGGTGCGACATGGCGATCCAAAGACGAATTGGCATCGGTCAAAAACGTATTTCAGAAGTTAACCACTGAAATACTGAAACACAGGAAAATCTCATTAGAAACAAAGAAAAGAGTGCTGGATTGCTATGTGATATCTGTCCTTCTGTATGGAAGTGAATGCTGAACGATCTCATCAAAAATGAAGGAGAGGCTTGAGGCAGCAGAAATATGGTTTTACAGAAGGATGCTGAGGATTCCATGGACAGAGCACGTTCAATAATGAGGTATTGGCAAGGATGCAAACGAGAAGAAAACTCATACTCAGGAAGAGAAAAATGAGGTTCTTGGGACACGTAATTAGGAAGGAGGGTCTAGAGAACATAATACTCACAGGTCGAATAAATGGAAGGAGAGACAGGGGAAAGCAGCGCGAGACGTACTTGTTAGGTCTGAGCAAATGGTTAACGCAGCGGGGCTTAGAAGAGATACCAAGAGAAAAAATATTGAGAGCGACAAGAGACAGAGCTAAGTGGAAGTCCATGATCGACTACGTTCAGAAAGGACACGGCACATGAAGAAGAAGAAGAAGTCATTGAAATTGAAAAGACTATTTTCTTCAAAATATGCTTTAAGATAAATAATTTTATAAATTTCAGTCAACACTATTTCCTATAGTTCAGTCAATGAAAAAAAGTATATATAAGATCGCATGAAACATTATATAAAACATATCCATAGGAAAATATATAAGATCACATAAAAAATTATATAAAATCTTAACCCTAATACAATATTTAATGACATACACACCCGCAAACACACACACACGCACACACACACACACACATCCATACACACATATATAGATATTTACCTCTTCCCCCCACCAGGATGCGACACAAGATTAAGGTTTAATGTGGGGAGCCGGAACGATTACGAGCGGGCACAGCACAAAAATTTCCAAGTGCCTGCAACCGCCAGTCGCACTCACTCCGAGGACGTGCACCGGTCTACCACTCTGATATCATGCCTCCGAACACTGTTCCCCGGGGCCGAGCATTTTACAGTATTAATTTTCTCAATTGCATGACTGTTCTCGGACAGAGATACAACCTGAGCCGCACTCTGAGAGACGCAGCTGAGAGTGGCAGGTAAACACTCATGAATAACGACAAAAAAATTATCATAGCCGACTCGTTTCTTCCTCTGAGGTATTTCAACAAAGAATTTACATTTGCCTTGACAAAATTCCTCAGTGGAGAAAACGTGTCGGTATTGTCATTTCTTCCTCTTTCCCTTACTTTACTTCTTTCTTTTCCTCGCCCCTTGGATTTTATTTCCCTGCATTTTAATATTTTTCAATTTTCAGTTTTTATTTTTAATTTTAATTTTAATTTCTTATCTACAGGTAATTTTAGAATATTTAAATTTTTACACTTGTTATTAAAAAGCAGTGAACAAAATTTATAAGATTTAACTCCCATGGACATCGAATGAACTTGAATTCACATCTATTAAACTCTCAGTTTGAAAAATGGACCTGATGAAACTCCTAGCCGTACCATCGACGTTGGACAACATATATATATATATTCTACAATTTCATGGGTAATACGTATTTCGCCGCTAACATTAGGGCTCGTCAGATTTGTGTGTGACGAGCCGCAAGGTCAGCGGCGAAATACGCATTACCCATGAAATTGTAGAATATTTAAAATTTTTTCGAAATTATATTACTCTGTTAAATTAAATAAATAATGTTAACATTAAGTTCTTTTGAGTTCATTTTTATCGGAATTTACCTGACTAATATACTAAGTATTCTACGTATATATATATATATATATATAATTATACATATATAATATATATATATATATATATATATATATATATATATATATAAGTTCTTTTGAGTTCATTCTTCTTATATATATAAGTTCTTTTGAGTTCATTTTTATCGGAATTTACCTGACTAATATACTAAGTATTCTACGTTATATATATATATATATATATAATTATACATATATATATATATATATATATATATATATATATATATAAGTTCTTTTGAGTTCATTCTTCTTATATATATAAGTTCTTTTGAGTTCATTTTTATCGGAATTTACCTGACTAATATACTAAGTATTCTACGTATATATATATATATATATATATATATAATTATACATATATATATATATATATATATATATATATATATATATATATAAGTTCTTTTGAGTTCATTCTTCTTATATATATAAGTTCTTTTGAGTTCATTTTTATCGGAATTTACCTGACTAATATACTAAGTATTCTACGTTATATATATATATATATATATATATATATTAGCTATGTTCATACTACATTTTATTAACACCTGAATATAATACTTTACTAGTGTGTACACTGATATATATTTATCAATTCATGTAACTATATATATATGGACTTAAATAAAGTTGATGTCATAATGTAAGACCTTAGGACTCTTTCAGCCACACATTTTCAAAGGTGCTCGTTGACAGAAAAATTGTTAATGATAAACAGAACACAAAAATTAATTGTAGAAAGGAAGGTGGAACTCGCTTAAAAACGGGGGTGTAAACATAAAGTTCCACAAGAATTTTTGATTAAAATTTGATTTTAAACAAGTTCCAACTTCCCTTCTACAAGTAATTTTCGTGTTCTGTTTATCATTAACAATTCTGCCAAAGAGCACCTTTGATAATGTGTTCGCTGAAAGGGTCCTAAAATGTTACAATATGACGTCAACTTTATTTGGGTTCATTTGTTATTTCTGCGGGTAAAAATCTCTTTATATATATATAAATATATATATGTATATATATATTGATTGATTGATTGATTGATTGATTGATTACTTAGAATAAGATTAGAACAGTGCACATTTGTATTAAAATGTTTTCGATACAATTATATTGAAGAATTGTTGAATTTTCCATACATGAGTTGTATATTCAGGCGATTTTTAATAGATATGTATAAGAATTAATAGATTTTTTATTTATTAATCTGATAATTTTTATAATTTTTAACATTATTTTTAAGTGGATATTCATAAAAAAGTATATCTATTTATTTATTCTTTGTCTACAGCTTGAATACATGAAAAATTATATTAACGAAAAAGGCTTGTAGAGGAAAATGAATAAATGTACTGTTTAATAAATAAACCCGACCGTCTACTCAAATGCGGGTATCCACTACAAATAACATATAAAATGATAATATATATATATATATATATATATATATATATATATATATATATATATATATATTCTTCATTTGTAAACGAGTTATTACGCGACCTAGGTTTCTACCATGTAGTGTCTTCAAGAAATTTTAAATAACTGATTTTAACTGTTTTTTTTTTTAATTTTTTATTTTATTTAATTTAAGAACACTTATGTGCGGTGTGGTACAATGGATATCGACTCGGAACGAGAACTCGGTGACCCGAGTTCGAATTCCAGTTGAATTCATTGCATTCACTTACACGCAAATACCCTTGGGAAAGGTATTAATCCGCCTATTCCTTCCAGTTATGGGTTAACTAACAGAACAGATTGGGTTCTATAGTCATGGCTGGCAACCAGTCTACCGTAGAAAGCAATGGCAACCTACTGCGGGATAATCTTCTGCCCAGTCAGTTATGTTCGCGAGAGACATGATCGCCCAAACGTGTTTCATGTCTGGCACTTAACTGACTGACGTAACGGTGATTTTCGTGAACTCTCTCGTGACAGGCAATTTTTACAATTTTAAAAAATTATTCATGGTTGTATGAACCTCATAGATATTTTATGGTATATATATATATATATATATATATATATATATATATATATATGCTGTATTCATTCAGGAGTTTCTGAACATGGGTCTTCACCCTTTCCTGTCCTATGTACCTCTGGATAAATTTTGTTGTTTTCTTATTTATCATAAACCTTTGTAGCATTTACGGAAGCTCGCTAGGTCGGTTAATCGTTGGTTTCTTGTGGGTGACAATTTTTCCAAGCTCTCTTTTCTCATTTAGAGAATTTGATTTTAAGTAAGAATGTCCTTGTGTTTTCTCCATTTTCTATAAATGGTTGCATCATTTGCTATACCAATGCGCCTTCGGATTTTAGTTTTGTACTTTTTTGATATTAAAGATTAAAAACAAGTATTAATATATTACCAAACTATTGATGTGTGCGAGATATGGATTGAACAATATTGTAGATAATGTTTCAGTATGTTTTTAAATGTAAAACTCCTTTGAATGTTGTTTTTGGTTTACGTTTAATTTTCTTTTTTCTATATTATGAAATCTTTTTTGTTTCTTTTTATTTTATTTTTCTCATTTTTGATCTTTTTAGGTTTGATTTGTTTGTCTTAAGTTCTATATTTCTTCTGATTATTTTTTATTTGGTTCATTCTTTCTCATTTTATTTTACTCTCGTTACCTTTTTTCATTAGTCAATTGTCTGTTTAAAATGATTCTAATTTTTTTCTTCTTTTCTCTTTGTTTTCTTGCGACTATCTTTTATTAATTCTCTTAAAAGATAAAGTTTCATTCTCTCTTCTGTGTTCAAACTAATAAAACACTTTCTTTTACGTTATTTTCATTCCTTATTTTATGTCTTTGTTAATTTTTTACAGTTATCAGAACAATTTTTTCTTTCTTTCGTTTTTCTGTTTTCTTCTTTTTCTTTTATTTCATTTTTGTTACTTTTTGTTACATTTATTGAAACTTTCTTTCTTCTTCGTTTTTTCTTTATTATTTAATGTTTCTTGCTGTAATTCTATTTGCATTATTTTTGTTACAACTATTCGTACATTTCTGGCCTTTTTTCTTACGTATTTTTTCTATTTGTTTTATTGAAATAATTTAAAGCTCATTTCTTTCTGGCTCTTTCTTCTTCTTTATATAATTTGGTATTTCGTTTTATCTAAAGATGCTTTCTTTCTTGCTTGTTTTTTTAATTGCTTTATTTCTTGCTTGCTTACTTTCTTCTTTTAATTTTGTTTTCTTTTTATTTAATTTTGTGTTTGTTTTATGTCAATTATTTAAAGCTGCTTTTTTCTTTCGTTCTTTCTATCTTTCTTACTTTCTTGATTTTTTTCATTCTTCTTTCTTTTCTTTCATTCTTTCTTCCTTGATTTTTTCTTGCTTTCTTACTTGCTTCATTTCTTTCATTCTTCTTTCTTTTTTCCTTTCTTTTTTTATTATTGCATTCGTTTTATTGCAATTATTTAAAGATGCTTTCATTCTTTCTTTTTCTTGCTTTCTTTTTTTTCATGCTTGATTTCTTTCATTCTTTCTTTTTGTTTTTTTTTCTTTATTTTTGTATTCGTTTTATTAAATTTTTTTAAAAATGCGTTCATTCTTTCTTTTACTTTCTTTCTTTTTTCTTTCATCCTTGATTTCTTTCATTCTTCTTTCTTTTTGTTTTTTCTTTATTTTTGTATTCCTTTTATTGAAATTTTTAAAAGTTGCTTTCATTTTATCTTTTTCTTTTTTTTCTTTCATGCTTGATTTCTTTTATTCTTCTTTCTTTTGGGTTTCTTTTTTCCTTATTTTTGTATTCGTTTTATCGAAATTTTTTAAAGATGCTTTCATTCTTTCTTTTTCTTTCATTTTTTTGCTTTTATGCTTGATTTCGGTCATTCTTCTTTCTTTTTGTTTTTTTTTCTTTATTTTTGTATTCGTTTTATTGAAATTTTTAAAAGAAAATGCTTTCATTCTTTCTTTTTCTTTTTTTCTTTCATGCTTGATTTCTTTTATTCTTCTTTCTTTTTGCGTTTTTTTCTTTTTTTCATTATTTTTGTATTCGTTTTATTGAAATTTTTAAAAGATGCTTTCATTCTTTCTTTTTCTTTTTTTTCTTTCATTTGCTTGATTTCTTTTATTCTTCTTTCTTTTGGGTTTCTTTTTTTTCATTATTTCTTTTTGTATTCGTTTTATTGAAATTTTTTAAAGATGCTTTCATTCTTTCTTTTTCTTTTTTTTTCTTTCATGCTTGATTTCTTTTATTCTTCTTTCTTTTGGGTTTCTTTTTTTCATTATTTCTGTATTCGTTTTATTGAAATTTTTTAAAGATGCTTTCATTCTTTCTTTTTCTTTCTTTCTTTTTTATTTCATACTTGATTTCTTTCATCTTCTTTCTTTTTGTTTCTTTTCTTTATTTTTGTATTCGTTTTATTGAAATTTTTTAAAGATGCTTTCATTCTTTCTTTTTCTTTCTTCTTTTTTATTTCATGCTTGATTTCTTTCATTCTTCTTTCTTTTTGGTTTCTTTTTTCTTTATTTTTGTATTCCCTTTATTGCAAGTATTTAAAGATGCTTTCTTTCTATCTTTCTTTCTTTCTTGTTTTTTCTTTCTTTCTATTTTCTTTTTTTTATTTTGTATTTACTTTATTGCAGTTATTTAAAGATGCTTCCTTTCTTTCTTCAATCTTTTTTGCTTTCTTTCTTTAATTTTGTATTCGTTTCATTGCCATTACTTCACGCTGCTTTCTTTCTTGGTTGCTTGCTTTCTTTACCTCTTCATTATTCACTTGTTCTTTTCAGACATTTATTTCAAACTTTCCTCCACCTTTCATTCAAATTATCATCTAAAAAATTCAAAATGGCCGCTTTATATCCCGCCAACGTTCATTTGAAGTATTTTCAGTTTTCTTTTTTTCTTTTTTTTTATTTATCACATTAGCCAAAGGGTCTATCATCTCAGCGTGTTTCCTTGTTTTCTCTTTGCATCAGTCCATTAACACCGCAGGGTGACTGTAGAAAGACTCGTGCCAAACGCGAATATTAAAACAATTGACAAAAACAGAATTCAATCGGTACGATGGCCTAAACGGACAAAAAGAATGATAAAAGGTAAAGAAAATGAAACTGCATGTTTTTTTTAATGTAACGACTTGCCAAGGTGAACTAGTTATAAACATGTGTACTACGGATTTTACAAGCATAGAGACTAATGTTATACTTAATGCAAATTAGGTTACAATGTTTATTCAACCGGAAATATTTTTTCTAAAAATTGAGTGTCAGTCTTAATTTTCAAGAGAGTCAAATGATAAGAGTTACTTTTCTATTACTGATCGTTTTTCTTTTATCAACGTACAGCCATATTCATATAATTCGCGACTGGGTGTTAATAAGAGGTGTGTTATTGAAAGTCGGTGCGTAGTATCCCCCCCCCCGCCCCCGAACTACCCGACTTGATTTAAGGCAAGCCTGGTTAATAGACTGGTGTAGTGCTCTGCGACTCTCTCTGCCTTATCAAAATTTGCTTTTTGGCTATCTACATTTATGTGATGTGCGTTGTGGTGCAGTGGAACGAGAAATCGAGGAACCGAGTTCGAATTCCTAGTTGAATTCATTGCATTCACTTGCGTGCAAATACCCTTGCGAAAGGTATTGATCCCTCCCTCCCTTCCAATTATGGTTTAAGTAATAGAACAGATTGGGTTCTATAGCCTTGGCTGGCAACCAATCTACCGCAGAAAGGAATTACAATCTACCGCGAGATAATCTTGTGCCCAGTCAGTCATGTCTCTTTCGAGACATGATCGCCTGAGCGTGTATCACTTATGGCACTTAAATGACTGACTATATATATGTTACAAATTCAATATTTTTATTTATAATTTTGAAAGTTTTAAATTATTAATTTTTTTAAGAAAAATCTTAAGTTGTTGTTAAAGATTGCTGCAAAACATTGATAATTTAAGATTGAATGATCTATTATGACTTGTCTCAAATTTAATTAACCAGCCGTAGAGCAATGGTACGATGCGGGAAGTTTCAGGTTCGATTTCTAGTCGGGTATATGTCAAAACCTATAAAAATAGTCCTCGATGCCTCTCTGCAGAGCACTCAGCAAAAAAGAGAAGGATCGAGTGTAAATGGAGACATCCAGGGATAGAAGACGCGCCCACCCCTACATTGCGATTCCTATCCCTGGATTTCAAGAAAAGAGAGCCTGATAGAGAGCGATTTCTATCTCTGGATTTCAAGAAAAGAGAGCCGGATGGAGAGCGACTCCTATCCCTGGATTTCAAGAAAAGAGAGCCTAATAGAGAGCGATTTCTATCTCTGGATTTCAAGAAAATGGAGCCGGATGGAGAGCGATTCCTATCCCTGGATTTCAAGAAAAGAGAGCCTGATAGAGAGCGATTTCTATCTCTGGATTTCAAGAAAAGGGAGCCGGCTAGAGAGCGACTCCTATCCCTGGATTTCAAGAAAAGGAAGCCTGATAGAGAGCAACTCTTATCCCTGGATTTTAAAAAAAAGGTACTTGTTAAGGATCTCCTATCCATATATTTCGAGTAAATGGTCCCTTCTTGAAAATATTTTTTAAAATGGAGCCTTCGCTTCGCCCATGCCCTAGAGGTTAACCAACATACTAATTTTATTTAGTTACATGAAATTTATTTTCGGCTTTTTTTCAGTAGAATTGCTCACTTATATTGCATATTGTCTATTATTGTACATAATTAACTTACAATAAAATTTGTATTTTATTTGAATACTACCTTATGTTGTGGTGCAGTTTATATCGGCTCGGAACGGGAAACCGAATAGCCAAGTTCGAATTACAACTGATTTCGCTGCATTCAATTTTGCACAAATACCACTGGCAATGGTATTAATCTATTTATTCTCCCTAAAGCTATGGGTTAAATAACAGGAGAGAGCGGGTTCTGTAGTCTTGGATATCAACCAGTCTACCGCAGAGAGAAATGTAAACCTTCTTCGGGAAAAATATTTTGACTATTCAATCATGTCTCTTCCGAGACATGATCGTTCCAGCGTGTATCACGTATGGCACTTAACAATTAACTTAATCATGAATTATCGTCCTCTAACCCTGCAAGTTACTACTGTAGTCTGGTATTGAATTCACAACTTCTTAAGGACACATGGCCCAGTAAATATTGAGGTTGATTAGTTCCTGCGATTTGACCCAAAATGTTGCGTGTTTAATACAAGGCTACAGCAATGGTGAACAAGATACTTGCAGGGTTAGAGGGAGATAACTCATGAATTTCAATAGAGGCATTTCTCTGCAAGGAATGAGAATTATATAACTCAGCGATTGTAATAAAGTGATCGGTCCGAAATTCCTAGCACCTGAACAAAGCCGAAGCGTACAACGGCTGAACTGATGCCTCCTCAACAGGTGTTTACTCGTGCAACCAGACTAGCAACTGGGTCCCAACCATTCACAGTCAGGTTAGCCAAATGCAGACGACAATTCTACTCCTTCAGCTTCTTCTCTCGCACTTCCCGCCTGAGGAACTCGCTCCCGTATTCTTGCTTTCCTGACGACTACAACATCCAGAAATTTAAATGCAATGTCAATACTCATCTACTAACCACTGGCCTCTAGCTCTCTCCCCACCCCTGTATAACTCCCTCATTGTTCTAAACGGGGTCAGTTGGTGTATATAAAATATAACTTGAGACTGGTCTCGCTGTCTGGGCAATTATGTCTTTTCTTCCTCTTTACACGTATTGGCACACCAAGTTAAAGTGACTGCACCTTATCCTGTCACCGTGGAGATGTCGGTAAACGCAGACTGTCTTTCTGGGTGATGGTCAACGATCAAATTGTGGTATCTGTTATGTCCTTTCCAAACTATGAAAGAAATTGTAACAGCACCTCTCTTATTGCAATCAAAAAGAATTTTTTTTTTTACTAACGCCATCGTGATAGCTGTTATGGGAATTGGTTAATTTTGTCGTTGACGCTTATTTAAGCTTATGGGTTGTTCATATTAAACCGGCCATGTGGAACGTTTTACCTCCGTGCTGTGCAAAGTAAATCCGCAAACTTAAGCGATTTGCATAATTTGTTAAAAGAATGTCCGTCGATCACTTCACGCAGAATTGTCCGTGTCATTTCAAATTTAATTTCTTGTCTTCTTTTATATCTCGAAATTTTCCTTTGTTCTTTTCCTTCCCAACTTTCGCTTCTAGATTTGTTTTATTTTTTATTCCCCGATTCTTCGCCCTTTCTCTCCTTTGCGTTGCTTTTTGGCTGGGAAATGTCATAAAAGAAGACGGAAAGTGCGACGCAGAGATCCGAAGGCGAATTGGCATGGCGAAGGAATCATTCCAGAAGTTGAGTAAAGTATTAAGAAACAGGACAATTTCGCTAGAAACAAAGAAATGAATACTGGATTGCTAAGTGCTGTCAGTTCTTCAATATGACAGTGAAGGCTGGACAATATCATCAAAGATGAAGGAAAAACTTGAAGCAAGTGAAATGTGGTTTTCCAGAAGGATGCTGCGAATATCATGGATCGAGCATGTGAGCAATGATGAAATCTTAGAAATGATGGAAACAAAAAGGAAATTAATACTGAGCATCAGGAAGAGAAAACTGAAGTTACTGGGACATCTAATGAGGAAAGACGTCTTGGAGAATCTGGTACTAACAGGCCAGGTAGAGGGAAAAAGAGACAGAGGAATATCAGCGGATAACATATTTGAAGGACCTAATTAGGTGGATGACGGAACGAGGGTTGCATGGTGTAACAGGAGAAGACGTGCGCAGAGCCACCAGGGATAGTGAAACGTGGAAAGCCATGATCGCCTACGTCCTGAAGGGATAGGGCACATAGAAGAAGAAGAAGAAGAAGAAGAAGAAGAAGAAGAAGAAGTTATCATAAGTTATCATCTTTTGTAGTCTTCCCATTCTTACATCGCCGAATCGACAAGCATTTATCGTTCTATGAGGTTGTGGGACTCAGTCCTGTCATTGTAAATTCTATTTTCCCAACTAGTCTAAAGGTTAATATAACTGGTTTCTAAAATACTACTTTACTTGTTAACCTGAAGCACATGGCGTTCTATATGCAGGTTTACTAATGTTGCAGCTCAGGGCCACAACTGGATCTTATTTCAAAATGTTTAAATTTAAAATCTGTTAAACAACATTCTTAATAAATCAATTTTCTTTAATTTTTCGCAGCAAAACATTCCATTTGTTTCTATTTTATGTGAATATAATAAACTAAACTAAAATGAAAATACATTTGTAAAATATCGTTTGAGAAAAGCACAAACTACTCATAATTGAAATAATTCATATCATCAGTGTATTTGTAGCTAATAATAACAATATTATAGTTTAACTGGTAACTAATATAAATGGTTTTTACAAATCTATTTCATATGATGATCTGAAGGACAGGATATTCAATACGACAGGTCTCTATGTTAACAATTCAACAATATACTTATTAAATACATTTTACATTAATTTTCAATGATAAAACAATCTGTTTATATTTTAAACAAAAATGCAAAATATATTTTATTACGTGTATTTTAGAAAGAAAATCAAAAATGAATCGTAAGTAATTAACTTTTAGCATCAATATATTTGTTGTTAGGAATAAGAGTATCGTGGAGGAAAATATTAAATAAACTTTTAGAATAAAGATTGTAGTGTACAAAAAGACAATCGAGAAAAAACATCGTTTGAGAAGTTTCAGTAAAAAATTAAACAAACCTTGATTCCAAATAGCTTTCTTCTGGGAATCTATCTAGCGTTTGCAATTCTTCTGAGGATCATTGCAAAATTAGTATACATAATGACAAGAAGAATCGTAGTCCTTTAAATCAAGCAAAATTGCACCACCACCCCCTTTTTTTGTTTAAATATTCTGATTTGTTTATATCTTCAATTTTTTAATTTAGTTTCGCGGTGTAAAATTAAATTACGATCTAATTTTATGATGCAAAAATTAAATTACGATCTAATTTTGTGATGCAAAAATTAAATTAAGATATAATTTTGTGATGTAAAAATTAAATTACGATATAATTTTGTGATGTAAAATTAAATTACGATATAATTTTGTGATGAAAAAATTAAATTAAGATATAATTTTGTGATGTAAAAATTAAATTAAGATATAATTTTGTCATGCAAAAATTAAATTAAGATATAATTTCGTGATGTAAAAATTAAATTACGATATAATTTTGTGATGAAAAAATTAAATTAAGATATAATTTTGTGATGCAAAAATTAAATTACGATATAATTTTGTGATGCCAAAATTAAATTAAGATATAATTTTGTGATGCCAAAATTAAATTAAGATATAATTTTGTGATGCAAAAATTAAATTAAGATATAATTTTGTGATGTAAAAATTAAATTACGATATAATTTTGTGATGTAAAATTAAATTACGATATAATTTTGTGATGAAAAAATTAAATTAAGATATAATTTTGTGATGTAAAAATTAAATTAAGATATAATTTTGTCATGCAAAAATTAAATTAAGATATAATTTCGTGATGTAAAAATTAAATTACGATATAATTTTGTGATGAAAAAATTAAATTAAGATATAATTTTGTGATGTAAAAATTAAATTACGATATAATTTTGTGATGCCAAAATTAAATTAAGATATAATTTCGTGATGTAAAAATTAAATTACGATATAATTTTGTGGTGCAAAAATTAAATTACGATATAATTTTGTGATGTAAATATTAAATTACGAAATAATTTTACGGTGTAAAAATGAAATTACAATATTATTTTGTCATGTAAAACTTAAATTACGATATAATTTTGCTTTGTGAAAATAAAATTATACGATATAATTTGATGATGTAAAACTTAAATGGCGATATGATTTTGTGATGTAAAAATTGAATTACGATATAATTTTGCAGTGTGGAAATTATATTACGATATAGTTTTACTTTGCAAAAATAAATTTACGATATAGGAACTGTGGTAAAAATTTAGTAGACCTTCTTTATCTCTTAGAAACGGAAATACAGAATATTCCAAAAAATATTAAATCTCATAATTAGCGTCGTTTTTTATATAATGAAAATTTGCCTCTACTTCTGTGATGAGTTAGTATTTACACCATTTACATTGTTCTGACTATTGTCCTCGTCTTTATTTCCATTATTACGACGTTTCAGCCGTTGTACGTTTCGGCTGCTAGAAGTTGCATCGCACATGAAACGAGAATAATATACCACAGTGATTGCAGTAAAGGGTTCGGTTCGAAATTTCACGTACCTGAAGAAGGCCATAGTGTACAAAGACCAAAACGTCGTAATAATGGCAATGAAGATGAGGACAATAGTGCGAACAATGTAAATTCTATTCTCCCTTTTCATCACTTCGCTCCAAGCAAGGTAAAAAAAGTCACTAAGACGCAAAGGGTTACTGAGTATGAATATCAGAAAAAGGAAAGAGCTGTTAAGGACAGAGAAAATAAAATAACAGAAAGGAGACAGAAGTTTAACGTTTGACATTGCATTTAATGATTTGAAGATCAATGTTAACCGTAAATCAAAATAGAAATTTAATAAAATATATTTAAAAAATATATATATCGCTCCTGTTGGGAAATCAGTAAAATTAAAAAAAACTTTTGGTTACATTTAACTTCATTTTTAAATCCTGCATTGCATTATTTTGTGGTAAATAGTGAAAAAAATTTCGCTTAAGATGAATATGAAAACTGCAGCAATAGGCCTCGAGATTTAAGAATATAAAAAGGAAATATGCTGTTTTAGAATGGTGTAAGGTTTGATGAAAATGCTGAATAGGTGAGACGAAATGTAGTCATCACAGGAAAATTGAAATAAACATGGAAAATGCAGAAAGAGTCACTTTTACAACAAAATGGTTTGCTGATACATAGAATTCGATTAGTAAGGAAAAAAGGTACGGGCAAAGGAAGAAAATAATACAAAAAAGAAAACAAACAAACAAATAGTGAACAACGGGTTTATATAAATATATATATATATATATATATATATATATATATATATATATATATGTATTCACGTATGTATGTATTCATTCCTCCATTAACGCGTTTTCACACACAAATACATATATATATATATATATATATATATATATATATATATATATATATATAGTGTATCGAGGCAGCAGATAATTTTCTAAACATATACTGTTAAATATGTGAGACAATAAATGTCTATTATGTTTAATCATGAGCAGTTCTAAACGTCGTATTTTGGCTTTAATTTCAGTTGAAAACAAAGACAAAAATTCTCCAACATTTGGATAAATTTTTACTAATTTGGTTGTAAGCTTTCGGCTCACATGAGCCATCTTCAGAAAGCTTCCAACCAAATTAATAAAAAATTACCCAAATGTTGGAAATCATTGTCTCTTATATTTAACAGTATATGTTTAGAAAATTATTTGCTGCCTCGGTACACTATATATATATATATATATATATATATATATATATATATATATATATATATGCATGGATGTATGTACTCCTGCATTAACGCGTTTTCACAAACACAAATATATTGTAACAAAGTTGTAGAACAGGTAGGTTTTTTTTAACTACTGTTCGTGCATTTACTTTTATAAAGAGTGCTCGATAGAACGTAGAGTATTATATTGTAATGGTTGTTACAATGGTTTATAAATTCATAGTATCACTACACAAACATGTTCGCGTTTCAAAGCTGCTACGTGCGCTTCTCATCGGGTGATAAGTTGAGATTTATATATATATAAACATGCGGTGTAGATATAAAAAAATCCAAAGAAGTATCCTGTACATAAAGTGGTAGGATAACTCGGTAGGATAGCTCTAAATATATATGTATATAAATACATATAGGGATAATATATGTAAAAATTAAGACAGACACGTTATTCCATGGTTAAACAGAAGTAACATTTTAAATGAATTCGTGTAAAATCTTCTGTATATTAAAGACGGAAGCTTATGGTGGTTCGCCCAAAATAGGCCCATACTTCCGCCTTACCATGGAATAACGTGTCTGTTTTAATATATATATATATATATATATATATATATATATATATATATATATAGGAAAATCCTGAAACAAGGCGAGAACATCTAAATCGGTAAAGGAACCATGTTTCCTTTGTCTTCAAGAACAAATGGAAATCATTAAATACATGAGAAGCAACCGATTGCTAAACTAGAGGCATGAAACCACAGTAAAATGCATACACATTTAACTACTAACCTTGCAATCATGCTAAAGTTAGGATCTCTAGAAACGATAAACGTTTATAGTATTAACACTAGTACCACAATATTCACCTTTCATTGTACGATGTCTCCCATTTTTTTTATTCCTCCTACCTCTAATTTTACCTTTTATTTCATACGTCAAATTGTGAACTAATTAAAGTTTTATATAAAAAAGAGATTTCCTAAATTTTAAATTAAGTTTAAATATAAAAATACATTAAATATAAAAACTAAGTTAAAATACAAAAATATTTGTAGCCGTATACTTCATTAATACAGATATGTTTATCTGTACCAATTCTTATCTCTTCTTAGCCCATTCTCTCCTACTGCCTTCCACCCCACGTACATTTCCTTACTTCTTTCTCTTTGTTAAACCCAAAGAACTGGCCATAAAAGGCTGTAAATGACCATACCTGGTAAATCTGTCTATAAAATCTTCAACAAGTCCATTAATTAACTCTCTTCTCTTCCTCTCTCCTTCTTTTGTTCAAATTCTAACATACAACTTACAAATCTGATTTCCCATTTTCTACCCCACTCACCTGTCACACATAATTCGAGAATATAAGCTAAAGAATCTTCCATCTCCCTTCACACTACCTGATGAGACATTATCGTTTTAATGTCGAAACAAAATGTTCACTTTGTAGTAGATGTTAATTTGTACATGCTCTAAACTATATATATATATATATATATATATATATATATATATATATATATATATATATATATGCCCGGAAATTAACTGGACTGTATTTCTTTTTCGAATTGAAATGTATTGTTTACAGTGAGTACTTACCACATATCCAGATGTTCCCTCAGTAAGTGTACAAAGACAACCTGTAGTCTTTGGTTCAGTCAGTGCACGAGACGAGACTTGAGTCTAGACAAATGGTGGCTTCTTCACGACAATGCACCTGCTCTTAAATCTCTGACTCTGGCGGAAACAGCATTTACGTATTGGAACAACCTCCCAATTCACCTGGTTCTGCTTCGTGTAACTTTTTTTATTTTTCCCCAGTTCGATGGAAACATCAACAGGTCCTGTTTTTGTAGGTGTAGAGGCCATCAAAATCGCCGTAAACATACAGCTGAGGGACGTTAAGTAAAAAATAGTAAACGCAGTTCGCAAAACTGCGTTTACTATTTTTGCCACTGTGACTGTTGCCGTTGCTTAGCAGAGTTTTATGTCAACACAAAATAAAATCGTTGCTGGTGATGGATGTTTTCATGTTAACGTCCTTGTAACCTCTCTGAAGATGGCTCGTGTGAGTCGAAAGCTTAGAACCAACTTAATAAAATATTATCCAAATGTTGGAGAATTTTTGTTTTTATTTTCAACCGAAATTAAAGAAAAAATATGTTTACAACGGCACATAATTAACCATAATAGATATTCATTTCCTCACATATTTAACAGTATATGATTAAAAAAGAAAATTATCGACACACTATATATATATACATATATATATATATATATATTGTAGTTGCGGTAATTGCTACATAAGAAGGATGTCACAAAGATTGCATTGCAGAATTAAGCAACATGTGCCATTCAGAATTCTCAAAATGCATGCCCGTGCGGGTCAACTTGTGAACACTCCCGGGTTAGCAATCACTGTACACCTAATAAATAGCAGAAATTGTGTGACTTGCTTTAGTGTGGACCATTTCACTGTGTTATCTGGTTCACACTCAGCGTTTCACTTACAGGTGTAGGAGTCACTATATATCAAAGCCAGTACCTTGTCTCTCTGTAAACAGAGAGAATGTTTGATTGGACTCTACATAATTACCATCTAGTTCCTGCCCCTTCCCTTTTATTCTCTATTCATGTTCTTCTTCTGCTTTAATATTTTAAAATATTGAAGAATCAAAATAAAATCCCAGTTAACCCTGATGAAAAATGGGATTGAAACCGGTCGTTTTCGTGTTTCTTATTATATATATATATATAATAGAAAGGAATAATTAGATTTTCGATGACATACTAAAAACTAAGACAAAAAAACAACCGGTTTCGCCCAGACCTTTATCAAGTTTTTAATTTCTGAGATTTTCTAAATCGTGATTAAAAGATGAAGTGAAAATTGAGGGAAATTTTTTTTTCTCAAGGAAAACTAGAGCCCAATCACTCTCAGTCCCAAAAGGCATTCTCTCTGATTACAGAGAAAAGGCCTTCGGGATCTGATGTATATGGACTATAGCACCTTTAGATGAAAAAGTGTGTGAATTCTTTTCATATATATATATATATATATATATATATATATATATATATATATATTTACGAATGTTTTAATGATACGAATATTCTAGGACTGCTTTATATTTGTATATATAGATATATATATATAAGTGGCTCTAGAATTAATTTGAAGCATAACCGTTATCTTCCACTCAATAATCGTTAGGTTAGCAAAGTAACAACATAATCCATAATACATCTTTAAAAGGTCATATATGAATACTCGGAGCAAAACAACATATATGTGTAACCATGAAACAGACAGTCGTCACTATCTGTTGTCCTCAGTGTTCACTTTTATATACATACACACACACGCACACATTATTATTATTGCATATTGCATCGAAATGCACATTTTGTGTAATCTGACTGACGCGTGAAGAATGACACTTTATTGACTGATTAATTCGGTTTTCTACGGTTTATCAAAACTCTTGCAGGTTATTTAAATCTATAGCATATTTCTTTCCTTCCGAGCGCAAGTGGATTCATTACATTGAATCAATAGTTAAATCTACTGCTAGGAAGGTTGGTTCATTGTGTCGGGTCAGGAAGTGTTTTTTTTTCCGTTTGAATCCATCTTTCAAAAGTATAAATCAGCCAATCCGACCGTGCATGGAATACTGTTGTTCTATCTGCTGTTTGTCTCATTGTTCTTGACAGGCTCCAAAAAAGAATCTGTAATGTGATTAATCCCGACCTGTCAGCTCGACTCCAGCCACTTTCTCATCGCCGGAATGTGTCTTCACTCTGTCTCTACTACTGTAAATACTTTCATAGTTTCTGCTCTGACTAACTTAGGTCACTGGTCCCACTACTCAAGAATTTACTCGGGCAACCAGACTGGCAACAAGGTCTCAACCATTTCCAGTTAGATCCACCAAATACAGGCTACAATTCTACTCCATCTGCTTCTTTTCTTGCGCTTCCCGCCTGTGGAACACCCTTTCATGTATTTGCTTTCATGACGGCCATAACCTCCAAGAATTGATATGCAAAGTCAATTCCCATCTCTTATCCACTTAACTCCAGCCCTTTCCACATCATCCTGTGTATCGTGATCCTTTCCTTTCTCTCTGCCTTCGTAAATGTCTTCACTCCTGTGTTCACATCCTTCCCTTGCCCTTTTCTTTCATCCCCTGTAACCGGCTCATCTTTGTCTTCACTCTCCTCTTGTCTAAAATTTAAACTCTCTTATGTAGCTCCCTGCACATCAGTGGCGGTACCGACTTGCTTGTGGTGAAATGATTAAAAAAAAATTAATGGTAAAAGTTTTCCTTATTAACCTATATATGAAAGAAAAAGAGGTAGATTGTTACCTTTCCCAAGGGTATTTGCGTGTAAATGAATATAACGGACCCAAAGAGAGTTAGAACCCAGCCCCCTGATTAACAATTCCTAACTATTATCTATTACCCCACCCAGATATACTAGCTTTCAACACCTGGTATTCCAAAACGGACATCCATCAAGTTACTGACCAGACAAGACGTTGTTTAACTTAAATGATCGTACGGAAAACATTATCATGAAATTACATAGCAAATACTTACACAACGTCCACCCTTGTCACTTTTATAGATATAGATTAGCCCGGTTTTACTTATGTAGTTTAAGGAATAATAAGAATAAAAAAACATATGATGAATTTACATAGCAAATACACAACGTCGACCCTAGTCTCTTTTATAGATATAGATAACAATGTAGAATGTCTCTATTGGATTAGGGTGGGAGGGGAGGAACAACATATATAGATATAGATGATATAAAGTGGGATGATCGATTCTATATTATAACCAATACATAAACTGATCCCTGACTTTATGGGGTTATAATATATAATTTTCTACCTCTAATTTTGGCATTTTCAAAAAATTTCAAGGTGTCGTTAGCATTCTCATTTTTGGTCTAGTTTTGAGCGCAACTCCCGTCGAGCTAGACCGCAAAATGCAGACGCTAAGTCGAATCTATCAAACAAACAAATACTTACACAACGTCCACCTTCGTCCCTTTTATAGATATAAATATATATACTAGCAGTTTAACCCGGTTTCACTCGGATAGTTTAAGGAATAATAAGAATAAAAAAAACATATGATGAATTTACATAGCAAATACTTACATAACGGCCACCCTCGTCACTTTTATAGATATAAATAAAACAAATAAATAGAATGCCTCTATGGAAGTAGGGTGGGAGGGGAAGGGCAACATATATACATATAGATAATGTGAAGTGGGGTGATCGATCCTATATTATGATCAATGCATAAATACATAAACTGATCCCTGACATTGTGAGGTGATAATATATATAATTTTTACCTTTAATTTTGGCTTTCTAAAAAATTTCAAGGTGTCGTTAGCGTAGTTCTAAAATTTTTATCTACATCTAACCGCAACTTTCGTCGAGCTAGACCGCAAAATACAGACGTAAGTCGAATCTATTAAACAAATACTTACACAACGTTCACCCTCGTCACTTTTATAGATATAGATAATTAAAAACAATTGTGTCTCATTGAATTCATTTCTATCTGTCAATTTACTTTATTAAGAAATACATTTCTTTAGGATTTACTTTATTAAATATAATTCAAAACCAAAAAATATGTTTCATATTTTACATAATAACTTTTCAAATGCAGTATTTAAACAAATATTCGGTAATTAAGGTTATAATTCTTAAAAATTTCTTTTATTCGGATATAAAAATGCTATGTTTTTTAAGTGCTGAGTTGTTTCGGTCCTGAGTAGTCCCAGTGTTCAGTCGGCGTTGTTGTGGCCACGGGGCTGAGTTGTCCTACACCGCAAAATAATATTACGGAAAATCTTTTATGACCTTATCTTTTGGTCATGTCACTTTGCAGAAACTACAACAATACATGTCCGTCCTGGGCATGACGGTAAACTGCATCCGGCAGCAAGGCCACCGATTGTGAGGTTGTAAGGAGCATGGGATCACCTCTTAATTACTGTTGTTCTCAGGTCCCCACTGACTCGGAGTGGTAGCACCTGTTAGGGTCCCAACTATGTGCAAATAGTTCAGTCCCAAACTGGGGTCAAAACCTTATGAAAGTATAACAATAGCCTTATATAGAAATATATACATTAACCTAGACTTTTATAGAAAAATATAAATTTTTGAAAGAAAAATATTATCAACGATAGATTTTAAAGGAACAAATATTACCAACAGTAGATTTTTGAAGGAAAAATATTACCATAACTCACTTTTGAAGGAAAAAATATGATCATAACATTTTTTGAAGGAAAAAATTATTACCTGCAATACATTTTTGAAGGAAAAAAATATTACCAACAATAGATTTTCAAGGAACAAATATTACCAACAATAGATTTTTGAAGGAAAAAATATTACAATAACTCACTTTTGAAGAAAAAATATCACCATAACATATTTTTGAAGGAAAAAAATTATTACCGGCAATAAATTTTTTAAATACAAAACTAGAAGATATCTTCAGTTTTCTAAAATAGAAGATCTTTCATTAAAATTTGATTAAATCAACCTTCTCACCATAACTGAACATTAAAAAATACATTAAAACCTTGACTTTCTTGCATTAAATAACCCACAGAGGTTGATATGCCGTTAAACAAAACTCAAACTCAAACAATGTAACCAGAAAAAATATATTGTCGAGAAATGACCCATACTGATCTTACCTTACCAAAGAATATGTAGAACAGTTATAGTGAAATGCAAAGTTGGAACAAAATGCAGAGAAGAGTAATAATTCAGGAGTATAAAAGCATTAACGCATTGAAAATCAAAATGAAAAAAACTTAAAGATGAGCTGTTTGGGGGAAAGAAAATTTTCTAAGCTGGACAATTAAAGACATATTGATGCTTACGTGGAGGGAATGGTATTTCTGGCATCTGGTGTTTGTTCGACATTCTATATATTCCGACAATTGAAAAGGTCGGACAGTTTTCCTGAATTCCTAATGATTAGAACAAGAAAGAAGGATACCTAGCTAGGCATTGGCTGTAGACTTCGCAGAGAACAAGAGCCAGTTCAGGTGAACATTCCTTAATGACTATTGTAGGGATACCCTAAAATCTGCATACTTTTGTGATAATCCAGTAACGAGATCATAGCAAAAACTATGGGTGGTGTTTGGTTTAAGATGTGGCACAAGGCCGAAAGACTGGAGCACCCAGTGAGGATTGAACTCGTTGCTCAATGGTAAAGGATCTAGCGAAACAAGTGTGCTACCCTTACCGAAGTACCCCTATGGATCGAGTAAAATGCATATGACTGAATAGAAATTCAATTCTAAGTGAAAAGTCAGGCAATTATTCCCTAGATGATAACACCACATATCTTGAAGAGATAGAAAAATTACTGTACCTGGCCTCATACGGTCTTGAATTCGAAAGATACTAAAATCGTGGAAAGAGAAAAATTCATCAAGAAAAAATTTATAATTCAAGGTCCGTTATTATTAAACCCAAAGATGTAAAGGACGCAACTAGTTTGTTTTCTTCTTCTTCTTCTTCTTCTCCTTCTTCTTCTTCTTCTTCTTCTTCTTCTATGTGCCCTGTCCTTTCAGGACGTAGGCGATCATGGCTTCCCACGTCTCACTATCCCTGGTGGCTCTTAGCACGCCTTCTCCTGTTACACCATGCAAACCCCGTTCTGTCATCCACCTGATTAGGTCCTTCAGATACGTTATCCGCTGATATTCCTCTGTCTCTTTTTCCCTCTATCTGGCCTGTTAGTATTAGGTTCTCCAAGACGTCTTTCCTCATTAGATGTCCCAGTAACTTCAGTTTTCTCTTCCTGATGCTCAGTATTAATTTCCTTTTCTTTTCTATCATATCCAAAAACTCATCATTGTTCACATGCTCGATCCATGATATTCGCAGCATCCTTCTCTAGAACCACATTTCACTTGCTTCAAGTTTTTCCTTCATCTTTGATAATATTGTCCAGCATTCACTGCCGTATTGAGGAACTGATATTACGTAGCAATCTCGTACTCTCTTCTTTGTTTCTAGGGAAATTTCTGGAATGCTTCTTTCGCCATGCCAATTCGCCTTCAGATCTTTGAGTTGCACTTTCCGTCTTCTGATAGAACACTTCCCAGGTATTTAAATTTTAGTACCGGCTTGATTTTAGTATGCCTGACCTGTATTTGTCATATTGGGTTGCTCATCTTGAAAAAATAATGAAAATAATTTTAAAAAGTAGCGTAAAAGAATAGGGATTATGAATATGCGTAGATTTACGCACATATACATATGCATGTATTCACAGATACATACAGACTTACTGACTTGTTCAATAATTCTTTGAAGAAAAGAAGAGAATTAATCATAACGATATATAGACATAGAAGCATATTCTTACTTAAATACTTAGATTCAAACTAAAGCTTATATCCCCTTGATATTTTAATTTTTTTTATAATCATATCTCCCCAAGCAAGGCATTTTACTGCCACTGATTTGAAGGGAGTTACTTAGAAGAAAAGTTATGAGAAAGAATGACAAGTTATAGGGGGTATCAGGAAGTGGGAAGTGGGTAAGAGAAGGATAAGAATATTGATGAGAGTGAAGAAACATGAGAAAAGAACATGAGATAGAGAGAGAGAGAGAGAGAGAGAGAGAGAGAGAGAGAGAGAGGATGCAGGTTAGTGAGATAGGACATGACTATTGACTTTACATTTAAATTCTTGGAGATTATAGCTGTCTGGAAAGCAAGTAAAGGGAATTCCACAGGCGGGAAGTGCGAGAAAAGAAGCTACTTGATTAAAATTTGCGTCTACAATTTATTCGTTTTACAGTAAAAGGGTAGGACCTAGTTTCTAATTTGTGCCTCGAGTAAATTTATATATTGAGGGCACCAGTGAGCTAAATTCATTGGAGCGGAAGCCATGAAGGTATTTGTAGAAAAGTCACAGGGAAGCCATATTGAGCCGGTGAGAAATTGAAGTGTCAAGTCGGGATCTATCACATTACAGATTCTCCGTTGGATTTTGTCAAGGACCTCTAGGTGTATAGTAGGTGCACTATCTTCTCTTCTGTGAAATTAATAATGTTTAAATAAATTTAAATCTAAATTTATGTTGAAATTAGTAATGTTTAAACAGAAACATAACAAAAAAGGGGCAGCACACAAAAACGTGGAAAAATGAAGGGGCTATAAGGTTTAGTCTTGGGAATTCTATCTTTTCGCACCACATCTCAATGTAAAACGTTAGACCAAGAATGCGTAGAGTGCTGCTCTTCTGGAGTTTCACGTCAGACATGTAGAAGGCAGACAGAAGAGGCTTTCTGTGGTGATTTTTAAAAATCATTTCACCCAAAGCAACTATTCACCCACTATTGCGCAGGGGGTTACATAGGGGAAGGTGCTGAGAGAGCGATTAGATAAAGGAAATGTCAGAAGGAGGGTGATAGACGAGTAAGGAGGTACATAGGAAGAGTGCTTGAAAGAATGTGTGCGAGTTAGTGTGTTAGGAGGTGTCTATTAACCTTACATTTAAACTCCTGGAGATTGTAGCCGTCGGGGAAGCAAGTATGTGGAAGGGAATTCCACAGGCGGGAAGTGCGAGAAAAGAAGCTGTTGGAGTAGACATTTCGGATACATTTTATCGGTTTCACTGTAAAAGTGTAGACCTAGTTGCTAATCTAGTATCTTGTGCAAGTTCGTACCTAGGGGGCATCAGTAACCTAAGTTTATCGGAGCAGAAGCCGTGAAAGTATTTATAGAAGAGGCACAGGGAAACCACGTCACGCCGGTGAGAGAGTGACTGCAGCCGGTCTGCCAAGTCGGTATCGATCACGTTACAGATTCTCCATTGTATTTTGTCAAGGAACCCGGAGGAGAATAGCAGGGTCACCCAAACAGATGTGGAAGCAGTATTCGATACACGGGCGGATGGTAGATTTATATATGTGCAGGATAGATTCAGACGGAAAAAACTTCCGGGCCCTGCACAGAGAACCAACTTTCATAGCAGCTGATTTAGCAATGGATTTGATATAGTCATTCCACTTGAGGTCCGCTGAGAGTGTGAGGCCAAGGAGGCGTAGTGTTTTACTCTCTTGGAAGCAAGCCTGTTCCATGGTAATGGATTAAATGAAAGCAGTTTTCATTTGGTTAACGTTAAGATTTCCAAGCCATTTCTTACGCCAGTTAATCATTGACTGGAGAAACATTTCAGAGACTAGTCGCCAGGTTTTCGTCTTTTGCTATTTAATAGCATTAAACCACTGCGATCGGAGAACTGATGTTGCCATACTTTTTTTAAAGTAATAGGATAGCAAAATCGTGGAAGGAGAAAAAAACTTTACTTTTTACTTCGTAAGTGAAAGTAAAGTGGAGGCGTGTTGGAGTAAGAGGTAGCGGCTCGGATTAATGAATCAGAGAGTCAGTCAATTAAGTGCCATACGTGAAACACGAAAGGGACAAGATTGAGTGGGCAGATTATTATCCCGCTGTAGGTTGCCATTTCCAAGGTAGATTGGTTGCCATCCAAGGCTATAGAACTCAGTCTGTCCTGTTATTTGATTCATAGCTAGAAGGAGAAAAATGTATTATATTATTACGTATAATTAGTGGGGGATCAGTTTATTACTTCATAACAATAGAAAACCGATCACCCACTTTATGACCAGTATAATAATAATAGTTTCCAACTATTTTTTAAAATTTTTTTATCTTTTTAATCGTATCACCTCGAGCAAGGCGGTAATGCCACTGATGTGCAGGGGGCTACATAAGAGTAAAAGATTAAGTAGAAGACAGTGAAGAGGAAGACGAACCAGTTAGAAAGGAGCAAGAGAATGATAGGAATACAGGTGTGATGACAGTTGCAAAGGTTGAGAGAATGGAAAGCATATACGGGGTGATGAAAGAACAAGAGTCAAGTCGTTAATAGATGAGTATTGACATTGCATTTAAATTCCTGAAGGTTGTAGCCGTCAGGAAAGCAAGAATATGGAAGTGAGTTCCACAGGCGGGAAGTGCGAGAGAAGAAGCTGCAGTAGTGGAATTGTCGTCTGCATTTGGTTAATCTAAATGTGAATGGGTGGGACCCAGTTGCCAATCTGGTTGCACGAGTAAACTCCTGTTGCAGAGACACCAGTGACTTAATTTCGCTGGAGCAGAAGCCGTGGAAGTATTTATAGAACAGACAAAGGGAGGCCACATCTCGTCGGTGGTGAAGTGGCTGTAGTCGAGCCGCCAAGTCGGTACCTATCACATTACTGATTCTCCTTTGGAGCCTATATTCAGTCAGTCACTTAAGTGTCATCCGTGAAACACATCCCGCCGTAGGTTGCCATTATTTTCCGCGGTAGATTGGTTGCCATCCAAGGTTATAGAGCCCAATCTGTCCAGTTATTTAACCCATAACTGGAGGGAAGAGACGGATTAATACCTTTTCCAAGAGTATTTGCGGGAAAGTGAATGCAAGGAATTCAACTGGAATTCGAACTCGGCTCCCGATTTGTCGTTCCGAGTCGATATCTACTGCACCTCAACGCAAATCCCCTTTCAGTATACTTGCTCTAAAAGTCTAGATGTAACGTCAATTGCCATCTGTCTTCTTGATTTCCCATCTTTCTCTTATCCTTTCTTCGACATCCCCTGTACCTTGTTTTTTCTTTCCTATCACTGACCCTGGCCCCTCACCGTGCATTAGTGCCTTGCTTGGGGTGAAACGTTTCTAAAATAATCTCTGTAACTACGGCCTTCCTAATTCTCTGAAGAGAATTCTGAAGAAAGACAGCATTATAACACTTTCATATTTCTCCTGTCTAAATAAAAAAAATGTTACTTGCAGACGATAAGTAAGAAAAGGAAAAAAGAATAAGATTATAGGCAAATGTTAAAGAGAGAAAAAAAAAGAACGTTTGGATAATAATTGATAGGGAAGGAAATCGACCCTACTAATATCTAATATCTAAACTTATTTATAAATGGAACTTTGTCTCTGTGTATGTATGTGTGTGTGTGTGTATGTGTGTGTGTGTGTGTCCGTTACCTATAGACTCCGAAACGGCTGAACCGATTTTCTTGAAAATTTACACAGTTGTACTATAAGCGTCTGTGAGTGTTTTTAGCTAGGTTTTGTGTGGAGGTACCCCAGATAAATATCGAAAATCGATAATCGAAAAAATCGGATTATAGAAGGAATGGTCCGATTTTAATCAAATTTGATACACTTATAGACAAAGACATAAGAAACGATATTCAGAAGTTTCAAGGTTGCAGTTCTTATAATAGTGCATAAAAACGATTATTTATATATATATATATATATTATATAAAAGGCAAGAAGTTTGTGTGTGTCTGTTTATCTGCCTCTATGTCTGTATTTTTTTCAGCCCTTTTATTTTAGTTTTTGCTTCGGGTTTGGCTCTAAGTAGGTATAATTGTAGTTATTAGTCTCAGCCATGATACCATTTACTCAGAGGACTTATTTAGCCTTCAAAATTCAGTTACGATGAAAAAACGTATTTGATATCGATACCAGGAAATCAAAATTTGACTTGCATCCATTCATTTTTATTTCGGTCTACGGTTTCGCTTTAACTGGAAACAACTATTGCATTTTAGTCTTTCGTGCTAACGTCCAAAGTGTCTGAACTCCAGGACCATGGATTAGTTTTAAAGCTTTCATTACACCCGAGCAACGCCGGGCTATACTGCTAGTCTGAATATAAAACTCATTTCCTCTGTCTGTTTCAGAAATTTAGGTATGAAATTAAAAATATGCATAGGAACTTTATTGTCAACCTGTAGAATATTTTTTTAATATTAGAAATGCCTAGATCGTAGAGTAGCAAACATTTTTTTTTTCGTTGGTAAGTTATTATTGAAATCCTCTCGAACCTCATATTTTTATCACCCTGAAATAGGAGAAGAATCAGGGAGAAAAGTATATCATGAAAACAAAAGAGATATATTGAGAAAAGAAATTAAAAAATGAATACTAAAATAGGTAGGCGAAAAATAAAAAAAACGCTCTATCCAATCGAAAAATTTATCATGAAATCAGGAACTAAAAATCGAAGCGCACTGACTTTTCCAGGTGTAAAACGCAATATATATATATATATATATATATATATATATATATATATGTAATAAAAGTAATATATATATATATATATATATATATATATATATATATATATGTATATGTAATAAAAGTATAATATATATATATATATATATGTATATGTAATAAAAGTATAATATATATATATATATATATGTATATGTAATAAAAGTATAATATATATATATATATGTATATATATATGTATATGTAATAAAAGTATAATATATATATATATGTATATATATGTAATAAAAGTATAATATATATATATATATATATGTATATGTAATAAAAGTATAATATATATATATATATATATATGTATATATATGTAATAAAAGTATAATATATATATATATATATATATATATATATATATATATATATATATATAACAAAGTATAAAATATGCAAACAACTCTTTCAATTTATACAGCCAAGGAGAAAATAAATCGCAAACCAAATAAATAAGTTCAATGCAAAAACAGGAATTTCTTAATACCTACAATTGTGTATTAGTTTGTTTTTATCTTCTCTCTTGCGATTATCGACTTCTGTATTCAATTTATTCTAACGTTATTTAGTCTTTTTATCATTGCCTTTTTTATTGATTCCATCGCCTGACGTGTATCGTTATGGATCAATAAGATGCTAATGTCTCACTATTTACTGGACTGTATTTCATTGTTATTTTTGGGAGCTTTTACTGCAAATCGATTTATTTAAAAATCTATCACTTACTTTGTACTTATTTGAACGCACATCAGCCACAAAATTTACTCTTAATATATATATAGTCATCCGCAGACAGATCTGTTTCGCTGTATCACAGCTCATCAGTACAATTAGACTCCAGTTGCTTTTAATCCAGGATTGAAACCCGACCGAATTGGCGTCACTCGGCGATTCTACCTCTGGGCTATGGGCGCTCGGTAGAAGAAGGCAGACGTTTTAGCATGTATATTGTCATTATACACGCCCAATAGCCAGAGTGCTCTAATTCATTAGTGAATGAGCGATGCGTGCGTGCGAAGTAGCTCCTGTTTTTCAAAGTCTACCATTTGAATGTCTCTCTCTCTCTCTCTCTCTCTCTATATATATATATATATATATATATATATATATTTGTGTGTGTGTATGTGTCTTTTTAAAGTTGGTCGTATCTGCAGAAGAGACAAAATGCATAAAAACGCTACAAGAGGAAAAAATGTACCTAACCGACGCGATTCGTTCACTGAGGGATCTTATAATGTCCCTTGATAACGTCGCTTAATGGCCGAAACGCGTCGGTTAAGTAGATTTTTCCTCTTGTCTGTTCTTTATTCATATATATATATATATATGTGTGTGTGTGTGTGTGTGTGTGTGTGTGTGTGTGTGTGTGTGTGTGTGTGTGTGTATTTTAGTCTATGTGAACACGTGTTGTTTTGATACTATTATCTATTTTGCTTTCCTTTTATTTATCTATAAACTTACTCTACTTTTTATTTTTATTTTTATTTTTTTATTTTTTAAAGAGCAGTTAATAATACTAAACTGGTTTCTATCAACGTCTGGCTTTACCATCAGCCGTGCTTGTGATATTTTCTGCAGTTATCTCTATTACGAGCTGAAACTTCACTTGGATCTAAAGAAGGTAGAAGATGGTTATTGACGTGGCATTTAATTTTTTGAAGATTAGATTTATCATAGAAGCAAGTAAACGGAACGGAATTCCACACGCGAGCAGTATGAGAAAAGAAAAAGAACTGTTTGAGTAGAAGTGGCGGCTGCATTTAACTATTTCAACAGTTAGAAGTGGGACCTAGACGCCAATCTAGTAGCAATAATTCATCAGTCAAATTTCATTTCTTTCTTTCTTTTATCTTTCTTTCTTTCTTTCTTCTCATTATGTTTTATGCCTTGTTTCTTTTCTTTCTTTTTTCTTTCTTTCTTTCTTCTCATTATGTTTTATGCCTTGTTTCTTTTCTTTCTTTCTTTCTTCTCATTATGTTTATGCCTTGTTTCTTTTTTTCTTTCTTTCTTTTTCTTTCTTTCTTTCTTTCTTTCTTTCTTTCTTTCTTCTCATTATGTTTTATGCCTTGTTTCTTTTCTTCCTTTCTTTCTTTCTTTCTTTCTTTCAAAGAAATGCCCCTTTTTCTTATCTTTTTACATTTTTTGTATTCTGTTGTGTTGACTTTTTATTTTTTCTTTCTTCCTATTCTGATATACCTTTTCTTTCTTTTCTTTCTTTCCCTTTCTTTCCTTCTTTCCTTTTCTTTCTTTCTTTCTTTCTTTCTTTCTCTTTCTTTCTTTCTTTCTTTCATTCTTTCAAAGAAATGCTTTTTTCTTTTATCCTTTTTACATTTTTGTTTTCGCTTTTATCTTTCTTTTTTCTTCCTTCTCATCCTGTTATACCCTTTCATTATTTTTCTTTTTCTTTCTTTCTTTCTTTCTTTCTTTCTTTCTTTCTTTCTTTCCTACTCAATAATTGACTTTCCTCAATTTCATTCTTTCGTTCTTACTTTCTTTCTTTCTTTCTTTCAAAGAAATGCCTTTTTCTCTTTTATCCTTTTAAATTTTTTCTTTTCGCTTCTGTTGATTTTCTTTATTTTTCTTTTTTTCGTTCTATTATACACTTTCTTTCTTTCTTTCTTTCTTTCTTTTTCTTCTTTCCTTCCTTCCTTCCTTCGTTCTTTCTTTCTTTCTTTCTTTCAAAGAAATGCCTTTTTCTCTCTTATACTTTTACATTTTCTTGTTTTCGCTTCTGTTGACTTCTTTCTTTTTTCTTTCTTCTCATCCTGTTATACCCTTTCTTTCTTTTTTCCTTTTCTTTCATTCTTTCTTTCTTTCTTTCTTTCTTTCTTTCTTTCTTTCTTTCTTTGACGTGCTTTCTTCTTGTTTTTTCAATTCTAATTTTCCATGACTTTCATTGTATTTTTTAAAATTTTCACTCTTTTCAAAAATTTATCTGTTTAAATCCCGACTTACTTTTAATCTTGTTATTTTTTGGTTATTATTATTGCTTCAAAACCAACGAGATAATCACTTCTTCTACTCCGCCCACCCCCTCCACTCATCGTCTTTTATTTACACGATGTCATTTGTTTTTTTTTAATTGATGCTTTTTTCTTCACCGACAAAATGGCTGTCAGTACCACAACCTAACACCTCTGAGCAGATTTTTTTTATTTTTGCCCTTTCGATATGCTGATAAGATTTTCTAAAATTTTCCCAATTTTTTTTTTATCAGCAAAGATGAAATTCTTAAAAATACCAATAAAACATTAAATATAAATTAAATATTAATCATATTACATAAAAAATACATGGGGAATCTAAAATGATATATGTATATATAATAAGTAACTTAGATTTTCAAATGAAAGTCAATCGTTATCTTTTGTCTTCTTAATTCCCCATCTTTTAGTGCGAAACTTTTATTATATCATATCGCATTGAAGTGTTCTAACAGAGAACAGAATGTGCGATACGGAGATCCGAAGGCGCACTGGCATGGCTAATGCGCCTTTCCAGAAGCTGAGAGGAGTATTAAGAGAAAGGAAAATTACACTTGAAACGAAGAAGAAATACTGCATTGTAATGTGATGTTTGTCCTTCAATATAGCAACAAAATGCGAGACAATTTTATCAAAGATTAAGGAAAGTTTAGAAGTAACTGAAATGTGGTTCTTCTGAAGGATGCTGAGGATACTAAGACGGAACACATAAGCAATGACGAGGTTTTGGGGAGGATGGACACAAAAAGGAAATACTTAACTTCAATAAAACACATCTGAAATTTAAATATCTGAGAAGCGTTATAACAGAAGTCGGAAAGTGCGACACAGAGATCCAAAGGCAAATTGGCATGGCGAAGGAAACATTCCAGAAGTTGAGTAAAGTATTAAGAAACAGGACAATTTCGCTAGAAACTAGGAAGAGAGTACTGGATTGCTACGTGCTGTCCGTCCTTCAATATAGTAGTGAATGCTGGACAATACCATCAAAGATGAAGGAAAAACATGAAGCAACTGAAATGTGGTTCTACAGAAGGATGCAGCGAATATCATGGATCGAGCATGTGAGCAATGACGAGGTCTTGGAAATGATAGAAACAAAAAGTAAATCAATACTGGGCATCAGGAAGAGACAGCTGAAGTTTCTGGGACACGCAATGAGGAAGGAGAGCTTCGAGAATCTGATCCTAACAGGCCAGATAGAGGGGGAAAAAGAGACAGGGGAAAGCAACGGATAACATTTGAAGGACCTAATAAGGTGGATGACGGAACGAGGATTGCATGGTGTGAGAGGAGAAAGCGTGCTCAGAGCTACCAGGGATAGGGAAACGGGGAAAGCCATCATCGCCTACGTTCTGAAGGGGCAGGGCACATAGAAGGAGAAGAATGAGGAAGGAGGGCTTAGAGAAACTGATGCGCACTTGACGAATAAAGGGAAAAAGGGGACAAAAGAGAGAAGCACACGACATACCTGATAAACTTGAACAGGTGAATTGTGGAGCGGGGATTAAGTGGAATAACAGGAGAAAGGATATTAAGGGCGACAAGAGATAGGGAGAAGGAGAGTCATGATCGCCTACATCTTGAAAAAACACGGGACATAGAAGAAGAATTTTATACTATAGATACATAAATATCACATTCTTGCTTTATGGTTTCTTAATCATTTCACACTAAGCAAGGCAATAAAGCCTCTAAGGTGCAAGGAGTTACTTGTTATGAGATAACATCAAGGAGAGAGAACGCTGTTGAATGTTTAATACTTTGAACTGCAAATTTACTATAGTTATCACTCTGATAATGTCGTGCATAGTCGACCATATATAGAAAATCGGCAGGTATTGGTTTGCGAAATTCAAGATATTAAGTCCACATTAAGTCTAAGATCTCCATGTTATGGCCAAGAATTCATGCGTAAAGGAAAAGACTGTGAACAGCTAATGCAAGCGAAAAACTCATATCGTCTACATTTTTTATACTTTCAATTCAAGGAAGGCAATAAAACCACTAAGACGCAAGGGTATTACTGAGTGTAAAAGAATATGAAGAAAACATTATTAAAGAACGAGAAAAATAAAAGAAGAGCAATGAAAAAAAATAAACAGAAGTTAACAACTGATATTAAAATTGAATTTTTGAAGATCAAAGTTAACTGGAAAGCAAGAAGATGGAAGAGAGTTCCACAAACGAAACATTCAGAAAAAAACATTTTTAGGAAATTAAGTTTACATCTTATAACTTCAGTAATAATTTGCTGTTACATCTTGCAATTTAAATTTTGAAACAATACAACCAATTTTTTAATTTAGTCAGTCAGTTAAGTGCGATACGTAATAAACGCTTGGGCGATCATGTCTTGAAAGTGACATGACTACCTGGGTAGTATAATATCCCGCAGTAGGATGCCACTGTTTTCTGCGGTAAACTGGTTGCAGCCAAGGCTATAGAACCAATCTGTCCTGTTATTTTATCCCATAACTGAAAGGAAAGACGGATTAATACCTTTCCCAAGGGCATTTGTGCGTAAGTGAATGCAAGGAATTCAACTGGAATTCGAACTTGGCTTCCTGATTTCTCGTTCCGAGCCGATGTCCATCCATCGCAGACAATAGTCGTAAAATAATTAATCGACAGTCGAAACAATAGCGTAAGGGCGTGATATGAATCTGACGTAATCACGGATGACGCAATATTTTTCAAAGTCAAACAAATATCATCATAGACCCCGAAAATAGATTAAAAAAACCCCTGAAAATGAACTAATCTGAGGAAAAAATAGAAATCGATTACTCCCTGTCACTTCAGTAGGTCTAAAACTGACCGTATAGTGAAAGAAGAGAGACTAAAGAAGTTGTTTCGATTCGTGCAAGGATGTATGTTTGAGCAATAGACTTTCACGTTTTCTCTTGGCGTTGTTTCTATTTTTTCTTCCGACAGCGCATTCCGTTAAGATCTGGACTTATGGACCCAGTTTGGATCTTAGCCTTGATGCTACGACTGACAGTTGAAATGCTGGCATCAACAATATCCGCCATCTCTTTCTATGGTTTGACAGTATATTTGTGCAGAGTTACAAGTTTCGTACGTCCATCGCAAACAATAGTCGTAGGACAATTAATCAACAGTTGAGACAATAGTGTATGGGTATGATATGAATCCTATGCAATCAGGGATTACGCAATATGTTTCAAGGCCAAACAAATATCACCATAGACTCCGAAAATAGTTTTATATTAATGCATAACCCTGAGAATTTCTACGGCTATATCGTGTTGAATACACCGGTTTTCTTATGATCACCGAAGTTAAGCAACATTGAGCCTTGGTCAGTACTTAGATGGGTGACCATTTAGGAATACCAGGTACTGTAAACGTAAGGACCAAGAATGGTCCATCGGTCCTTCCAGGTTTGGAGGTTGACAGCAGGGCTAACAACCCTGCCCTATAAAAAACAGTTTGTTACGGATACAGTAACAAAAGTTACTGCCCTACACATTATTGGGTTTGGGTGTAAAAAAAGTGAGATAATAACCCTGAAAATGACCTAATCTGAGAAAAAATAAAAATCGATTACACCCTATCACCTCAGTAGGTCTAAAACTTCAGTTTAGGACGAAAAAAATTTATTCAATATGAATAACAGGAAATTTAAATTTGACTTACATCCTTTCATTTTTCTTTCAGTCTACGGTTTCACTTTAACTGGAAACAACTATTGCTTTTTAGTCTTTCGTGCCAACATCCAAAGAGTCTGAGCTCCAGGATCATGGATTCGTTTTAAAGCTTTCATTACACCCGAGCAACGCCGGGCTATACTGCTAATATATATATATGTGTGTGTGTGTGTGTGTGTGTGTGTGTGTGTGTGTGTGTGTGTGTTCGTGTTTTTGAACTACATTTATAATTGTACTTATGTCAGAGATAAACTGTGTACCCAACTGTAATGAACGTATTCTTTTCGAGAATAAATTCCTTGTTTTTGTAAAATATGTTTTTCTTTTGGTATTATTAAGATTGCATGTACTTTGCACCAACATTGTCAGCTGAATCTGCCAAAACCTGTCAAAATGTCTTGGCACACATGACAAGATGCGTCCGGGATTTCGATGATGATTTTGAATATTCACCGCCGCATCAGCAGAATCTATTTATCTTGGCAAGATCAAAAAAAAAAAAAGAAAGTAAGAAACAAAAAAGCGTATTGATTTTAGAAAAATATATCTTCGGCTGTGTCAGTAATGCTAATAAATTAAAGAACAAAAAACATCGTCCCTATTGCCAAATTCTTTCCGAAGATCTAAACTTATTTATAAATGAAACTTTGTCTGTGTGTGTGTGTGTGTGTGTGTGTGTGTGTGTGTGTGTGTGTGTGTGTGTGTGTCTGTGCCTGTGTATCCGTTACCTATAGACCCCGAAACGGCTGAACCGATTTTCTTGAAAATTTACAGAGCTGTAGTATAAGCGTCTGCGAGTGTTCTTATCTAGGTTTTGTGTCGAGGTACCCCCGATAAATACCGAAAATCGATAATCGAAAAAATCGGGTTATAGAAGGAGACAGTTTTAATCAAATTTGATATTGTTATAGACAAACACATAAGAAACGATATTCAGAAGTTTCAAGGTTGCAATTCTTAAAATAGTGCAGAAAATTGATAATATATATATATATAAAAGGCAAGATGTTTATGTGTCTGTCTGTTTATCTGTCTGTATGTCATTTATACAAATCCACAATTTTTATCCGATTCTCACCAAACTTCACACGAATATTCTTTAGGCTGAGTATGATCTCCAGGTCCATGGATTAGTTTTAAAGCTTTCATTACACCCGAGCAACATTTGGTTTTCAGAGACGTTTACTCCGAAACTCATTTCATATGTTCATCAAAAATGTATAGATAAATCTCTAATATTCACCATATATATTAAAAGATAACTTCGTTTTTTGTGGTGATTTATAACAAATAAAAAAATTTAGCACTCACGTGATATAATGAATTTAAGAGGTAACTCAAATTATATCTATGAGATTATTACATATTCCCGTAATATGAGTTGGCAAATTTGTACGAGCTTAGCTTTTGTTAGAGATTGATTATTTATTGTGTTAGTTGTTTTTTTCACGAGACTTAATCATTTGGTATAAATATATCAAGTAGCCACGTTAGAATAAGATTTGAGGTGTAGTTGATTTTCAATTCCATTTATAAACATTTGATAAAACTTCTCTTTGTTTTTTTGTTCTTTTTTGTTTTTTTTATAATCGCTTCACCCCGAGGAAGGCATTCCACTGCCACTATTGCGCAGTGGGGTACATAGGGGGAAAATGGTGTGAAAGGATAGTTAGATACAGGAAATATCAGAAGGAGGGTGATAGACGGGTAAGGATACTGAGAATGAGGGTTGGGTAGATGGTGAGAGTGTTGGGAGAATAGATGCAAGTTAGTATGAGAGGAGGTATCTATTGACCTTACATTTAAACTCCTGGAGATTGTTGCTATCATGAAAGCAGACATGTGGAAGGGGATTCCACAGGCGGGAAGTGCGAGAAAAGAAGCTATTGGAGTAGAAATTACGGTTAGATCTTATCTGTTTCACTGTAAAAGGGTGGGACCTAATTGCTAATCTAGTATCTCGTGTAAAGTCGTACCTAGGTGGCACCAATGATCTAAGTTCATCGGAACAGAAGCTGTGAAAGTATTTATAGAAGAGACAGAGGGAAGCCACGTCACACCGATGAGTGAGTGGTTGCAGCCGGTCTGCCAGGTCAGTATCAATCACGTTACAGATTCTCCGTTCTATTTTGTCAAGAAGCCCGAGGAGAGTAGCAGGGGCACACGACCAGATGTGGCAACAGTATTCAATACTCGGGCCGATGGTAGATTTATATATGTGCAGGATAGATTCAGAGGAAAAAAACTTCCGGGCCCTGCACAGAGAACCGACTTTCATAGCAGCAGATTTAGCAATGGATTCGATATAATCATTCCACTTGAGGTCCGCTGAGAGTGTGAGGCCAAGGAGGCGTAGTGTTTTACTCTTTGGGAAGCAAGCCTGTTCTATGATAATGGATTAAATGAAAGAAGTTTTGATTTGGCGAACGTTAAGGTTTTCAAGCCATTTCTTACACCAGTTAATCATTGACTGGAGAAACATTTCAGAGACCAGTCGCCAGGTTTGCCTCTTTTGTTATTTAATAGCATTAAACCACTGAGATCGGAGAACTGATTGTTGCCATACTTTTTTTTAAAGTAATAGGATAGTAAAATAGTGGAAGGAGAAAAAAAAACAGTTTTTTGTTTTTTTTCGAATTGTATACCGTTCCCACCTTTGGACGGGTGCTCCTGCTATTCATCTCGGAGTTCTCATCAAAATCCAAAGGCGAATCTGCAATGCAATCGATCCCGATTTGGTGGCTTGACATCGGTCACATTCTCACTGACAGGACGTGGCTTCCTTCTGTCTTCTCTACAAATATTTTCAGAGCTTCTGATCTGATGAGCCATTTTCTTGGTTCTCCGACCACAAGAATTTACCCGTGCTACTTTGGGCGATCATGACTTAAAAATGACATGACTGACTGGGCAGAAGATTATCTCGCAAAAAGTTGCCATTGCTTTCTTCGGTAGACAGGTTGCTCACCAAGGCTATAGAACCCAATTTGGTCTATTATTTAACCCATACCTGGAGGGATGAGATGGATTAATACCTTTCACAAGGGTATCTGTGCGAAAGTGAATGCAAGGAATTCAACTGGAATTCGAACTCGGCTCTACGTTTTGTCGTTCCGAGTCGATATCTACTGCACCACAACGCAAATCCCCTTTCCGTATACTTGCTCTAAAAGTCTAGATGTAACGTCAATTGCCATTTGTCTTCTTGATTCCTATCTTTCTCTTATCCTTTCTTCGACATCCTCTGTACCTTGTTTTTCTTTCCTATCACTGACCCTGGCCCCTCACCGTGCATTAGTGCCTTGCTTGGGGTGAAACGTTTCTAAAATAATCTCTGTAACTACGGCTTTCCTAATTCTCTGAAGAGAATTCTGAAGAAAGACAGCATTATAACACTTTCATATTTCTCCTGTCTAAATAAAAAAATGTTACTTGCAGACGATAAGTAAGAAAAGGAAAAAAGAATGAGATTATAGGCAAATATTAGAGACAAAAAAAAACGTTTGGATAATAATTAATAAAGAAGGAAATCGACCCTATTTTAGTCAAAGATAAACAAAACATTACGACACGCAAATGATTTCCCTACAATTTCGAAATTTACGACCTCATTCATAAAAAGAGAAATGCTATTTTTAAAAATAAAATAGACAAATTGAACAAATACAGGGTACTGTATGTTCTTAATAAGTCTTAGTGAGACACTCTGAATAATTAAACTTGCTACATAAAACTAATTTTAAAAAATAAAAGTCAAACAATCACGACTTATCTTAAAAAGATGAACAAACTTTTCTTAAAAATAATTTATCTTTAAATATAAACAAATGTTTTTTTAATAATTCAAGATTTTAGATGTATAATAATATAAGAAAATTGTTATACAAGAAACAGTGAAAAATATGAAAATAAATGGATAATTAAAAAATCAAAACTTCCTTTTCAAAATACATCACTTTGTTTGAGCAATGAGAAAAAAAAACGCTCATTCACAGGGACATCAACGTTCCCATATGTGTTGGCATTGTTGTGCAGTAAATCCCAACGCTTTTCTAACAAATCGATGCATATTTTTGTAAAACGATTCGTCTTTGGCCTCAAAATACGACTCAGTTTCCGATATCACTTTTTCATTGGAGCCAAATCTCTTTCCCTGGAGCATTCCTTTGAGGTCTGCAAACAGTAGTCACTGGGAGCCAGATCTGGAGAATACGGTGGATGCGGAAGGATCACTTTTTCTTCTTAATTTGTGGCCGTTTTTTGGCGATTTCTTCATTCAAACGCACAAATAAGGCTATGTAATGTTCACTTTTGATGGTTCTTCCACTCTCAAGGTAATAGATGAACAAACTATCTTGCGTATTCCAAATTACTTAGTGCCAATATCTTGCCTACTGCGTCTTTGGTCGCTTTGGACGGATTTCACCTGCTGTTGTTCACTCAGCTGACTGCCAATTTGACTCCGCAGTGAAGTGGTGGATCCATGTTTCTTCCATTGTCAGATATTTACGCGAAAGCTTCTTGTTGTTGCGTAGCAATATTTGAAAACAACGCTCTGAATCGGCGACGCGTTGTTGTTCTTGATCGACTGTGAGTAACCGCGGCACCCAATGTGAACACAGCTTTCTCCTTGAGAAATTTTCATGCAAAATGGTGAATACACTACATTTTGATATGTCCAAATTCTCTGCTATCTCACGCAACTTCAATTTATAATTGGCCAAAATTAGTTTGTGGATTTTTTTTGGTGTTTTCCGGGACAACTGCCGATTTTAGACGACCTGAGCGTTCAGCATCCTTTGTGTCTGTACGACCGCATTTAAGTCAGCATAACACCTCTTTACCGTTCTTTTCGACGGAGCAGTATTTTGAACAGTATATTTCCCATCAGAAAGCAATGTTTTATCAACACACGAAATTCAGATTTTTCTATTGTTTTGAAAATTTGCAGCTTCACTTAGATAACTGCAATTTGTAAACTAATAATTCAATTGGGCCCAAATTAGTACTTCATAAAAATCACATGGATTTTTTCTTAGTGGTGCCATCTATATGTCAGGCCTGGGTCTTATTGAGTGATGTGTTAACATCTTTGCTCTTGTTATTTCTCGCAAACCCTGCTCTTGTTTAATACCATCAATTATGTCACGAATTACTTTTTCCAGTCACTTTCCCTCTATCCGTCCTGTGAGTATCATATTCACCAAGCTCGTCTTCCTCATTACGGGCCCCATAAATTTACCTGTCTCTTTCCGATTTTAAGTATAATTTTTTTTAATCTATGGTATCCTCAGCATCCTTCTGTAGAACCACATTTCGGTTGATTCAAGTTTTTCCTTCATTTCTGATGAGATTGTTCAGCATTCGCCGCCATATAGAAGGACATACTTAATATAAGAGTCTTATCAGAGTTGATATTAACCCAGTTAATATTGGGAGCGCCTGTCGAGTGTTGATAACCGCTTTCTCGTCTCTCAAGAAATTACTGGTGAATTTATTCATCGGACACGGCTTTTCGCCAAAATTGACTTCGTTTGACAAGTATCTCGTGCACCTGTTCTAGAATAATACTTGCTGGCAAGATTTAAATTTGCCTGATAATACTGTTTTTGCCTCTCGTTACACTTCTGGCAATATAGGCTCAGTAAAATATTTACTTGCATATCTGAACAGCTTCAGTACAAGAGCAGTCTTGGTTCTCCTCAGTTTCTATTCTATGAAAATGCTTTCTTTTTTTTCTTTCCCACCCCATGTTTCCGCTGCTCATTAACGCAACGAGATCAGGTAAGTGATCAACTGCTCTCCTTCTTGTCTGTGATTGCCAATTTTTGTACACCTTTCTGCTTTCCTCATGATGTGACCGATAAATTTCAGGTCACATTCTAATTCTGTTTCCATTTTTCCTTACTCACCTCATTAATTGCATTCTCAGCATCCCTCTGTAGAGCAATATTTCCATTACCTCATTCCTTGTCTGCATATGTAAAGCGATTGTTCAGTATTCAATGCTTTATAAGTGCATTGAATACTGCTGTCACATCTGGTCGGGCACCCCTACTATTCATCTCAGGTTTTTCTGTTTCCATTTTCCGTAAGATTTCTTCGTTACTCACCTCGTTAATTGTATTCTCAGCATCCCTCTGTAGAGCAATATTTCCATTACCTCATTCCATGTCTGCATATCTGAAGCGATTGTTCAGTAGTTAAAGCTTTATAAGTGCATTGACTACTGCTGTCACATCTGGTCGGGCACCCCTACTATTCATCTCAGGTTTTTCTGTTTCCATTTTCCGTAAGATTTCTTCGTTACTCACCTCGTTAATTGTATTCTCAGCATCCCTCTGTAGAGCAATATTTCCATTACCTCATTCCATGTCTGCATATCTGAAGCGATTGTTCAGTATTCAATGCTTTATAAGTGCATTGAATACTGCTGTCACATCTGGTCGGGCACCCCTACTATTCATCTCAGGTTTTTCTGTTTCCATTTTCCGTAAGATTTCTTCGTTACTCACCTCGTTAATTGTATTCTCAGCATCCCTCTGTAGAGCAATATTTCCATTACCTCATTCCATGTCTGCATATCTGAAGCGATTGTTCAGTAGTTAAAGCTTTATAAGTGCATTGACTACTGCTGTCACATCTGGTCAGTTCCCTGCTATTCATCTCGGAGTTCTCGAGAAAAATTCAAAGATGCATGTGCAATGTAATCAATCCAGATTGACTCAAGTCACTTTCTCACCGAAGAGATGCCGCTTCCCTCTTTCTCTTCTACAAATACTTTCACGGTTTCTGCACGACCTTACTCGAGATATTATACTGGCAACTAGGTTCCACCAATTTACAGTGAAAGCAATCAAATGTACCGCAACCTCCACTCTAGAACTTCCCGCCTGTGAAACACGCTTCTGTATACTTGATTTCCTGATAGCTACAACCTTTAAAAGTTTAAATACAACGTAAATTGCCATCTCTTATCACATTGACTCACATCCTTTCCCCAACGCCCCCTGTATCTTGTGCTTCTGCCCGTATAAAATCTTTTGTTATTTGAACTTGATTAAATAAATATTTCGTTGCTGAAGACTCAAAGTAGTCCTCGTAGAAATGGCTATTCAACGAATTTAAACATCGAAAATTTGTTTTATATAAATATATATATATATATATATATATATATATATATATAATCGTATCACCCCGAGCAAGGCGGTAACGCCACTGATGTGCAGGGGGCTACGTAATAGCGAAAAGATTGGAAAAATGAAAGCCGGAAACCACATCCTAAACAGAGAACAAGGGATGAGCCTCTTAACCTATATTCAACAGACGTGGGTGGTGTGTGAACCGGGCGATAGATAGATCTATCTACTCCAATTAAATATATATATATATCTTTTACAAATGGAAAATATTTAAAAGTTCTACACTATAATTTTATTGAACACTTTTTTTCATACAAATGTGCACTGGTCTAATTTTATTATGACCAAAAACTGAGTAATTAAACAATATATATATATATATATATAAAATTTCCATGATTTTGTCATAGTTGATATTGTTCATAATTGATTACAGCGCTTCTCGTAGCGAGTGGGCTATTTCATTTTTTTCCAAAATGTTTTCTGAGTTCAATCTCCACAGAAGTTTCCAGGAATCAGGAAGTTTGATTATTTTTTTTTAATAAAGTTAATATTGAATTTCCTTAAATAATATAATTGTAAAGAATGATAAATTCGATATCATTAGAGCCAATGATAAATGTGAATAAAAAGTTAATAATATAATGAATGATAAATTTGATTAAATTTTAAGACTAAAATGAATGATGAATTTGAGAAAATGTCATATTTGGTTGAATGACAGATTTGATTAAATGTTATAATTTCAGTGAATCATAAATTTAATTACATGTAATAATAGAAAGTGCACGACAAATTTAAATAAATATTTTTATTACATCGAATAAGAATATAACTAAGTGTTGTTATTAAAAAGAATGATATATTCGATTCAATGTTATTATTACAGTGAGTGATTAATTTGATTAAGTCTTTTATTAGTTTGAATGATAAGTATGATTAAATGTTATGACAGCGAATGGTAAATTTCATTAAAGTTATTATTAAAGGGAATGATACATTTGACAGGGGATGATAACTTTCATTGTTATTATTACAGTGAATAATAAATTTGACGTGCTTATTTTCAAAAGGTTATTCTTCTTCTATGTGCCCTTCAGGACGTAGACGATCATGGTTCTCCACGTCTCTCTATCCCTTGTGGCTCTTAGTATGTTTGCTCCTGTTACACCTCGCAACCCCCGTTCCGTCATCCACCTGATCAGGCCCTGCAAATATGTTATACGCTGTCTTCCTCTGTCCCTCTTTCCTTCTATCTGGCCAGTCAGTATCAGGTTCTCCAAGCTCTCCTTCCTCATTGCGTGTCCCAGGAACTTCAGTTGTCTCTTCTTGATGCTCGGTATCAATTTCCTTTTTGTTGCCATTCTTTCCAGCACCTCATCGTTGCTTGCATACTCAGTCCACGATATCCGTAGCATCCTTCTGTAGAACCACATTTCGGCCGCTTACCAGTTTTGTCCTCATTTTCGATGATATTGTCCAGCATTCACTGCCGTATTGAAGAACTGATATCACGTAGCAGTCTAGCACCCTTTTCTTTGTTTCTATTGAGATTTTCCTGTGCGATAGTATTTTGCTCATCTTCTGGAACGCGTCCTTTGCCATGCCAATTCGCCTTCTGATCTCCGTGTCGCACTTTCCATCTCCTGTTAGAACACTTTCTTGGTACTTAAATTTTTGTACTTGCTTGATTCTGGTATCCCCCAAAAACATGTCACATAAAGAGCTAACTCGATATAAGAATAGTAGAATCAATCTTGGATGCTTGTAATTTTAATATACACCGATGGCTTAAATTGACATGATACTTACGTATATATATATATATATATATATATATATATATATATATATATATAAATATATTCGAGAGTAACATTGATGGGCAGAATTTGACACCTTTGAAAAAGGTTCTGTATTATTATTTGATTTTTTCTTTTAGTTCAATGAACTTTGTCAAAAGTCGTTACACCAGAGAAACAAAGATGGCGTCCTTCTCTATTTTTTTTTAGCTATCACTATTCTTTCCCGCTTTCCGTTTCGAAGTTCAATCTTCCTGTTTTTCATTTTATTTTATTTTAAATCCCCAGTAAGATTTCCGAAGTCAACATCGAGATTAGGATGAACTACCATAGTGTATGTATCCGCGTAAGTTTGCGCATATATGGGTGTGCTTTATAAGTGGGTGTGCGTGTATGAGTGTGTGCCGGGGAAATCAGGTCGTAGGGCAATAATCAGGGGAGCGAGCAGCCGCTTTCTGACAAGTGACTTTAAACGTCTTAATATTTTGACGGTAGACTCGCTGGCTGATACACGCATGCGCACATGCTGTCAAGAAAAATGGGATTAAAACGTGCTTTTGCTCTCATCTCCGTTTCAATATTCTACTTTAGATCGTTATCATTCTAAACCCTTGGAATTCTTTTCCCGTCTCTTGTATTTTATTTGTGTGTCTCTCTTTCGATCTTAATCCAAATTCCATTTTCTGCATGGTTCTTAGGAAAATCATTTCAGTTCTTACTCCTCCAAACCCAACTTTAAAAGTTTCCTTCTTTCTTTCTTTCTTTCTTTCATTCTTTCTTTCTTTCTTTCTTTCCCTTTCTTTCTTTCTTTCTTTCGTTCTTTCATTCTTTACGTTTCCTTCGCTTTGTTTTTTCTTTTATTCTTTCTTTTATCTTTTATTTCTTTTTTCTTTTTCTTTTTTCTCTCTCTTTCTTTTCTTTTCTTTCTGTCCTTTACGTTTACTTCTCTTTCTTTTTCTTTTATTCTTTCTTTTTTTTTTCATTCTTTCATTCTTTCTTTCTTTCTTTCTTTCTTTCTTTTCTTTCTGTCCTTTTCGTTTACTTCGCTTTCTTTTTTTCTTTTATTCTTTCTTTTTTCTTTCATTCTTTCATTCTTTCTTTCTTTCTTTCTTTCTTTTCTTTCTGTCCTTTGCGTTTACTTCGGTTTCTTTTTCTTTTATTGTTTCTTTTTTCTTTCATTCTTTCTTTCTTTCTTTCTTTTCTTTCTGTCCTTTTCGTTTACTTCGCTTTCTTTTTTCTTTTATTCTTTTTTCCTTTCTTTCTTTCTTTCTTTCTTTCTTTCCATTTTATATATTAATTTTCTATTATGCGTTCTTTCCATACTTTTTTAAATATTACTGCGAAATAATCTTTCTTTTTCTATTCTTTCCGTTTTGTATGAATTTTATATTTTTCCTTTCGTTTTTCTTTCGTTTTTCCTTCCTTTTTCTTTTCTTTACTAAATTTGTTTCTTCATAACTTTTCCCTTTTTCTTTTTTTTCCGTTTCTTTTCCTATATTAAATTTATGTTATTTTTCTTTCTTCCTTTCTTTCTTCCTTCTTTCTTTCTTTCCAGTTTATATTTATCAATTTTCTATTCTGCGTTCTTTCCATCTTTTTTAAATATTACTGCGAAATAATCTTTCTTTTTCCATTCTTTCTATTTTTTATTAATTTTATAATATTTTTCATTTCTTTCTTTTTCGTTTTTCTTCCTTTTCTTTTCTTTACTATATTTTTTCATATCTTTTTCCTTATTCTTTTTTATTTCGTTTCTTTTCCTATATTAAATTTATGTTATTTTTCTGTCTTTCTTTCTTTCTTTACTAATTTGATACTGTTCTGTTTTTTCTTTTGTTTTTTCTTCCTTTTTATTTTTTATTATTACTAAATTTATTTCTTCATATGTTTTTCCTTTACCTTTTTGTTTCATATCCTATATTAAAATTTCTTCTATTTTTCTTTCTTTCTTTCTTTCTTTCTTTCTTTCTTTCTTTCTTTCTTTCTTTACTACTTTTTCTATTCTACCTTCATATCTTTTTCTTTCTTTAATCGTTCGTTTTTTCTTACTTTGTATTTTCTTTACTAAATTTATTTCTTCATATGTTTTTCCTTCACCTTTTTGTTTCATATCCTATATTAAAATTTCTCCTATTTTTCTTTCTTTCTTTCTTTCTTTACTACTTTTTCTATTCTACCTTCATATCTTTTTTTTCTTTTATCATTCGTTTTTTCTTACTTTGTATTTTCTTTACTAAATTTATTTCTTCATATCGTTTTTCCACTTTTTTCGTGTTTTATTTGATTTCCTAGATGAAATTTTTGTTATTATTCTTTCCTTCGTTTTTATCCATTTACTATCCTAATTTTATTCTGCCTCCTTCTCCTTTTTATTTCGTTTTTTCTTCATTCTTTTTATTGACTTTATTAAATTTATTTGTTTTATCCTTCTTTCTCTATAATTCTTTTTATTGTTTCTTTTCATTTGCTTTAAAATATTTCTGATGTTCATTCATTCATTCTTTCTTTCTTTCTTTCTTTTCTTTTTCTTGGATTATTATTTATTTTTCTTATCGTTTCTTGTTTCTTTGCTTCATTTTCAGCTTTAACTCATTTTTTCGTTTGTTTGTTAAATCTTTTCTTTCTTTCTTTCTTTCTTTCTCTATCTTTTCAATATTTTCTTCTTTTGTTAATCTTCAACTTTTTCTGATACATTTAATTTTGTTTGTTTGTTCCAATTTTTCTTTCTTTCGTTTGTTCTCTCTTTCTCTTTCTTTTCAATATTTTCTTCTTTTTATCTTCAACTTTTTCTGATACATTTACTTTTCCGCTTGTTTGTTCCTTTTTCTTTCTTTTTCTTTCAATTTTTCTTTCATTCTTTCTTTTTTTCGTTCTTTCTTTCTCTTTCTTTTCAATATTTTCTTCTTTTTATCTTCAACTTTTTCTGATACATTTACTTTTCCGTTTGTTTGTTCCTTTTTCTTTGGTTCTTATTTACTTTTCTTTACTAATTGCTATTTCTTTTTTCTTACCGTTTCTCGTTTTTTGCTTCGTTGCTTTTTACATTCTTTCTTCTTTTCTTTCTTTCTATTTTTTATCAATTTCTATTTTCTTTCTTTAACTTGCTTCCTCTCTCTCTCATTCTCCTTTCTCCATCCACTCCACTCTCAACCAGTACTCTCATGCTTCTTTTACCCACTACCTGACACCCCCTATAATCTGTCACTCTTTTTCATAACTTTCCTCCTATGTAAACCCCTGCGCACCAGTGGCAGTAAACTGCCTTGTTTGGGGCGATATGATTGTAAAAAAATTAAAAAGTTCCTACTCTTCTTTTCTTTTCTTTTTCTTTCTGCTTTTTTTTTTCGTTCTTTTTCTTGTATTGATATGATTTCTTTCTGTACTTTTCAATTTTTTGTTTCTTTATTTTTTTCATCTTTTCATTAATAAATTTCCTTACTTTTTTTTCTTTAATCTTTTCACCCCAAGCAAGGCATCCCACTGCCACCATTGCGCAGGGGGTTACATCGGGGAAAGTGATGAGAAAGAGTGGTTAGGGGGTTATATAGGGTAAAGTGATGAGAAAGAGTGGTTAGATATAGGAAATGTCAGAAGGAGGGAGATAGACGAGTAAGGATACCGAGGATGAGGGTTGGGTAGATGGGAAGTGTTTGAGAGAATGGATGCGAGTTAGTGTGTTATGAGGTGTCTCTTGACCTTACATTTAAACACCTGGAGAGGGAAGCAAGTATGTGGAAGGGACTGACTGCAAAGTTTGTTTTACTTTTTTCTTCATTTTTTTTTTTTGACGTACGGCTTCTCCTGAAAAAAGATTGATGTTTTTCCTCCTTTTTCCTTTTTTATTCTTTCATTTTTTCTTCCCATTCCTTACATCTTTCGTTCTTTTTCATTCTTTCATTTTTTTTCTTTCCATTCCTTACATCTTTCGTTCTTTTTCATTCTTTCATTTTTTTCTTTCCATTCCTTACATCTTTCGTTCTTTTTCATTCTTTCATTTTTTCTTTCCATTCCTTACATCTTTCGTTCTTTTTCATTCTTTCATTTTTTTCTTTCCATTCCTTACATCTTTCGTTCTTTTTCATTCTTTCATTTTTTCTTTCCATTCCTTACATCTTTCGTTCTTTTTCATTCTTTCATTTTTTTCTTTCCATTCCTTACATCTTTCGTTCTTTTTCATTCTTTCATTTTTTCTTTCCATTCCTTACATCTTTCGTTCTTTTTCATTCTTTCATTTTTTTCTTTCCATTCCTTACATCTTTCGTTCTTTTTCATTCTTTCATTTTTTCTTTCCATTCCTTACATCTTTCGTTCTTTTTCATTCTTTCATTTTTTCTTTCCTTTCCTTACATCTTTCGTTCTTTTTCATTCTTTCATTTTTTCTTTCCATTCCTTACATCTTTCGTTCTTTTTCATTCTTTCATTCTTTTCTTTCCATTCCTGCACCACTCTTCTCTTTTTTTTTTTCCAACTTTTACATTCTTGTTTTCTTTTCTTGCGCAATTCATATTTTTTAATATTATTTACATTTTTTTTTTTAAATCATATCACCCCGAGCAAGGCGGTAACGCCACTGATGCGCAAGTGGCTACGTAAGAGTGAAGAGATTGGAAAAGAGAAAGCCGGAAACCACATTCTGAACAGGGAACAAGGGAGGAGCCTTTTCATCTGTTCAGTAGACGTGGGTGGAGTATGAACCGGGCGATAGTTTAGTCTATCTACTCCCCTGATCATTGTTTAAACTTTTACTCCCTTTCTTTTTCAATACGTTTTTGATTTTTAAATACCTTTAAACTTTTTCATTATTTTTTGTTTTGCATCATTTATATTCGTCAAACTGTTGTCATCATCCTTATTGCTATGTGCACGACGTTTCGACCGTTCTCGGCTTTATTTAGGGGTTAAGAATTTCGAACTGAACACTTTATTTCTAGCACCTGAAGAAGGCTGAAACGTCTTAAAGATGGCAATAAGTATGACGACAGCAGTGCAAATAATGTAAATAATGTACATACTACCTCATCTCAGAAGTATAGACAACATACATTTTTGTTTTGTTTCTTTCATTGAGGATATAGACCTTCCAATTTTTTTTGTTTCTTTCCTATTTTTCATATTCGCTCTTTTACTATGTTTGCTTTCTTTACCGTCTTCACTATTTTTTATTGCGTTCTCATTTACTTTCTCTTTCTTTTCAATATTTTCTTCTTTCCTTTTTTTTCAAATTTTTCTGATTCATTTACTTTTTGTTCGTTTGTTCCTTTCTTTCAATCTTTCTTTCTTTCTTTCTTTCTCTTTCTTTGCAATATTTTCATCTTTCTTTTTCTTCAAATTTTTTCCGATTCATTTATTTTTTGTTTGTTTGTTCCGTCCTTCCTTTTTTTCTTTCTCTTTCTTTTTTAAAATTTCTTCTTTCTTTTTCTTCAACTTTTCCTGATTCTTTTACATTTTTGTTTGTTTTTTCCGTCCTTCCTTTTTTTCTTTCTCTTTCTTTTTAAAATTTCTTCTTTCTTTTTCTTCAACTTTTCCTGATTCATTTACATTTTTGTTTGTTTTTTCCGTCCTTCCTTTTTTTCTTTCTCTTTCTTTTTAAAATTTCTTCTTTCTTTTTCTTCAACTTTTCCTGATTCATTTACTTTTTTGTTTCTTCGTTCCTTTCTTTCAATCTTTCTTTCTTTCTCTTTCATTTCAATATTTTCATCTTTCTTTTTATTCAACTTTTCTAATTCATTTACTTTTTCGTTTGTTTTCTTCCGTCCTTTCTTTCTTTCTTTCTTTCTTTTTCTTCAACTTTTCGTTCGTTCGTTCGTTCCTTTCTTTCTTTCTTTCTTTCTTTCTTTCTTTCTTTCTTTCTTGTCTTTAATTATTTATACTTAAGTTTTGTCATTCTCTTTATAAAAATTCCTTACTTTCCTTTTTTTTTCCGCGTCAGTGCATATTTTTTTTCTTTTTATTTATAAATGTACATATTATTCTACGTCAGTGGCACGACGGGGAGTTTCATACACTGCGCAGTCATCAGGTGCATATTACGTAGTGATTGCGTAATGTCTGAAAATCTGAGTTGTACCACCGACGTGAGATAATATGCATATTTATTAATATACACTACCGGCCATAATTATTAGGCCACCCTAGAGTTTAAAAAATGATTTTTTTCATTCTATTTTTAGTATTTATTGCCAAGTAAATAATTGTTCTTTTGTTAATACTGCACTATAACAAGTACATATATTGCAGTTTCATCAATGAAAAATGAAGAAATTTAGGGTGATTCGGATGAGTTCATCTTTGCATCCTTGCCTTGTAAAATTTTGCTAAGTAACAATAACAAAAGAACCATTCTATTTACATTTAGAATTATAATTATATAATATATATATATATATATATATATATTTAGAGAGAGAGAGATAGAGAGAGAGAGAGAAAGTGAGAGCGAGTCATCCGCAAACAGGTCTGTTTCGCTGTATCACAGCTCCTCAGTACGATTAGACAACCGATTGCTTTTAACCAGGATTATATATATATATATGGGCCTCAATCTTCCATTTAAACCTGTTTCGTTAAAAACAACGGCCAAGGAAGATTTTAGTAATTTTTGATAAACTTTTTACATGTTTTCTTTTGTTTTTTGGAGAAAAGGGACGTAATGTAACAATTTTCCATAATTTTCGACTTTACAGCTTCTTTCACAGTTCATTTTCAAAAATGTTATTTTCCGGGTTTTTATGTCCTCATGTTTGACTGTAACGCTTTTATTTGTTTGTTTTTAGTGTCTTTTAAAAAAAAGAGTTCTTTAAAATTGTCAATTGATGCGTGCTGCTTGACATTTTGTGAGGGTCTGTCTATTTTTTTAAACTTTCAAAACTGCATTTACACTATTAAATAATATAAGGTTGATGGTAGGAGAAAATTGTTTGATATATAGTGCCTCTCTTATAGCGAGGTGCCATTGATTTTTGTGATTTAAATCGTATTTTCGTATTTTCAAACAAATTGTTTCTCAAGGGTTCTTAAAAGTTATGGGTTAACAATATTTTTCCCTATTATTCCTAGATAGGTGGAATGTAAGGCGTCTGCTTAGGGAAGTATTAGTATAGCCAATATAGGTTATTGATTTATGACAAGAAAAACGATCTTGTATCCGGCATGGAAATTCATACACTATAGTAGTCATCGCTAGTTTAGATTTGATAGGGTTATAAATTATTAGAAACAAGAGTGTTTGTTGCCTTCTCTTTTCTATGATATATTATAAATTTTACATGTTTTGAGGAATTAAGGCAAAAAATATGGTGCATAATAATTTTCATATAGAAAGTTCGTCCTGGTTATAATTAATGTGCGTTTGTATTCAATAAAATAGGTTGATGCTATTTTGTGTGTTATATTTAATGCTAGTGTTATGTAATTTTGTAATAATAATTTTATTTGTCTATTAATGATGTAGTTTGTAAAGTTATTGTTGACTAACATTTGTTTTATGTGTTTTAGTTCGCTCAAAAATATTCTTTTGGAGGAGGAATTTTGATGTGCTCTATTTAAGAAGTTCGTTATTACTGCTATTTTAAATCTTTCTTGGCACTGGCCACACACACACACACACACACACACACACACACACACACACACACACACACATATATACATATATATAAATCATTTTCACAACCATCATCCAACATTGACTGATAACAAGATTCTATCTCGAAACATAGCAATTCCCGCGTCGCAATGTACTTTTAATTCTTAATTATATGATTATATTAAGCTCTACAATATTTAGTATATGGAGCACAGTTTATAAAACCAACCAAAAAAATAAAAAAGAAAGAAATGCCAGAGAACTCAAAATCGTAAAACAGTGGGTCCTCTTTACATGGATTTATATATATAAATATATATATATATAAATGCTTTATATAATGCTTATTTAATTTAGCTTAGTGATGATTATCTATAAATTTCCATTATAAAGAAGAGAAAATGAATATTCAATTCGCATTAAAATATTTTTATATGAATTCAAGAAGAAACAATGTCCTAGAAATCTCAAGTCCCCAATCAAACAAAATTATCCTTAAAATTTAAATCAAGAAACAAATATTATGTTAAGAAATCAAACTCTAATTAATCAAAGATATGTTTTGTACGGATAATTATAATTTCGAGTTTAAGCAGAAATGACCATAAACTACACCCGGTAGGATATCCTCTGATAATGAAATTAGAGATTTTGAGGAGCGTAGATACACCTTATAATTGCCAGGTCCACACTACCCCTGGGTAGTAGCCCCTGTTAGGGTCGCAGCTATGGAAAAATAGTCAGTCCCCCCTAACAAAAGCCAAGGACTATGAAAATAAATTTACATAGTAAAAATACCAGCAATACCATTTTCTATTAAAAAAAAAACCAACAATGACTATTTATAGTAAAATTGTTAACAATTATATGTAGTTGAAGGCACACAGCTGCATTCCAATTATTTAGATTTCGGCGTTACGTAGCTCATAGAGGTTGATAGTTAGATCAAGCAAGTGTAGGCGACAATTCTACACCACCAGCTTCTTTTCTCGCGCTTCCCGCCTGTGGAACTCCCTTACATATACTTGCTTTCCTAACGGCTACAACATCCAAGAATTTAAATGCAACGTCAATTCCCATCTCTTATCCTCTTAACTCCATCCCTTTCCACATTACCTCGTGTATGTAGTTCTTTTCCTTTCTCTCTACCTTCCTGTCTTCACTTTTGTGCTCACATCCTGCTCTTGCCCTTTCTCTTTCTCTTTCACCCACTGCAGCTAAATCGTCTTTGTCTTCACTCTCCCCCTCTCTAAGACTTTAAATCCCTTATGTAACCCCCTGCACATCAGTGGCGGTACCGCCATGCTTGGGGTGAAATGATAACCCCCCCCACCAAAAAAAAAAACAAAGCAAAACAAGTTCAACCAACCGAGCCAAAATTAAATACGTGGAAATTATTCTCTCTCTCTCTCTCTCTCTCTCTCTCTTTCTCGCTAAGCTTTTGTTTAATTTCACTCGAAGCAAGGCAATAAAAGATGAAACACAATGAAAAATATGATTGTTGTTTGGTTATGATGGCATATCAACCTCGGCGGATCATTTATTGCCAACTAAATTTTATTTATTTATTGCTGGTAATACATTTTTTCTTTCAACAATTTATTGTTGTTTTTATATAAGTTTTGTGTCTAGTAATACTTTTTTTTCTTTTCAAGAATCAAGATTCATTGGAATTTGTTTTTAAGGGCAGGTCCCCAAGTCCTACCCTTGTTATTTAACCCATAACTGGAGGGAAAGGACAGATTAATACCTATCCCAAGGGTACCAGTGCTTAAGTGAATGCAGGGTATTCAAATGGAATTCGAACTCGGCTCACCGATTTCTCTTTCCGAGTCGATATCCACTGCACCACAACGCACATCCGTCACTAAACGTTTACAGCACCTAGTATTCCCAAGCGGTCACCCATGTAAGTACTGGCCAGGCTCAACGTTGCTTAACTTCGGTGATCGAGCGAGATTGAAAAATATGAGAAAAATAAAAAGATGATTAAGGAGAGATATAATAAATCAATAATGTGTAATAAGCAAGAATAATGGAGTGACTCTCTCTCTTTCTCTCCCCTTGGATATATATATATATATATATATATATATATATATATAGACATTGCATTTAAATTTTTTGAAGATCAAAGTGGACTGGGAAATAAAAGATCGGAAAAGAGTTCCACCAACGAAAGAAGACATTATGACCAATGAGAATGCCGGATAAAGATAATAGAACCATAATGTGTAATAAGCAAGAATAATGAACTGACCAGTAAGAAAATCTCACTCTCTCTCTCTTTCTCTCTCTCCTCCCTCCTTGGATATATATATATATATATGCATTTATATAATTGAAGACCAAAGTTGACTGGGAAATAAGAGATCGGAAAAATGTTCCACCTACAAAAGAAGACATTATTATCATAGAACTTATAATAATTTGAGAAGAAAACATAATTACGGAGAGAGAACAATAAAAGAACAGGAATTAAGCATTCTTAAAGGAATTTAAGCTTTCGAAGATCAAAGTTGACTGGGAAAAGAGTTCCACCAACGAAAGAAGAACGTGTTACCGTAGGACTTATAATAATATGAGAAAAAGAAAATATAATTAAGGAGAGACAACAATAAAAGAACATAAATTAAGAAGACAGAAGATGACGATTGACATTGCATTTAAATTTTTTGAAGATTAAAATGGACTGGGAAATAAAAGATCGGAAAAGAGTTCCTCCAACGAAAGAAGACATTATGACCAATGAAAATGCCGGATAAAGATAATAGAACCATAATGTGTAATAAGCAAGAATAATGAACTGACTAATAAGAAAATATCACGTGGTGCTTGTGTGGAACGAGAGAAAAGCAACTAAATTAAGTTAGGCGTAGAAATGCATGAAACTTTATAGAAATTTCTCTTAATGCTTTTAATGATGAATGTAAAGCCATACTATTAAGAAGAGAGAAAAAAAGAAACAAGAAATAAGTGGACAGAAGTTTACGATTGACACTGTATTTATATTTTTGATGATGGGAAGAAAGTAGACAGAAAAGATTTCCACAAGCGAAAGAAGAAACTATGAGCATAGGACTACATAATAATATGAAAAGAAGAAAGCATGATTAAGGAGAGAGAGAGGGAGAGAAAGAGAGAGAGAGAGCAATAAAAGAATAGCAATCTACCCTTTACATCTCACAGTTTCACTTGTAAAATCATAAGTGCCAATCAAGTCAGTCAGTTAAGTGCCATACGTGAAACACGCTTGGGCGATCATGTCTCGAAAGAGACATGACTGACTGGGCAGAAGATTATCCCGCAGTAATTTGCCATTGTTTTCTGCGGTAGACTGGTTGCCAGCCAAGGCTATAGAACCCAATCTGTGCTGTTATTTAACCCATTACTGGAAGGAAGAGACGGATTAATACCTTCCCCAAGGGTATTTGCGCGTAAGTGAATGCAATGAATTCAACTGGAATTCGAACTCGACTCTCCGAGTTCTTGTTCCGAGCCGATATCCACTGGACCACCATACTGTGTTTAAATTCGTAACGTCGAAGTACAAAAGAGTAAAGAATATTAGAAGAGTTACTACGTAAATATTTATAGAAAAAGCGTTTCGTGAACTTTTCTCGGTCCCTCTATTTCTCTCTCTCATTTTTCTTCGATATATATATATATATATATATATATATATATAGTTTTAAGGTATGATTTTATAATCGGTTACAATGCATATAATTAGGGAGAAAGGTTTTGTAAATTTAAAAGTCAACATTGAGTTCAAAACCCAGAGGCGGCACTCAACTCATGACGATTGAGTTTATATATATAGATGCGCAGTTTCGCGAGGACGTCTTTATAACATCCTCCTTCGGGGCTGGGTTCATAACAGTGTATTCACTAAACTTTCAAGTCGGCATGAACCTGCTCAGCTCCTGTGGCTCATCCTTTGCGCTAAAACCTTCAACGCTTTATATCCAATCCAATATCGAGCACTTTACGATAAAAAACCTGCTTGACAAAATGCATTTTACCAGTAAAACTACTGAAAAAACACCAATCTTGACGCCAAACTTTCATATATATAGATATATATGTGTGTGTGCCGAGGTTGTTGTTGTTGTTGTTGTTGTTGTGTGTGTGTGTGTGTGTGTGTGTGTGTGTGTGTGTGTGTGTGCAGTGGATATCGGCTCGGAAAGTGAAATCGGGAAGACGAGTTCGATTTCCAGTTAAATTCATTGCATCCACTTACGCGCAAATGCTCCTGGAGGGGAGAGACGGTTTAATACCTTTCCCAAGGGTATTTGTGCGTAAGTGAATGCAAGGAATTTAACTGCAATTCGAAATCGGCACACCGATTTGTTGTTCCGAGTCGATATCCGCTGCACCACAACGCGCATTCATATATATATGGTTAGGAATCCAAAAAAATGATAGAATTACATAAAGGACAAAGTACTGTTGGGAAGTTTGGCCAAATCTACGAAAATGTCCTTGTGTCAAATTTAATCTAACTCCCCGTATTTGATAAATCAGAAGACATCAAAGAATAAATCTGATTGTTGTAAAGGAATTGAAATATAAAAAAAAATATTTTTATGATAGAAAGATTATTTATTTGTTATCAAAATTAGGTTGTTTAATATTATAGGTACCTCCACAAAATCGCTGCAGAGTATGAATAAAAAGGCCCAAAACTTTCAGTATTTTCAGACGATTTTTTACGAATGCGCCATTAGAATTTTGAAAGAACCGAAAATTATCAAAATTAAGGTTTGTTATTTAAGAATTAAATATATATATGAGAAGTATAACCCGGCGTTGCTCGGGTTTAATGAAAACTTTAAAACTAATCCATGGTCCTTGAGCTCAGACTCAGCCTAAAGAATATTTGAGTGAAGTTTGGTGAGAATCGGATAAAAATTGTGGATTTGTATAACGGACATACAGGCAGATAAACAGACACACACACAAACATCTTGCTTTATATATATATATATATATATATATATATATATATATATATATATATTATTGGTTATCTGCACTATTGTAAGAACTGCAACATTGAAACTTCTGAATATCGTTTCTTATGTCTTTGTCTATGAGTGTATCAAATTTGATTAAAATTGGATCACTCCTTCTATAACCCGATTTTTTTCTATTATCGATTTTCGATATTTATCGGGAATACCTCGACACAAAACCTAGCTAAGAACACTCGCAGATGCTTATAGTACAACTGTGTAAATTTTCAAGGCAATCGGTTCAGCCGTTTCGGAGTCTATAGGTAACGGGGACACACACAGAGACACACACACATCCACACACAAAGTTCCATTTATAAATAAGTTTAGATTATATATATATATATATATGTGTGTGTGTGTGCGTGTGTGTGCTTATGTCTTCGACTTGTATTTTTCTCATGCTCATGCGCAGATCTGTATAAATTTGTGCGCATGTGTAAGCGTTCCTTTCATCATCATTTTGCTTCCAATGCCTTTTTTATGCTCAAATATGGTTTATGTGCTTTCGAATATCTTAATTTTTTATTGCCTTTCCTCCTTTCTACTTGGGGTTTATTTCAGGCGTTTCTCTTTTCTTGCCTTTCTTATCAACTCGTTTTTGTATCAATAAGGGCTTGTTTTATTTATTTTTCATCGGCGCAATCGTTTCGCAGAAACGAATAGTACATTAAAAAAAATGAACGCCCTCTTTTTCCCCCGTAAGGATGTGTTTTCCATTCACCTCAGTGATCAAGACATGCGAGAACAAATATGTAGGAATAGCTTCCCAATTGGCCAATTTGTTTCAGGCCATATTTTGGACAATTGTTGAAAGAACAAAGACGAAATCCGTTAAGAATAGAAAACGTATAGTCTGAGAAGGGATTCCATTGGAATGCTTTGACAGAAGACATAAGATGTATAAAAGTGAGTTACAAGACGGAAGTAAGGATAAAATAAAAATGATACCGAATAAATGAGGAAATTAATAAAAAGAGGGAAAATTAAAAGAAGGGAAATAAAGAGAAAAGGGGGAAGGAATGAGAAGTGAATGAAAAAAAAAAGGTCCGAAAAGAAAGCAAGATAGATAAATAAACTGATGAAGAGAGAAAGAGGAATTTTTTTTTTTTTTTTATCGACGTAGAGTTTCGTCACTGGAAAAAATGAGTGTTCTTTTTGGCTTCTTCCGTTTAATAATGAAAGAAAGACAAAGTGAGGACAAATGTCTTGGGATCTCCGAGGACAACTGGGCATGATAGATCAAATTTATTGCCCTCTCTTTTCGTCTCATGATTTATTGCCCCAGCTTATCACCTCATACCGGGTTTGTTTTGTTTTATATCTATCTGTATTCGATCGGTATTTTTGGATTTTAGATCCCGTACTTTTTTTGTGGTACAGTGTATATCGGCTCGGAACGAGAAGCCGGGGAGCCGAGTTCGAATTAAAGCTAAACCCATTGTATTCATTTACACGCAAATACCCTTGGGAAAGGTATTAATCTGTCTCTTCCTTCCAGTTATGGGTTAAATAGCAGGACAGATTGGGTTCTATAGCCTTGGTCCTCAACCACTCTACCGCAGAAAGCAATGGCAACCTACTGCGGGATAATCTTCTGCCCAGTCAGTCAGTCTCTTTCGAGACATGATCGCCCAAGCGTGCATCACGTATGGCACTTAACTGACTAACTGACTGACTTTTTATTAACATTATTGTTGTTACACACACACACACACACACACACATATATATATATATTAATTTTTGTGTATTTAGGCAGCAAATTTTCTTTTAAACATGTCAGATTAAAATCAATTGCAAACATTATGTTTGCCTATTTAAAAAATAAAAAAATCCGTTCACGGATAATCTTTCGCGTATTCCAACCAAAAGATGTCAGAAATGAAGCAGAAAAAAATGTACAATAATTTTTAGCAACACAGTTTTCCGGTTACATTTGTTACAATAACTCACACCCCTGAAGATGATCTCGGAAAGAGGTTGAAACTACTTGGTTACCTTGAGAAATGTATGAAAATAACATCTGTCAATGTTACAGCTCATTTCTGAAATCTTTTGATTGCAATACGTGAAAGATTATCCATGAGTATAAACGAATTTTATTAAAAATAAGCAAACATATTCTTTGCAATTTATTTAATCTGACACACACACACACACACACACACACACACACACACACACACACACACATATATATATATATATATATATATATATATATACGCATGCATACACATATACACATCTATCTATCTATTCTTGTGCATATCTATCTATTCTTGTTCATATCTATCTATCTATCTATCTATCTATCTATCTATCTATCTATCTATGTCTTTGTCGCTATATAAATATTTAAAGATCACGTTCTAAATATCACAACCATCGCCAAAATGATCAACTTTCTCGAAGTAACCTTTTAACCTGAATAATGGCCAGTGCAAACATATTTTTTGATAATCATTTCATCCCAAACAAGATAGCACATTTAAAGCACTGATTCTTAGCAGGAATTGCTCCGTATTGAAATTGTGATTCGAAACAGAACGCACAGGTAGTGTTCTGATCTCAATGCTTTAATTTAAATCCACACAAAATTATTAAACTTTCAATTTTTGAATGGTAGTATGCGAGTAGAAATTGAATACAGAAATTTAAAAGACAAATTAACCGACAAAAATAAAAAAAGTAATGACTACGTGTAGCTTCAATAAACAAACATTCCGGTGAAAGAGAGACAAATTGCATGACTTCATTCATAGAACATCCAAGTGTTCAATAGAAAACATTGTTTACACTCTGCTTTACTTTCAGTTTCATGTGAACACAAATTTTGGCTTCTCAGCAAGTTAAGCTCATTTCGAGAAAGATAACAGAGAGTCAAACACAGATCAGAAACGGTCTTTTGATCCGATAAGGTTCAATTGAAACCGGTTAAAATCCCAGCTTAATACCTAGACAAAGGGATAAATTCTGTGACACGATATTATTACGAATTTTAGCGATCAGCCTAGCCTGGAACAATCAGTCTCGAGTAAATAATTCAGTATAATTATAAGAGGTAGCCAGTAATCGATTAGTATCGAACCTAAATATTGGCTTTCTGTCGTAAAAGGTGTTATTGCAGAGTAGTTAAGAAAATAACCAGTTGCAGAGAATTAGTGAAACGCAATCGATTCGCAGTCAGTCAAGTCGAACGTGAATACCTAATATTTATATATTTTTCTGGGATTGTTGAAGGTTTAAGAATATCAATAAGGTTATTCTTCATGAGAATGGCAGACTTTGACAATTCGACAGACACTTTCGGTAAGTGAAGTAAACCAGTACACAAAGAAGGCCAAACAAATGTTTGCTTTGGCAAAATAAAGACATTGTGCATCACACGTTTACGCTGTCGTGATTTGTTCTTTGAACGGCATATCAACTACTTATGGGTCATTTAATGCCGAAATTTAATTTTATTGGGAGCTTTGATTTCATTTGATTGTTTAGCGGCATATCAACTCCTTATGGGTCATTTAATGCCGAAATTTATTTTTCTCGGGAGACTTAGTAATTTCTTTTAAAAAATGTATTGTTTGTAATTTTTATTTTCAAAACTATATTTAGCCATTTTTTTAAATACATATTGCTGTTACTAAATTTTGCTGTTACTTAATTTTTTTTTTTTTACCAAAATATATTGCTGGCAATTTATTTTTACTTTGTGGTGATATCGAGCAAGCGAGGGATCGGGTGTTTGCCCTCAGATGTTTAAATAGCAAATAACGAAAAGTGGTCTTTGCGCATCTGGGCTCCACGCAGATGTTCCGGTGGAAAACCAAAAATTAATAAATATCAAATTCCTTTTACGGACCCCTTTCACGTGCCGACGTTTTGTTTTAATTTGTTTATCGTCCAATGGGAAGCCCAGAATTAAATCCGGGTGTGAATTCCCAAATGACTTGTTTGGAGCCCCGAAATCGAAATAAAAAGACGACACAGAAAACAATCGACAGTAGAGAAAATACGAGCATAATTAACACGTCCCTTGAACTTACAAAAATATTTTTCTAGCAATATTTTTCTAGCAATATTTTTCTAGCAATATTTTTTCTTACAAAAATGTATTGATGATAACATTATTTTTTATAGAAAAATGCATTGTTGCTAATATTTTCTTTTCCAAAGATTAATTAGTAGTTTTTATTTTATTTTTTTCTTACAAAACGTATTACTGGTATTTTCATTTTACTATGAAAATGAATTGCTCACACCTTTATAAATAAAATATATTTCTTAACTTCGATAGTGTTTTGACCCTAGTTTGGGGGTTAAATATTTGACCATCACAGTTTCTTCTGTTCCGAAACAGGCTTGACTAGGGAATAACAGCAAATAAGTGATAGTTCCATGCGCTTCAAAACCTCAATTCTCTGATAAAAGGCCTTGCTGCCGCATTTAGTTTATTGTCATCCCGCGGATCGTTACATTGTCTTAAAAATTAGTTCAATAATACGGAAAGAAAATGACAAAATCTCTTATAGAAGGTTTTGAAGAAAAGCGAAAAAACATATTGGACATCAACTGCAAAAAGTCAGAATTCATTGTTATTAGTTAAAGAATGGGGTCAAAGTGCAAAATTGAAAATTCGAGACACTAAATTAAAAGAAATACAAACTGTTAAATATCTTTCACAAACAAAAGTAGGCTTACGGCCATATCACGCTGAATACACCGGTTCTCACTCGATCAGCGAAGTTAAGCAACGTTGAGACTGGTCAGTACTTAGATGGGTCACCGCTTGGGAATACCAGGTGTTGTAAGCGTTTAGTGATGCAGTAGTGCAGTGGATATCGGACTCGGAAAGAGAAATCGGTGAGCCGAGTTCGAATTCCAGTTGAATACCCTGCATTCACTTAAGCACTGGTATCCTTGGGAAAGGTGTTAATCCTTCCTTCCTACCAGTTATGGGTAAAATAACAGGGTAGGACTTAGGGACCCTGCCCTTAAAAAAACAAAAACAAAACCCAATGAATCTTCGTACTAGAAAAGAAAAAAAGTATTACAAGACACACAACTTATATAAAAACGACAATAAATTGTTGAAAGAAAAAGGTATTACCAGCAATAAATAAGTAAAATTTAGTTGGCAATAAATGACCCGTCGAGCATCGACGAAGAAAACAGAAACAAAAAAAAAATTGTATGAAAAGAAACAATAGAGGTTTATAGAGCCCATAACGAGGAAAGACGGCTTAGAAAATTTGATACTCATAGAACTAATTACAGGAAAGAGGGCGAGAGATAAACAATGCATATCATACTTAGTGAGCTTGAACAAATAGATGTCAGAACAGGATGTAGGAAAAACTAGCAGTATAGACCGGAGTTGCTCTGGTGTAATAAAAGCTTTAAAACTAATCCACAATCCTGTAGCTCAGACTCTTTGGACGTTGGTACGAAAAACGTAAGTTGTTAAGACAAATAACTACAATTATACCTACTTAGATCAAAACCCGAAGCAAAAACCAAAATAAAAGGGCTAAAAACTTGATTTTGATAAGACCCGATGGGATATCGGGATATGGATTTGCGATATCGGGTGGAAATCAGAAAAAATAAGTAGCCCATAACCTGACTGGAAGCCTAAAGAACATTTGTGTGGAGTTTGGTGAGAATCGGATAAAAATTGTGGATTTGACATACAGACAGACACACATACACACACACAAAAACACAAAAACACAAACACAAACATCTTGCCTTTTACCAACGCCAAAAGATGACGTATACATGATAAGTGGATGTGTGACAAATTTTAGGAAGACGTCATTCGCTTTGTTTCATTTAATTTGCACAAGGGTATATCATTAAAAGTCTACGACTATATCGTGTTCAATACACCGGTTCCTATCCGATCACCGAAGTTAAGCAACATCGAGCCTGGTCAGTATTTAAATGGGTGGCCATTTGGGAATAACAGGTGCTGTAAACGTAAGGGCCAAGAATGGTCTACCGGTCCTCCAGGTTTGGGGGTTTTCGGGGTTGGGGGCAGGGCTAGCAACCCTGCCCCGTAAAAAAAAAACAGTTTGTTACAGAAACAGCAACAAGAAGTTGCTGCCCTATGCACCATCTGGGTGTGACGGATAAATGATGATGATATCTTTAAAATATTATGCAATATCGTTTGATGAATTAAGACTGGAAGAATTATTCGAACTGTTAGTTAAGCATGACTGATTTAGGAAAGTATTTAGACTAATCCAGAAATTAAACCACCCGCATATGTGGAGAAAATGAATTAACTGAAAGAGGGGAAGACAAGCATGTGTTTTCTCGCTTAAATTATTTTTAAAGGAGGCTATACCCAAATATATAGAAACCCTCAGGATTTAGTTTCAGAGGGCACAATCTGACGGATCAAAAGTACGCAGAAAAGATTGGGTTGAATGAAAAAGAGAAATCATGGAGACGCCTGGACAACGCAGTTGAAAGAAAAGCTAAAGAAAGGACTAAGAGTCGATTGTAAGAATTAAGAATATCTAGTTGTCACCAAGTGGGGGAAAAAAAACCTCAGAGGAAAATTCTGTTCCTTATCTTTGAAGAAATTATAGAATTCGTTCACTGGGAAGAAGATTATACCGCAATAGGTTGCCATTACTTTCTGCTGTAGACTGCTTGCCAGCCAAGGCTATTGAACCCAATTAGTCCTGTTATTTAACCCATAACTGGAGGGGGGAGAGAGGGATTAATACTTTTCCCAAGTGCATTTGCGCGTAAGTGAATTTAAGGAATACAACTGGAATTCGAACTCGGCTCTCCGATTTCTCATTCCGAGCCGATATCCACTGTACCACAACGCACATACACTTCTCTTGAAAAATGAACAAAATTTAATAATATTCAGTTAGTTAAGGGGCATACGTGATGCACGCTTGGGCAATCATGTCTCTATCGAGACATAACTGACTGGGCAGAAGATTATCCCGCAGTAAATAAAGATCGGATTAAGAAGACTGGCCCAACAATAAAAGTGCAAAAAGGCAGTGAGATAAGTGCCATACGTGAAACACGCTTGGGCGATCATGTCTCGAAAAAGACATGACTGGCTGGGCAGAAGATTATCCCGCAGTAGGTTGCCATTGATTCTGCGGTAGACTGGTTGCCAGCAAAGACTATGGAATCCAATCTGTCCTATTATTTAATCTATAACTGGAGGAAAGAGACGGATTTAAACCTTTCCCAAGGGTATTTGTGCGTAAGTGAATGTAAGAAATTCAACTGGAATTCGAACTTGGCACCCCGAGCTTTCGTTCCGAGACGATATGCACTGCACCACAATATAACGATGTCAGATTTTTCCATTTTCAAAAGAAATCGCTACTTGTTACATCTGATGTCTTCTTTGAAATGTCAGATGGCAATTTACCTGGAGAAATACAATGCAATCTATATATATAAAAGTGACGAGAGTTGACGTTGTGTAAGTATTTGTTTGTTTGATAGAATTGACTTAGCGTCTGCATTTTACGGTCTAGCTCTACGGGAGTTGCGCTGAGATGTAGATCCAAATTTTAGAACGCTAACGACACCTTGAAATTTTTTAAAAAGCAAAATTAGGGGTAAACAAATATATATTATCACTCCACAAAGTCAGGGATCAGTTTATGTGTTGATTATATTATAGAATCTATCAACCCAGTTTATATTATCGATATATATATATGTTGCCCTCCCACCCTAATCCAATAGTGACATTCTACATTGTTATCTATATCTAGAAAAGTGACAAGGGTGGACGTTGTGTAAGTATTTATTTGTTTGATAGAATTGACTTAGCGTCTGCATTTTACGGTCTAGCTCGACGGGAGTTGCGCTCAGATGTAGATCCAAATTTTAGAACGCTAACGACACCTTGAAATTTTTTAAAAAGCAAAATTAGGGGTAAACAAATATATATTATCACTCCACAAAGTCAGGGATCAGTTTATGTGTTGATTATATTATAGAATCTATCAACCCAGTTTATATTATCGATATCTATATATGTTGCCCCTCCCACCCTAATCCAATAGTGACATTCTACATTGTTATCTATATCTAGAAAAGTGACAAGGGTGGACGTTGTGTAAGTATTTATTTGTTTGATAGAATTGACTTAGCGTCTGCATTTTACGGTCTAGCTCGACGGGAGTTGCGCTCAGATGTAGATCCAAATTTTAGAACGCTAACGACACCTTGAAATTTTTTAAAAAGCAAAATTAGGGGTAAACAAATATATATTATCACTCCACAAAGTCAGGGATCAGTTTATGTGTTGATTATATTATAGAATCTATCAACCCACTTTATATTATCGATATCTATATATGTTGCCCCTCCCACCCTAATCCAATAGTGACATTCTACATTGTTATCTATATCTAGAAAAGTGACAAGGGTGGACGTTGTGTAAGTATTTATTTGTTTGATAGAATTGACTTAGCGTCTGCATTTTACGGTCTAGCTCGACGGGAGTTGCGCTCAGATGTAGATCCAAATTTTAGAACGCTAACGACACCTTGAAATTTTTTAAAAAGCAAAATTAGGGGTAAACAAATATATATTATCACTCCACAAAGTCAGGGATCAGTTTATGTGTTGATTATATTATAGAATCTATCAACCCACTTTATATTATCGATATCTATATATGTTGCCCCTCCCACCCTAATCCAATAGTGACATTCTACATTGTTATCTATATCTAGAAAAGTGACAAGGGTGGACGTTGTGTAAGTATTTATTTGTTTGATAGAATTGACTTAGCGTCTGCATTTTACGGTCTAGCTCGACGGGAGTTGCGCTCAGATGTAGATCCAAATTTTAGAACGCTAACGACACCTTGAAATTTTTTAAAAAGCAAAATTAGGGGTAAACAAATATATATTATCACTCCACAAAGTCAGGGATCAGTTTATGTGTTGATTATATTATAGAATCTATCAACCCAGTTTATATTATCGATATATATATATGTTGCCCCTCCCACCCTAATCCAATAGTGACATTCTACATTGTTATCTATATCTAGAAAAGTGACAAGGGTGGACGTTGTGTAAGTATTTATTTGTTTGATAGAATTGACTTAGCGTCTGCATTTTACGGTCTAGCTCGACGGGAGTTGCGCTCAGATGTAGATCCAAATTTTAGAACGCTAACGACACCTTGAAATTTTTTAAAAAGCAAAATTAGGGGTAAACAAATATATATTATCACTCCACAAAGTCAGGGATCAGTTTATGTGTTGATTATATTATAGAATCTATCAACCCAGTTTATATTATCGATATCTATATATGTTGCCCCTCCCACCCTAATCCAATAGTGACATTCTACATTGTTATCTATATCTAGAAAAGTGACAAGGGTGGACGTTGTGTAAGTATTTATTTGTTTGATAGAATTGACTTAGCGTCTGCATTTTACGGTCTAGCTCGACGGGAGTTGCGCTCAGATGTAGATCCAAATTTTAGAACGCTAACGACACCTTGAAATTTTTTAAAAAGCAAAATTAGAGGTAAACAAATATATATTATCACTCCACAAAGTCAGGGATCAGTTTATGTGTTGATTATATTATAGAATCTATCAACCCACTTTATATTATCGATATCTATATATGTTGCCCCTCCCACCCTAATCCAATAGTGACATTCTACATTGTTATCTATATCTAGAAAAGTGACAAGGGTGGACGTTGTGTAAGTATTTATTTGTTTGATAGAATTGACTTAGCGTCTGCATTTTACGGTCTAGCTCGACGGGAGTTGCGCTCAGATGTAGATCCAAATTTTAGAACGCTAACGACACCTTGAAATTTTTTAAAAAGCAAAATTAGGGGTAAACAAATATATATTATCACTCCACAAAGTCAGGGATCAGTTTATGTGTTGATTATATTATAGAATCTATCAACCCAGTTTATATTATCGATATATATATATGTTGCCCCTCCCACCCTAATCCAATAGTGACATTCTACATTGTTATCTATATCTAGAAAAGTGACAAGGGTGGACGTTGTGTAAGTATTTATTTGTTTGATAGAATTGACTTAGCGTCTGCATTTTACGGTCTAGCTCGACGGGAGTTGCGCTCAGATGTAGATCCAAATTTTAGAACGCTAACGACACCTTGAAATTTTTTAAAAAGCAAAATTAGGGGTAAACAAATATATATTATCACTCCACAAAGTCAGGGATCAGTTTATGTGTTGATTATATTATAGAATCTATCAACCCACTTTATATTATCGATATCTATATATGTTGCCCCTCCCACCCTAATCCAATAGTGACATTCTACATTGTTATCTATATCTAGAAAAGTGACAAGGGTGGACGTTGTGTAAGTATTTATTTGTTTGATAGAATTGACTTAGCGTCTGCATTTTACGGTCTAGCTCGACGGGAGTTGCGCTCAGATGTAGATCCAAATTTTAGAACGCTAACGACACCTTGAAATTTTTTAAAAAGCAAAATTAGGGGTAAACAAATATATATTATCACTCCACAAAGTCAGGGATCAGTTTATGTGTTGATTATATTATAGAATCTATCAACCCACTTTATATTATCGATATCTATATATGTTGCCCCTCCCACCCTAATCCAATAGTGACATTCTACATTGTTATCTATATCTAGAAAAGTGACAAGGGTGGACGTTGTGTAAGTATTTGCTATGTAAATTCATCACTTTTTTTTTGTAGTTTTATTATTCTTTAAACTAGCCGAGTGAAAATGGGTTAAACGGCTAGTTATTAATAAGAGTTAAAAATAAAGCTTTCAAAGTTCCACGGCCCTAGAATCCACACTTCATAGCCAGCAAATGAAGTTTTCAGCCAACAGTCTTATTCAAAAGTAAAAAAGTTGATACGAGTAAGGAATAAAAAATGTTCAGTGTTATTTACTTTTAAGAAACTGGATAACTGAAGCCTGAACACGGGCCATTTTTTATGAAAATAAAAGACGCTGAATTTCATGTGAAATTTGCTCTCAATAATGTATGATCTTGTAAGTAATAAGTATCAATGATTGTGTTACTATCTATCTATCTATCTATCTATCTATCTATCTATCTATCTATCTATCTATCTATCTAATCATTTATATATATAAGTGATATATATATATATATATATATATATATATACGTGATTAGATAGATAGATAGATAGATAGATAGATAGATAGATAGATTGATGATCTGTGATACAGCGAAACAGGTTTGTATGTGGATGACTAATATATTATATTCTCATCACGATTGATCTCTCTGGAGAAGAAAATTTTAAAAACAGTTTCCACTTCAGCTATATGCGTGACTCTTCAGAAATGAATTGAGTTCTTTCGGTGACTGGCGTGTGTATACACTGTTTATATACAACGCGTTAAAATTTCCCTTCTCTGATTCCATGTGTCGATGGCATAGGGAGTAGCGACTCCGACTGACACCAAATCGGTCGAGTTTCCCGACTAGAAGCAAGTGGATGCGTCTAGCCACATTGATGAGCTGTGATACAGCGAAACAGGCTTGTATATGTCTAATATATATATATATATATATATATATATATATAAGGGCCCACTATTTATCTTATCCAGACAAAATTAAAAAGTGACATGTCTCGATGAAGCCATCCTGCTCTCTTTCATAATCCAAATAAAAAACTCAATGGTTACATAATTCTCATTTTTGATTGAACAATATTGACACACCTAAAGCATTTTATCCTACTACCACTCCCTAATTTTATATATATCCATGAATTCATCTTATATTTTAAAAATAAATAATTTTCACTATTTATTTTAACATACCACCTGAAGAAGAACAGTATTGTTCTGAAACATGAAAATTTTTGTGTAGGGATATTATGCTTTTATAAACAATTGTAATAACAAAATTAAAAAAAATATATATATATAATGCAGATTCATATATATATATATATATATATATATATATATATATATATATATATAAAGAGAGAGAGATGGGGAAAGTGGGGCGAGAGAGTATCTGTATAAACACCAACGAAAGAGGGATAGGTAGGAGACTCCAGTTTTCAATCTTTTGAATTTTTATCTGTGGGACGACCTAAGACTATTTATTTATGCAACAGAGATTAATGATAAAACTCTTTATCAATGTGTCATGGGGGGTTTGCGAAACCATTCATCACCGTGTGGGAGTTTTTGAAAGTGTCCGCCAGTCAATGATCCCACGGTTATATTCTTGTGTGTCAGCAAGCGCATGTTATTTTTAATCTTTGTCACGGATTGCTGTGTTGAGCTAAAACGATAGCCATTTAGACATGTATATATGTCCAATTTACCTTGATTATGATGTCAAGAACCCGGCCCCTAAAAGTAATTTTAATACACCCAATATAATGAACGAAAGAATGAAAGAATTGAATGAAAGCACGGAAATTATGACTAAATGCATCCGCATTAAAAAATACATCTTAGGTTCATACAACCATGGATAAAACGCCATAATTCGTTTTAATTTAATAATTACGCGTTCAAAAATTTCCTGCCACGTAAGCGTTCAAATAAAACAGCGTTACAAGTGCGGTCTTAACAAGAAAAACGGTAAACGGTAAAATCAGTTATTAAAATGACCTGAAGACATAACTCATGGTAGAAACCTGGGTAGCGAAATAACTCATTTAAAAATGGAAAATATTCAAAAGTTCTACAATATAATTGTCTTGAACATTTTTAATACAAATGTTCACTTACCCTATTATGATCAAAAACTAAGTATTAAACAATCTATATATATATATAAATATATATAATTTTTTTCATGGGTTTAATATGCATACACGGAGACGGATATATATATATATATATATATATATATATATATATATATATATATATATATATATGTTATGGACCAAGTTAAGATAAAAAAGAACAACACGGCCACAAGGGTAGAAAGAACATATATATCTTACCAAGAAGTAAAAATACGAAATGTGGAAGGTGTTAGTATGACTGTCAGTCTGGTTTGGAGTGATCTACTACCAACTTGACTCTTTCTCTCTCTCTCTTTCTCTCTCCCCCACTCTTTCTCTCTCTATCTCTCTCTCTCTCTCTCTCTCTTGAGAAATGTAGTATATATAATTTTAGGAAGAGTTCATTCTGCAGTTACCTTAACCTGGTCCATAACGCGCGCGCACACACACACACACACACACACACACACATATATATATATATATATATCTGTCTACGTGTATGCATATTAAATTGTACTTACATCATTTGAACAATATGCTTACATTCTAAATGCCAAACTGAAATAATGTTGTAGGTATAAATTTTTCTAGATATACTAAAAAAATATTGTAGACACACTAGAAAATTACACAGAAACACTCGTATGTACGGGGGAAGCGCACACACTCAAATTCACACACACACACACACACACACACGCACACACACATACACAAACATACACGCTTTCTTTCTCTTACACAGATGCACGCACTCTCTCTCTCTCTCTCTCACACACACACACACACACACGGTTAGGCGTATTTTTTCATAACGGCTCATAATCTTTAAGTTTATTCAAGCATATGACGTTAAAATATACAATATATACGACTCTGTTGACAGAAACACACCGTTCCCTCTCTCTGTCTCTCTCTCTCTCTCTATATATATATATATATATATACTAAAATATTGAATTGTAAATTCATACATAATACGCATATATGAAGATTTAATACGTATATGCTCTATATATGATATGTATATATATATATATATGTGTGTGTGTGTGTGTGTGTGTGTGTGTGTGTGGTAATTCGGTTTATACACTTTTTTCACTTTCTCTATTCATATATCTATAACCCCTCTCCCCACTTGTATGGATGCGTGTGTACATGCGCCTGTGTTTGTGTGTGCGTGCGTTCAGGCGCATTTGTTTGTGAAAGTAAAATCGATATCGATTATGGGAGATCGATAGAGAATATTAGAAAAAAATTGCGAACTCCGAACCAGTGATGAATGTTCGATTTGTTGAAATCTATTAGAATAGCCTGACACCTGGTGGAGGTGGGCGTTTAGACGGGTATCTTTAAGGTAGCAGTGAGCATTCAGAGGAAAAAGCGGAAGTTGCGCAACGGAAGTGAATTGCATCATGGCCGCAACGATGAAGACCTAAAATATTTAAATTTGTTTTATTAGTGTTTTTCTTTCTGTATCTTTTTTATTCTTTTGTTTGCTCTTGAATCTTCAATAGTTCATTTACGTAAACAACACCCACAGTATGTACTATGTCTTCTTTTATACTGTTTTTTTTTAAAATCGAATTTAACCCAAGCAAGGCAGCAATACCAGTATGGTGTAGGGGTGCATGTTCTTTGAAGGTCGGGAGTCATTAGTGTAGAGTAGGGGTGCATGTTCCTTGAACATCGGGAGTCACCAATGTAGCGTAGGGAGCTGGTTAACTTTTCTTGTATTCGGCCTTTTGTCAGACTTAACCGCACTCCCTACAGATTACAAGTTTTATCTATAATTTGTCATCAAGGCTGATAGTCAGTTGAAATTTGTGCAAAAGGGTGGAATAATAAAATATACATTTTGAATGTTAAAATAGAAATTTATTCAAGGGAAGACTAACATAAGTTGTAGGTGTTAATGTACAATTAGAAACATTATTAAGAGATTAAGAGTAGAGTTCGTACAAAATGTTCTAGTAAGTAATTGTTGAAATAGATAAGGAGAAAGAGAAAAAGGACAATGTCCGAGTTGACCTGAAGTTTCTCTTGTTACATTTTAGCGGTGTCTCTTGCTGCTCCCATCTCTGTCTCTTGACTGACGCCGAGGTCATTTATATAGATCTTTTGAATTTCACACTGGATCGCCAAGTCTTACCAGTCGCTCTCATTGGTCAAAAATCATTTGAACATCTACTTGAAAAATCTGGTTTCGTTAGGCACATGGTCAATCATTTTTGTTATTTAGGAAAACCAGGATTTCACACGTCGTTGTGAATTTTTGTAAAAGTGAAGAAGAAGGTTGATTTTAATTAATTTCTTACCCCCACTACACCAGTAAATCACAAGGAATTCCTACGTGTTGAGGAGTTAGAAACACAAACATTCCTAACATATAAAAATAGAGGAAGAGTAATTATAGAACAGCACGTACCGATTAACATTCTGCTCTGACGGGCTTAGTCCCTGGTACCCCCTCTATATGAATTTACTCGAGCTACCTGAATAGTAACTAGGTCCCACCCTTTCAAAGTGAAACTAATCAAATGTAACCGCAATTTCTACTTTATCAGCAAAGAAGCTCGCACTTCACGCATATGGAATTCCCTTTCGTATACTTACTTCTGTAGAAACTACAATCTCCAAGAAATTAAATGCAAAGTCAATTGCCATCTCTTATCTCTTTGACTCGCATCTTTTCCCAGAGAACCCTTGTATCATGTTCTTCCTTTCAACTTTACTTTCATGCAGCCATCTTCACACCTGGATTCTTATCCTTTTCTTATTCATTCTCTGACTCCCCTGTAACTTGTTCCTCTTTCTCATCTCACCTTTTCTGTAACCCCTTGCGCACCAGTGGCAGTTCTGCTTTGCTTGAGGTGAAGTGATTAAAATAAACTCTAAAAAAATCTTAAAGTTTTGCAGATTAAAGTTGGCCTGAAAGTAAGGGGTCGGATTAAAGTTGCACAAACGAGAAGTGCTGGAAATGAAACTGTTAGCATGGAACATACGGGTGCATGCTAACAGTAAATTTAAATTGGTGTGACCTCGTCATCAGCATAATACTGCACTTAAATTCGAAGAGTCTACGCACCATAGCAAGCAGCTCAACCGAATAATTACCATAAAAGTATTAATAGAAAACGAAAAGAGAAACAACCTTACAGCGATGTGAAAATGACTGAAGCCGAGTCACCAGATAGAGACCAATAATACCACTAAAAAGGGTGACATTTGAATATATAAGCTATGGGCTTAAGGTAGACTAGACTTTTCAGCTTTGGATGACAACCAGTCTAAAATAAGGACTGTGAATTAAAACCTGCGACAAAAATTCTTGCCGATCATCTGGATTATAGGGAAAGTGATTATGTTCAAAATCGAAAAGACGACCATATTATATGTGTGTGTGTGTCGTGATAGTTTGTACGTATCATATGTATGTAGAAGATTGAGCCAATAATACTTTTTCTACTGGGTACAGTATATGCTGCTAGGGAGTACATATCTTTCAATTAC
>JBBBDQ010000983.1:2655000-2785000 GCA_037127315.1 Ascarosepion bandense
GTTTTACGCTCGACGTTCTTCGGTGACTGAGTTTTGAACCGAACACTTTATTTAGATATACTGATATCCTCAAGGACATATGGCTCAGTGGTTAGATCTAGTGACGTGACCCAAAGAGTTTTGAGTTCAATACCTGGTGACTGTAGTGCTGAACAAAAGAAACTTAGAGAGCTGAGTTCAAATGAAGATAAATAACACATCCAGAAGTAGTAGGAATCACAGCACGAGAACAATCTACTGATTCAAAAATTCTAATCATCGGTAGAAGGTACGAGCAAACAACAGTCGAAACGTTGTGAATATGACAATAAAGATGAGGACAACAGACCGAGCAATGTAAATAATGTAAATACCTCATTTCAGAAATATAGACAAATATGTTCGATTTAAAAAAATATATATTTGCCTAAAGTAACAATCCGAATGTCCAATATTGGTTATTTTTTCAATAATTATTAAATCTGTTTGACCGGAGTCTGATAATAGTAATTTCCTGTCCAAATTTGGCCTTTGCCTTTATGGTTGTAGTATCAACTTTTTCATTCACCCTTGGATGTACCTACATAGCGTATGATCTCTCAACCACTAATTACTTTAGCTTCATAGACTACGTACTTTACCAAACGAACTACGTACAGAGAACATTTCTCTTTTTCTCTGCAGTTACATCTACAGTGATTTTCGCTATATTATCTTTTCTTTCTATTGTGATTTACTTTTTTATGCTTTGGGTGGTACAGTTATAAATTACTTTCAGGAAATTTCTCTTGAATTGCTTTTTCAACTCAGTGGAGTTAGTTAAATGGTTTTTATAAAATCTAGAAAGATTTTAGAAACAATATTTTTAATGTTAACTTTTTATATACTTCCCTTTATTTTGATGTCCCTTTGAAGTTATCTTCATTACACATGGTTGAATCACACCACTGTTTTAATTTGAATGTTCCCGACGTTATTTTTTTTTAATCGTATCACCCCGAGCAAGGCGGTAACGCCACTGATGTGCAGGGGCCTACGTAATGTGTGTAATTCCCTTTTTTGGTCTACTGTATGTGCTAATCTCGTAGTAAATTTTTATGAAACAAATACGTACTCTTTTGACTATTCCGACGGCATAACACCTGAGCTGTGTCTCTTTCATGCCGGCAATTAATGAAATAAATAATTTCTAGTTGAATTATCAGCAAATCACTTTGGTCGTCTCGTCTCTGTCATCTGTCCATACCCCGACTACCTCATAATTTTCCTGTACCTCAACCCCTTTATACCTATGTTATTGACAGTCTGTGTCTTAAGAACGCACTTCAGTTTACGAGAGGTTGTAGGCCAGAGAAATGTGGAAGCTACATAGATATATGCACATCAAAATTTAAACGGCGCTGGTTGTCTCCGAAATACTCTCGTGTCTCCACTGTGACGTCCAAGACATTTTCGAAGACTTCTTGTTTTGTCTGGAAAATCTAAATTGGAGCTAAGTGGCTGCATACGGGGAAGAAACCGATAAAGCTACGACACGCTGAGGTTGGTTTGCCGTCATAACAACGGTTAGATTACTATTAAACATTCTTCTTCTATGTGCCTTGTGCTTTCGGGGCGTAGGCGATTTTGGCTTTTCCTGTCTCCCTATCCCTGTTGGCTCTTAGTACGCTTTCTCCTGTTACACCACGCAATCTCACTTCTATCATCCACTAGCTCAAGTCCATAAATCTAGAATATAAATGTATAGAAACTAGCATGACCACAAAATGAGGGATCAGTTTATATATTGATTATAATATACAATTGATCCCCCATTTTATATCCACATTATAATTCTTATAAACAGTTGGCATATATATTCTTCTTCTATGTGCTTTGTTCTTTCAGGGCGTCGGCGATCTTGGCCTTCCACATTTCCATAACCCTGGTGACTCTGAGCACTTTTTCTCCTCTTACACCACGCAATCCTCGTTCTGCTATCCACCCACTCAGGCAAGTCAAGTATGTTACACGCTGTTTTCCCCTGTCTCTCTTTCCCTCTATCTGTTCTGTTAGTATCTGGTTCTCCAAGACTTCCTTCCTCATTGCATATCCCAGGAACGTTAGCTCTCTCTTCCTGATGCTCAGTATTAATTTCCCTTTCGTTTCCATCCTTTCCAAAACCTCATCATTACTCACATGCCCGATCCATGATATCCACAGCATCATTCTGTAGAGCTACATTTCACTTGCTTCAAGTTTATCCCACATCTTTGATGATATTGTCCAGCATTCACTGCCATACTGAAGGACAGATATCACATACCAATCTAGTACTATCTTCATTGGTTCTAGCAAAAATTTCCCGTCTCTTAATACTCTACTCAGTTTCTGGAAGGTGACTTTCCCCATGCCAATTCGCCTTCGGATCTTTGTGTCACACTCTCCGTCACACGTTTTAATTTTAAGTGCCTTGACAGGAAAATAGTGTATATTCAATATAAAATACAAGAAAGCAATAACATTTAACTTAAACATCACGAGTATTTATATTATTCGTATTTCCTTGGATCAATAAACACAAAGTGGGGGATCAATAATACCTTACAATCGTTATATAGACCGATCCATGACATTTCTGACAAATTAGTTGCGAATTTCAGCGTATGTAAGTAAATCTTGACGACAAACTAAAAATTATTTGATTCATACTTTCTTGCCGTTTATCTACTCTTTACAGGTTAATTTTTATACAAGAAAATATTTTTAGATTGTAAAAATATTAGGGCTGTAGTACTCATCTTTGTTGTCATTTTCACGACGTTGCTTTATACGCTCCAACCTTCTTCAGGTGACTGGAAGTTCGAATTGGACCCTTTATTTCGTTCATTAGGGTAGATTGTTCTCGTTCCATGAGTCTTGCCGCTTACAGATGCTTCAGAATCAGTTAACTTAATTGGAGTAGATAGACCAATTGGAGTAGATAGACTAAACTATCGCCCGGTTCACATTCCATCCACGTCTATTGAACAGGTGTAGAGGCTCATCCCTTGTTCCCTGGTTAGGATGTGGTTTCCGGCTTTCTCTTTTCCAATCTTTTTACTTTGTTTTTCAATTGGAGTAGATAGACTACACTATCGCCCGGTTCACACTCTTTGTTTTTCAATTGGAGTAGATAGACTAAACTATCGCCCGGTTCACACTCAACCCTTGTCTTTTGAACAGGTGAAGAGGCTCATCCCTTGTTCCCTGTTTAGGATGTGGTTTCCAGCTTACTCTTTTCCAATATTTTCACTCCTACGTAGCCCCCTGCACATCAGTGGCGTTACCGCCTTGCTCGGGGTGATATGATTAAAAAAAATCTCCGTTTAAATTAACTAAGTTCATTTTTCTTTCACGTCTGCTATAGCCAGGTATTGAGACTAGGGTCAAGTCACTGAATCCAAACAAAGTTTTTTCATCCATTAGGCTATATGTCTTTCCGCTAGGACAAAAAATATGATAACAAAGATGAGGATAACTCTCCGAACAATGCAAGTGCTGTAAATTATAATAATGCCTCGTCTCAGAAATATAAACAAACAATTGTTCTCAAAGCCTGCTAGGGCCAGGAAGAAAGACACGGAAACAAGATGCTAGGTTGAACCAGTTTCTTAGAATAACAGAACATATATACAAAATAAGAGTGCTATTTGTCAGCAGATACGTTTAACGAGTTTAACACATGGCCCCTTGGATAAAAGTGTTGTTTAGATCCATTGACTTGACCCATTGAGATTGTGAGTTCAATACCTGACTACAATAATATTTTGGCAGTTACTATACGTTCTATACCTTTGTTTTAACTCAATTCACTCTAAGCAAGGCGGGACCGCCATTAGTGTGCAGGGGCTTGCAACGAGAGAAAATTACTGGGGGTATTAAAGAAAGAATAAAAGATGAATGGGATTCAAAAAGATAGAAGATGGCAATTGATGTTGCATTTAAACATTTGAAGATTGTAGCTATCATGGAAGAGATAGGACTGGGTACTGAGAATATTGAAGAAAGGACAAATAATGAACGGGATTCAAAAAGAAGATAGAAGATGGTAACTGACGTTGCATTTAAACTTTTGGAGATTTAACTATCATGGCAGAGATAGGACTGGGTATTCTGCTTATTTTCTTCCCTGATAGTTACAATCTCCAAAACTTTAAATGCAAAGTCGATTGCAATCTTCTATCTTCTTGAATCCCGTTCATTATTTGTCCTTTCTTCAATATTCTCAGTACCCAGTCCTATCTCTTCCATGATAGCTACAATCTTCAAATGTTTAAATGCAACATCAATTGCCATCTTCTATATTCTTGAATCTCGTTCATCTTTTGTGCTATTTTTAATATCTTCTGTACCCAGTCCTATCTCTGCCATGATAGTTAAATCTCCAAAAGTTTAAATGCAACGTCAGTTACCATCTTCTATCTTCTTGAATCCCGTTCATTATTTGTCCTTTCTTCAATATTCTCAGTACCCAGTCCTATCTCTGCCATGATAGTTAAATCTCCAAAAGTTTAAATGCAACGTCAATTACCATCTTCTATCTTTTTGAATCCCATTCATCTTTTATTCTTTCTTTTATACCCCCAGTAATTTTCTCTCATTGCAAGCCCCTGCACACTAATGGCGGTCTCGCCTTGCTTGGAGTGAATTGATTTAAAACAAAGGTATAGAACGTATAGTAAGTAGCTGCCAAAATATTATAGTGTAGATGAATGGATGCTAAGGGTTCAAATATTACTTAAAGCGACAAAGTTGGATAGTCATGATAGCCAGGTCATGAAGGGACACAGAGTACAAAAAGAATGTGTCAAGAGCTACAACGGATAGAAAGATGAGAAGGGCCATGATTACCTATGTCATGAAGGGACACGGAACATAAAAGGAATAAAGACGTGCGTGTTGCATAAACAGTCCATATAAAAATGCGATTTTTTTAAAAATTTAATTAAAGTTCTTATGGATTGTTTGAATTTCAAGTGCAGAGTCAATATGAAAAATAAAATAAATTAATTAAGCAAAAAGAAGAAAATAGACACATACAAAAACACATCTATTGTATTATGAGGTATTGTTGTTAATAGACGGGTCAAACATATTTTATCATCTAAACTTTTTTATAAGTGGAAATTTGTCTGTGCGTGTGTATGTGTTTGTGTGTATGTGTGTGTGTCTGTGTGTGTTTGTGTGTGTCCGTTACCTCTAGATTCCGAAACGGCTGAACCAATTTTCTTAAACATTTACACAGTTGTACTATAAGCGTCTGCGAGTGGTCTTAGCTAAGTCTTGTGTCGAGGTACCCCCGATAAATATGGATTATGCGCAAATACCCTTCGGAAAGGTACTAATCCGTCTCTTCCTTCCAGTTATGGGTTAAATAGCAGGACAGATTGGGTTCTATAGCCTTGGTCGGCAACCAGTCTACCGCAGAAAGCAATGGCAAACTACTGCGGGATAATCTTCTGTCCAGTCAGTCATGTCTCTTTCGAGACATGATCGTGTATCATGTATGGCACTTAACTGACTGGCTGACTGACGAAGATCAACCCAAAAGCAATAGAAATGTGGTTCTACAGAAGGATGATTAGAATGTCATGGTCGGAGCGCGTAAGCAACGTTGAATTATGATGGAAATAAAAAAGACATTTCTACTCAGAATCAAAAAACATATATTGGAAATATATTAGACACAAATTAAGGATGGAGGATTTGGAGAATCTGACATTCACAAGAACTGTCGAAGAAAATAGGAGACACACCTGTTCACCTACCCGATCAAATTGTATGAATGGAAGTCAGGAAAATTGGTGGCAGTTGTACTAAACTGTGAAACATTGTTAGGATAGACAAGAGATTGGATAAGTATGTTCGTTCATGTCCTGAATGGACACGACACTTACAAATAGATATCTTTACATATTAATTCGAAGCAAATTTTAATTTAGAATCGGTGGAAAATAAATGAGTGCACAGAACTGATTGTAAAGTCTCACCTAAATGATTTTGATCCATTTTCGATAGCTCAGAATTTAGTATGGCTCTGTTGGGCAAGATGCTGTTCACAAATCTTCTTCATTGCCTTTCTCATTAAAACCTGTCTTCTGGGCTCCCATTTCGCATTTGCGGGTTACGCCTTATCAAGTTACCGGTCCGGGTAAGGGTTTCATTGTCTACTAAGAGCTGGGTTGGGCGTCTGCAGTATTGTTACGTCTTTGTCGCGTTTGGAAGCCATATCTCATTCTCATCCCTACGTATGCCGGTAGATATACAGTTATCGATTCTGGACCAATTGCCGGGCGCAGTTTGGTCTCGGTCAGTTGGGGTAGGATGATCGTGGGTGGACCGAGGGCTGGTGTCAAATGGGTGGCTTTTGACTAATCTTGATAGGTCGGGCAGGGTGATAAACAGGAGTAGCTTTAAACTAATTAGATGTTCTAATCCGGGAGACATATGTATTTGGCACGCGTGCCACGACTGACCGTAATGAAGATAGGGAAAGTGGTGGGAAAGACGGGAAGAAAGAAGTGCGTAAACGTCATAGAAGGACGCTAAATCTTAAAAAGAAGAAAGCTCAAGAATGTTTGGGCTGAAAAGTGAAACACACGGATTTTATAGAAATTGTATTTCTTGCAAACAAGTTGAGCACAAGACAATGGTTACATTGCACTCCACGCAAATGAAGAGTTTGAGTTTGAGTTTGAGTTTGAGTTTGAGTATTCAAAAATGTCTTGCTGAGAATAATTTTTTTTCTTCTATTTCCTTCAAAAATGTTTTGTTTGTAAAACTTTTCCTTCAAAAATGTATATTTTTCTCTAAAAGTTTATTTTTATGTATCTACTTCTATAAAAGTGTATTTTTATTCTTTCATAGTGTTTTGACGCCATTTTGGGGGGTTAGCTATTTGCGCATATCTCGGATCCTAGCTGAGGCTACCACTCCGGGTCAGGATGGACCTGGGAAACAACAGCATTTAAGAGGTGGTTCCATGCTCCTCGCAACCTCCCAATTAGAAGCTTTGCTGTCGGATGCAGTTTATCGTCATACTCAGGACAGGCAAATAAAGAGACGCTGTATATTTTAGAGGAAAAAGTGTGCTAAAGCAAAGAAAGAAAATGATCTTGAAACAAAGCTCTACAAATAAAAAAAAACGTTATTATTGAGTATATAAATATTCATTGCATTCTTTTAATTTGAAAAAAAAAACTTCAAAGTTCTTCGCAATCAAAGCTCAACGAAAATATTTTGTTTTTGCTTTTTAGAACTCAAAAAGAAATGAATTTAGTTAGTATGAGTAAAAATATATATTGTGTCTACTTATGTTTTCTTCATCTATGTGCCGTGTTCATTAAGGACGTAGGTAATCATGACGTTCCACATCTCTCTATCCCTTGTCGATCTTAATATCCCGTTTCCCTGTTAATCCGTAGTTCGCAGTTTCGACTGTTCATTTTCTTAATAACCAGACATTAATACCTTTTCCAAGATTACTGCGTAAGAAAATACGAAGAATTCAACTGGAATTCGAACTCGGTTTCCCGATTCATCAATCCGCGTCGATAACCGATGCACCATAACGCAGATCCAACTTCATCAAGACTCGAACATAATGCACACATATTACTGCCTTTAGTAATCATGTCCACACAAACACGTATATGCACAAAAGCTAAGTACCATCTACCATGTATTCAATTGTGAAAGCGGAATAACATTTATCATATTTCTATTACCTGAAACTTCCAAGAAAATTGAATTTCCGTATTAAATGACCGATAAGAAGTTGATATGCTATTAAATCAATCAATCAATTATATTAAGTGCTCGACAAAGTAACACTCCGTGATGCCAAAAACCTGGAATCTTTTATCAGATTTAAATATCAGTAAGATTATGTTTTAATGGTTTCGGATTAATTACTTTACTTATTTAGTTCGATATAATTCTTCACGAACTGGACTTGACAACTTCCTGCTTTCGTTGTTAGAGTTGTTTTATTCAACACTTCAGAATATGTATTTTGCTATCTATATATATAAAAGGCAATCTGTGAGTCTGTGTGTGACTTCCCTATGCACGCCTACATTTTTAAGCTACTGCAATTCAAACTTTCTAGGGACACATATCTACAGGGAAGCCAGGTCGACACATACTTTTTGAGTTTAAGTTCAGCAATTTTCCCTTTCACACTTTTTGGCCAATGGAGCCGATTGTTTACATTTGCTCTGTAAAACATCTAAGATATAAGATGATTGCTGAATTACGTCACAGAAATCAAATCACACGTGTCAAACGCGACTAACATATTTTTCTTATTAAAAAAGAAAATGAGCCATTATATTTAATTTTTATTCCGACGTTTTAAAAATTCATTTCGTCAACAAATAATGTGAATATATATCCCCGTAATTTTTAAACAAAAGAAATATTTTAAAAAATGTCTTTTTTCAAACAATAACAAAATATGTAAAATGAAAGCTGGCATCTTCTACTACTAAAATGTACTGAGTTGCACGGGCAACTCTGGGTTATGATGCAAGTATATTCTATAGTTAAACGGCGAATCTTGCAGTCATTTTTATCTGACATTTAAGTTCTTGCTGCCTTCCAGAATCGAAGCAAATTTGTTGTTTGTATTATTATTTTCCGCGAGAGTTTCTTGGTACTTAAATATTTCATCCATGTTGATCTGAACATTCATCGATAAGATCCCTAATTTTTCGCTATAAATCTCCTTTTCATCTGTAATATGAATATCTAGTAGCATTTACATTATTCGAACTATTTCATCTTTGTTGCCATTTGAAAGACGTTTCGACCTTTGTGCGCTCCGGGTTTCTTCAGGTGCTAGGAATTTCGAACCGAACCCTTTATTACAATCACTGCGGTATATGAATTCCATTATTCCCAGAAATTCGAAATTCCTAGCACCTGAACAAGGTCGAAGCGTACAACGCCCAAAACGTGGTACAAATGGCAACACAGATGAGGACAATAGTCTGAATAATGTAAATACAGTAAATACTACCTCATCTCAGAAATATAGACAAATGAATGTCTCGTGTTCACTGGAGTAATAGATAGCGGATCGGATTGAGTAATCGGAGAACTGAGTTCGAATTCCAGTCGGAATCTATTACATTCATTACGTGCTATTACCCTGGGAAAAACGTATGAATCCATCTTTTCTTCCTTCAGCTATGAGTTTAAAAGCAAGACAGACTCTCGAGATTTGAGTGGCAACCGGTCTGGGATAAGGAAAACTCAAATTCAAATCGGTCTATACACTCCCTCCATCTATAAGTTAAACAGCAGGACAGATTGCTTTCTGTACCCATAATTAGTAGCCAGTCTACTGCAGAAAACAATTGCAACCTACTGCGGAAAGTCTTCAGACCAGTCTTTCGAGACATGATCACCCAAACGTGTATTATGTGTGGAAACTAACTGAGTATTTACTGGTTTAGACGAGTTTTGTATTGCAATTCATCACCTATTGCCTTTGTTTTAAGAGTATTTTCTTCTCTCTTACTGTGCTTAGTCTGTGAAAGACATCTTTCGATATTCCAACACACACACACACACACACACACACACACACACACACACACACACATATATATATATATATATATATATATATGTATGTATGTATCCAAGTGAATAAGAAAGGAAGAAAATATTAACAACGTTCAAAACATTAATTTAAAACAGTGCTCAATATAAAAATACAGCTATGAATATCTATTATAAAGTATAGTTTAGAACATGTACAAATTATAATGTACTACAAAGTGTATATTTTGTTTCGACATTGAAAGGACAATGTCTCATCAGGTAGTGTGAAAGGAGATGAAAATCCTTTACCTTATTTTGGCTAAATATGTGTGCGAGGTAAGTGGGGTAGAAAGATCTGAGAGCCTCTTCCATCTTACCCTGGAATTCGCAAAACTTTATTCAGACATCTCAAATGTGGAAATCAAAATAATCTTGAATTGCAGAAAATCAGTTCCCATAAACGACAACGAACAGTTGTCCAAAAACTCAACGGATAATTTTGATTTATCTATGAGAGCTCTAGATTCTGCAGAATCTTCAGATCTAGTCGGATTATTTCTCCTGTAAAACCATACTGCGTATAAAGATATCGACATTAAAAATATAGAACTTTATTGAGATGGCAAACTCATGATAATAAATAAATCCACTGGAGGTAAGGTTGATAGACTTAGAAAATTAATTCATAGAGTCTTTAAATCTTATGGCCTTAGCGTGGTAATTAACCCTAATATAAAACAAGTTGACTTCTTAGACATAACATTAGACTAAGTTTCTAACACTTTTCAACATGACATGAAAAATAATGCTAACCCAATCTATATAAACCCCAACTCTAATCACCCACTATTCGTTATCAAACATATTCCATCATCAGTTAAACGCAGTATAAGCATACACTCCTCAAATAAAGAAATATTTGATAAGCACAGAACAATTCACGATTAAATGCTTAGAGACAGCAGCTATTAATGCTCCGAGATCAATGTTGTGGAAACATTTAGTAGCCAAAAAAAAAAAAAAAAAATAGAAACAGGAAAATCATGTTATAACCCTCCATTTAATCAGTCAGTTAATTTTAAACTGGGGCATAAATTTCTTAAGCTAATAGATAAGCATTTCCCCAAAAATAACCCTTTAAGGAAAATTTTCAATAGGAATACAAGAAAACTCAGTTATAGTTGCTCCAACAATTTAGAAAAATAATTAAATTACATAATAAAATATTGAAATCACACAGCAAAAATAACGCAGTTTGCCCCATAATAATAACTTTTGTAATTGTAGAAACCCGAACCAATGCCCCACACCTAATAAATGCTTAACAAAATCCCTGGTATATATGTGTTCGATTTCATCCATGGAGAATCGTAAAGATGCTAAAATTTATATTGGAAACACAATGAACATTTTTAAAAGTGCTTTTACAATCACCTCTCATCCTTCAATAACAAGGACAAACAAAATATGACATCAGAAACAACATTTCTCTGAAAAACATAAACATGTAGGTAATATCAGACAGATTTTGGTCAACAATACGGTGAACCTTACTCATACACACAGTAAGAGGAACCTGCAGATATTGGAGGCCATGTACATTAAATCAAAACAACCAACACGCAATAAAATCAACTTTAAAACAGGAAATAACATATTACATTGCATTTGACTACATGGTTTTGTTGTCATTTCGCGCTATCCAGTGGTGTGACGTCATAAAACCGCCTCGCAAACTTAAGAACTGCGTTTATTATTTTTGGTAATTATTGCCGTTGCCAAGCGGAGTTTTATGTCAACACAAAATAAAATAGTCGGTGATGGTGGATTTTATAATATTTCAGTTTGAACGACCTCTCTGAAGATGGCTCATGTGAGCCGAAAGCTTAGAAGAAAACTAATAAATAATTATCCAAATGTTGGAGAATTTTTGTCTTTATTTTCAACTGAAATTAAAGCAAAAATACGACGTTTAGAATGGCTCATGATTAAACATAATAGACATTCATTGTCTCTTATATTTAATAGCATATGTTTAGAAAATTACTTGCTACCTCGATATACTGTATATATATATAGCTCTTATTTTACCTTTGTTTTATACTGCAAATTGTGATCTAAGTAAAGTTTTATATAAAAGAGATTTCGTAAATTTTAAATTAAGGTTAAATATGAAAATAAATTAAATATAAAAACTAAATTTAAAAACAGAAATATTTTTAACCGTATACTTCACTAATACAGATATGTTTACCAAAAAGCAATTCTTATCACTTTTTAACCCATCCTCTCCTACTCCCTCCCACCCCATATACATTTCCTTATTTTTTTTCTCTTTGTTAAATCTAAAGAACTGGCCATAAAGGCTGTAAAGGACCATACCTTATCTTCTACCGTTAAATCTGTCTATAAAATTTTCAACATGTCCATTAATCACCTCTCTCCTCTTCTACTCCCTCCCACCCCATATACATTCTCTTACTTCTTTCTCTTTGTTAAACCCAAAGGACTGGCCATAAAAGGTTGTAAAGGACCATACCTTATCTTCTACCGTTAAATCTGTCTATAAAATTTTCAACATGTTCTCCTCTCCCTCTTTCCTCATTTTGCTCAAATTCTAACTTGAATTTCCCATTTTCTACCCCACTTACCTCTCACACATAATTCGGCAATATAAGGTAAAGAATTTTCCATTTTCCTTCACACTATCTGATGAGACGTAGTCCTTTCGATGTCGAAACAAAATGCACACTTTATAATAGATGATAATTTGTACATGATCTAAACTATATATATATATATATATCAACATGTGGTGTAGGTATAGAAGAATACAAAGGAGTATCCTGAAGACTGAAGATACAGTGGTAGGATAACTCTCTAAGAGAGCTTTAAATATATATGTATATAAATACATATAGAGCAAACATAAGAAAAAATTACGGCAGACACGTTATTTCATGGTAAATCGGAAATGTGGCCTATTTCAGGCAAACCATCATCAGCTTCTCTCTTTATTGTACAGAAAATTTTGCACGAATCTTGTAAAATCTACTGTACGATAAAGACGGAAGCTGATGATGGTTCGCCTGAAATAGGCCTATACTTCGGATTCACTATGAAATAACGTGTCTGCTTAATTTCTTCTCATATATATATATATATATATATATATATATATATGATGATTTTTCCTCGCAGGCGAAGAAACCCACGATTTCTAGTCAGAAGGGTTTTTTTTTTTTTTTTTTTTGGTGGAGTGATGCGGAGGCCAATCTTTGCAGGGAAAGACTGTTGCAGCAGAGTTGTGGCTGCGACCGTCAGTGGGTTCACACCTGTCGCATTTTTTGCCGCTTGTCCATAGCTGCAGGGCTTTGAAGTGATGGTAGAAGTCATGACTTGCGCTTTAATTGGATTTAAGTGAAGGAGAGTTTCGCATTGTTGTCAGCCTCACTATCTCTTTCTATTCCATCTGGGTCCGGTGAAAGGACATATGCGAGAATTACCGGAGAGAGCAAGGGATGCAGTGGATGGCCAACAGAGATACTATTATTTTCACTGTGCCCTGAATACGCTCCACGGCGCTTAGGTAGGCATTTTTTAATTATCCCGCAAAAGGTTGCCACTATCTGGTCTGGTAGACTGGTTGAATTCAATCTGTCCTGTTATTTAACCCATATCTGGAGGGAAGAGACGGATTAATACCTTTCCCATGTGACTACAGGACATTCAATCGGAATTTGAACTCGGCTCCCCGATCACTCGTTTCGAGAAATCAACTGCACCGCCACGCACATCCATCATGACGGCTTACAACACCTGGCATTCCCAAGCGGTCTCACTTCTAAGTACGTGCCACCAGTGTTTCAACGTGATATTACAGTATATATATATATATATATATATCCAAATCCGTTTTTACTCTTATCTGTTTAAAAGTAAATGTCAACTTGTTAATAAACAATGAAATCTATTATGAAACCACTAAACTTACCTTCCTACCATCTATCTATCTATCTATCTATCTATCTATCTATCTATCTGAGCCTGTTTCTTTCTTTCTTTCTTTTTCTTTCTTTCTTTCTTTCTTTCTTTCTATCTATCTATCTATCTATCTATCTATCTATCTATCTATCTGTTTATCTAAATCATTTGTATCTGTTTGTCGATCTAAAGCTGTTTTCATCTTTCAATATGTCTATCTATGTAAATCTGTTTTTATCTGTCTGTGTATACATCAAACAAGACTGCTTCGTTGCATTTTGTATGTGAATTCTAAGGTATTATTGTCGTTTGTCATCGTCAGAAGAGCAAACAGGCTAAATCGATAATCATTCCTAATGGCTTCTTCATTTATTTTCTCTAATCTTCTCCACCCACACTTCAATCACTCAGTTATCTCCCCTATATTCAAACGGAATCCTTTTGACCCATTTAGCCTAAGCAAAATCGGCAACGGGGTAAAATCTTTCTTCTCAAAATCAGCTGTTGGCAATGCGTTTATATTGCTGCAGATGTTGCATCTAGCGAAGGGGAAACATGAAAGTGCTACATTAGCCTTTGAATAATAATAATAAGGATATAGAGGAAGAAGAAAAGAAAGGAGGGGGAGGATAGAGAGAGAGGAGAACGAAGAAGAAGAAGAACAAGAAGAAGAAGAAGAAGAAACGAGGAGAATAGAGAGGGGGCACGAAGTAGAAGAAGAAGTAGAAGAAGAAGAAGAAAGGAGGAGGAGGATAGGGAGTGGAGCATGAAGAAGATGAAGAAAAAGAAGAAAGAGACTAAGGAGGAGTAGGAGAGGAAGAAAAGAAGAACAAGAAGAGGAAAAAGAAGGTTGTGGTGGCAGTGGAGGGGGAGAACAAAAACATGAAAACGAAAAGATAAGAAAATAAGAAAGAGGAGATGAAGAAGTAAAAAGGAGCCCAGTGCAAGAAAAAGAAGGAGAATAATTATAATAAGAAGAATAAGAAAAACAACAGAAATAAGAAGACAAAGGAGGAGGAAGGAGGAGGAAACAAGAAGAAAGGAGGAGGAGAAGGATAGAGAGTCGAGCACGAAGAAGAAGAAGAAGAAGAAGAAGAAGAAGAAGAAGAAGAAGAAGAAGAAAAACGAGGAGGATAGAGAGGGGAGCACGAAGTAGAAAAAGAAGAAGAATAAAGGAGGAGGAGGATAGGAAGTGGAGCATGAAGAAGATGTAGAAAAAGAAGAAAGAGACTAAGGAGGAGTAGGAAAAGGAGAACAAGAAGAGGAAACAGAAGGTTATGGTGGCAGTGGAGGGGGAGAACAAAAGCACAAATACGAAGAGATAAGAAAAGAAGAAAGAGGAGATAAAGAAGAGGTAAAAGGGAGTCGAGAGCAAGAAAAACAAGATGGAGAATAATAATAATAAGAATAATAAGAAGAAAAAATAACAGAAATAGCATAACAAAGGAGGAAGAAGGGGGAGGAGAACAAGAAGAAACAGACGGAAAGAAGAAAACAATGATGATAATGACGACAATGAAGGAAACAATGATGCTGATGATGATGATATCCTTAAATACTACTATTACAAATTCAATTACTACTATTGCTATTACTTGCATTCACTTACGCGCAAATAACCTTGGGAAAGGTATTAATCCGTCTCTTCCCTCAAGTTATGGATAAAATAACCGGACAGATTGGGTTCTATAGACTTGGCTGGAAACCAGTCTACCGCAGAAAGTAATGGCAGTCATGTCTCATTCGAGACCCGATTGCCCAAGCGTGTATCACGTAGGGCACTAACCGGACTGAATGAGGATAATAGTTGGAAACATAAATAAAGCTTTTCTATTGTTATGAAGTCATAAACTGATCCCCCACTAATTACTAATTATTAATACAATCCATCTCTTCTCTCTTCAGCTATACTTTAAACAGCAGGATAGAAAATCTACCCAGTCAGTCATGTCTCTTTCGAGACATGATCGCCCAAAGCGTGTATCACGTATGGCACATAACTGACTGACTATTACTAAACCTATCAAGCGTCTTGCTTCTATTACTGCTACTACTAAAACCTTTTCATTGACAGCGCTTTTTAGCTTTAATCAGATTAGAAATAAAATAAATATTTATATGTATGTTTAAATAATAAATCGTTAATAGATGAGCTGCCATTTCTCCCGATGAATGAAATTGTGCGACTTTTGTCTTGTATGAACATATCAACACCTCGGCGGGTCATTTATTGCCAACTAAGCTTTTATTTATTCATTGCTGGTAATACCTTTTTCTTTCAACAATTTATTGTTGTTTTTATATAAGTTTTGTGTCTAGTAATACTTTTTTCTTTTCGAGAATCAAGATTCATTGGGATTTGTTTTTAAGGGCAGGGTCCCCAAGTCCTACTCATAACTGGAGGGAAGGAACGGATTAATACCTTTCCCAAGAGTACCAGTGCTAAAGTGAATGCAGAGTATTCAACTGGAATTCGAACTCGGCTCACCGATTTCTCTTTCCGAGCCGATATCCACTGCATCACAACGCACATCCGTCACTAAACGCTTACAGCACTTGGTATTCCCAAGCGGTCACCCATCTAAGTACTGAGCAGGTTCAACGTTGCTTAACTTCGGTGATCGAGCGAGAACCGGTGTATACAACGTGATATGGTCGTAAGCCGGGATCTTTGTAGAAAAGCGTCAACATTTATCTTGCATTTTTCCTTTTTGGCAATGTTCTTGTTTTTGCTGAAATCTACAGGGTGCGATAGATAAATTGTCGTCTAAATGACGAAAAAAAACCCCCAAAAAACTAACAACTTATTTTAAAAGATATATTTTTAAAAATTACACAAATATATCTCGAAATACTAAAGAGTAAATTGATTCAATAAAATCAGTATTTGTCTTCATACGACATCGGAAACTCCTGCAAATCTTCTGGATCATCTAAACTTATTTATAAATGGAACTTTCTCTGTGTGTGTCTGTGTCCGTTACCTATAGATTCCGAAACGGCTGAATCGATTTTTTTGAAAATTTACACACTTGTACTATAAGCGTCTGCGAGTGTTCTTAGCTAGGTTTTGTGTCGAGATACCGCTGATAAATATCTAAAATCGATAATCGAAAAAATCGGGTTACAGAAGGAGCGATCCGATTTTAATCAAATTTGATACACTCATAGACAAAGACATAAGAAACGATATTAAGAAGTTTCAAGGTTGCAGTTCTAACAATAGCGTAGAAAATCGATAATATATATATATATATATATAAAAGGCAAGATGTTTGTGTGTGTGTCTGTTTATCTGTCTGTATGTTCTTTATACAAATCCACAATTTTTATCCGATTCTCACCAAACTTCACAAATATTCTTTAGGCTGAGTCTGAGTTCCAGGACCATGGATTAGTTTTTAAAGCTTTCATTACACCTGAGCAATGCTGTGCTATACTGCTAGTTTTTTCATAAGTTCATGAATGCTATCATAATTCTTGCTTTCAGTTTCTCTTTCGCCCCACGTAATATTATTGAGGGATTGCAGTCTGGGTAGTTAGAAAGATATAATGGGTGACGTGGTTGCAAAAACTATCTGTCAGAAGATGAATGGATGCATAGCGTCATCATCACTAATGATTACTTCAAAGAAAATGATGTTGGCGGCAGATATCATCTAACTCTTTTCGAATACTCTGTCCTCAGAATGACACCCAAACACTCTGAAATTTCCATATTATAGCTTTTGGTGCGAATCCCAAGCAGTACAGCATGCCGTTTCCATATTTCTGACAGATTGAATTGCGTCATCGTGGTCTTTTTCTCATAGTCGGTTCCCCAATTGACACTCCTATACCTTGCAGTCGACAAAATAAAAAATTTTTTTTTTAAATCGCGCATGTGCAAAATTAAAAAAAGGCCTTGACCCCGTCAAATCTTTGAAAAAAAATTTGAAGGGGTAAAGGCCTTCGGGGAACAAATCAAAAGTTTACCGAGTTCTTTTTTTCTTTTTAAATATTCTAATTAAAATAATTGATGAAGTTATAAACCATTTAAATTGCTGTATTTGTGTGTCACTGTTAGATGAGATTGCTATAAAGTAAAAACTATATTTAATAATCATAAATGTAAAAGTTTAGTACAGTTTATAGACTACAAATATCTTACAACCTTTTTTGGCTTGTGTAAGTATAAACAACTCAATCATTTGTAAATGCGGACGCCTATACATGTTATAATAATAATAATAATAATAATAATATACTTGCAGCACAAGACCAAAGTCTTTTCACGAGAAACTTTCAGGCAAATATTATGCATAATAATATGGATCCAAAATGCAGGTTTTGTGATAAACACCAAGAAACAATAGACCACCTAATCTCAGGCTGTTCTGTGCTTGCCCCAAACGAATATAAAAATCGCCACGATAGAGTTGGGCAATATTTACATTGGGCAATGTGCAAACATTATGGGAAAGCTGTAAACAAACACTGGTATGAACATCATCCAGCACCGGTTACAGAAATAGAAGATGTAACCATTCTATGGGATTACACCATCTACACAGACAGAAAAATTGAAGCAAACAGGCCAGACATTATTGTTAAAAACCAGAAGGAGAAAACTTGTCTATTAATTGATATGGCTTGTCCAGCGGATTGTAACATAGCAATTAAGGAATTTGAAAAACTGTCAAAATATAAAGACCTGGAAATTGAAATAGAAAAAATGTGGAAATTGAAAACAAGAGTTGTGCCAGTGATAGTAGGTGCACTTGGAATGATAAAAAATGGAACAAAACAACACATTGAAAGAATCCCTGGAAACCCCAGCTTAAGAGATATACAAAAAATTGTCTTATTAAGTACAGCCCACACACTAAGGAAAACGTTATCTATGTAATGCTGGGGATGATAGGGAAGATAGAAAAACATGAAATGGAGTCATAACAACACGCCACTACCTGCCTTAGGTCTCCCCGCAGACTTGGTAGGTTGGGAGACCAATGCAGAAATCGAAATATGATGAAAAATGACATAATAATAATAATAATATAATCAGAAAATAAGAGCTATAGGTATAGTAAATTTAAAACTAAAGTATCTACAAAAAATAGTAGATTACAGAGAATATTTTCCTAAGTTGTTAAATTATTCTTTAGTTAAACATTTTATAAAAAAGGCACTCACGTTATATTCCTCAAGTAAATTTCACAGATATGTCTACCGTAGCACAAAATTAGATAAAATTCTCTCTAGCAGTCAACCTGTAAATAGCTACCACCATGCTAAAGATGTATTTCGGTGATATTTCATGCATAAATAATATTTGATTCAAATCAGAATAATTAAAATTTATATCAGCTAATATTCCTCAAATAACGTTTCAAAAGAGTACAAATTTTTTTTTGTGGGGGGAGTTCTTTCTTATTTTTAATAAAGAGAATTAAAATATTTACATTGTTCGGACTGTTTTCCTCATATTTATTGCCATGTTTACGGTGTTTCAGTCGTTGTACGCTTCGGCCTTCTTACGGTGATATTAATTTCGAACCGAACTCTTTTCACTGGGTCACTGGGATATATCATTATAATTCTTGTTAGAGTCCCATCTATGAGCAAATAGTTAACATTAGAATAAACAAACATTTTTTCGTAAAAAAAAAAATAATTTTTGAAAAAGAAAATTACCAGCAATAAATTTGATTTGAACAAAAAAAAAACTCTTTTTACAAAATATATCAATGAGACATGGTCTATAAAGTAATTTCTTACAAAGAATACATATTCTTACTATTTAGAATGTTTGGACTATTGTCCTTATTTTTATTGACATGTTAACAACACACCAGCATTCTTAACGAAACGTCGGCATTCTTAACGAAACGTCGTAAATATGACAATAGAGATATGGACAATAGTCTGAACAATATAAGTAGTGTAAATACTACCTTATCTAAGAAATATAGACAAATACATAATCATTTCATACATCAGTCAGTTAAGTCAGTTAAGTGCCATACGTTATACACGCTTGGGCGATCATGTCTCGAAAGAGACATGATTGACTAGGCAGAAGATTATCACGCAGTAGTTTGTCATTGCTTTCTGCGGTAGACCGGTTGCCGACCAAGGCTATAGGACCCAATCTGTCCTGTTATTTAACTCATAGCTAGAAGGGAAAGTGATGTATTATATTATTAAGTAGTAATTAGTGGGGGATTAGTTTATTACTTCATAACAATATGAAACTGATCCCCCACTTAATACCCAGTAGAAGCCTTAATCATTATTCCAAGTATTATATTCAGTCAGTCAGTTATGTGCCATGCGTGATACACGCTTGGGCGATCATGTCTCGAAAGAAACATGACTGACTGGGCAGAAGATTATCCCGCAGTAGGTTGTCATTGCTTTCTGCGGTAGACCGGTTGCCGACCAAGGCTATAGGACCCAATCTGTCCTGTTATTTAACTCATAGCTAGAAGGGAAAGTGATGTATTATATTATTAAGTAGTAATTAGTGGGGGATCAGTTTATTACTTCATAACAATATGAAATTGATCCCCCACTTAATGCCCAGTAGAAGCCTTAATCATTATTCCAAGTATTATATTCAGTCAGTCAGTTATGTGCCATGCGTGATACACGCTTGGGCGATCATATCTCGAAAGAAACATGACTGACTGGGCAGAAGATTATCCCGCAGTAGGTTGCCATTGCTTTCTGCGGTAGACCGGTTGCCGACTAAAGCTACAGAAGCCAATCCGTCCTGTTATTTAACCCATAATTGGAGGGAAGAGACGGATTAATATCTTTCCCAAGGGTATTTGCGCGTAAGTGAATGCAAGGACCACGACTGGAATTCGAACTGGTTGTACGACGAGTAAACACCTGTTGCAGAGGCACCAGTGACTTATGTTTGTTGCAGCAGAAGCAATGAAAGTACTTACAGAACAGAAAAAGGAAAACCACATACCGTCGGTGGGAAAGTGACTGGAGTCGAGCCGCCAAGTCGGTATCTATCACATTACTAAATCTCCTTTGGAGCCTGTCAAGAACACCGAGATGGGACACCTGACCATATATGGCAGCAGTACTCCATGCTCGGACGAATGGTTGATTTGTATATATACTCTCTAGAAGTCACGCATATAACTTATATATATCAAGCAAGAGGCAGAGTCAAGTTTTCACAGTAAGGCACCAAAACAGCAAGTATATGAAAGAGAATTCCATAGGCAGGAAGTGCGAGAAAAGAAGCTAATAGAGTAGAAGTAACGACTGTCTTTGGTTGTTTTGACTGTAAAAGGACGGAACCTTCTGGTCACTCATGGCAGATTTCTCTCTAAAGCGGGAGTAAAGTGTGCTGTCTTCAACGCAAATGCCTATTCGGGATTTGATCACATCAGGGCGATCGGAAAGATACCTATGTTTTGTAGATTATACAAAAGTATTTGAGAAGTAATTTACTTAAAAATTTTGGAGAGAGAAATTTAGCTGAATAGTGTTAGATATTAGCGTCCATATTATATCTAGACGACATATACGACATATCTGGCCTAGATTTACAATAACTATGGGAATCAGTACATCTTAACTTGGATTTTTAGTTGTCTATTTTAAAATGCATGACTTTAAAAATTAAAATTAACGGTTGAATTTTTGCTAGAAAAATGAATTGTTAGTTTTTCTTATTAGTTCTAACCGTAATAATAATACTATTATATTATTACATAAGACTTATTAGTAGTAAAATTACCTTTACCAAGTACCAAGGATTCTATTATAAATATATATATATCGCTGCCAGGAAATTTGGTTCACTGAGCCGTGATAGACATTTTTCTCTCCCATAATCTATCGTACATAGATATGTCTACCATTCATCCACTGAATATTGCTTCCATGTCTGGTCTGGTACTCCTGCATTATATATAAATACTCTTGACAAAATTCATAGAAGAATATGCAATGTTACGTGTCCTGACCTAGTATCTCGGTTTCATTCACTTTTCCAGCATTCTAATGTAGCTTCTGGCTGTTTGTTCTATAAATACTTTTATGTTAACTGGTGTGACGAACAATGTAATTCAATGGTACACAACCTTTATGAATTAATGCTCTATATTTGATTTGCGGCAAGGTTTTATCATTTTAGTTTGAATGGCGAAATTTAAGAGTAAGTTATATACTAAGAGTTACTTCTCGCTACTAGAGCTCACTCACGGATTATTGCTTTCCAGTCAACTTTGATACTCTCAAATTTGAATGTAATATCAATTTTTACCTTGTGGATAATTAATTCTTGTTCTTTTATTGTTCACTCTTTCTTCCACAGTAGTTTTATCCATAGTACCTGACACTAATTAACTACTTGCATATTAGAAGCGCTATTGACTTGTTTGGGGTGAAATGATTATATATATATATATATATATATATATATATATATATTTGGCCACCTTAATTTCTTTTAAAAGAAATGATGTATTTCATACTATTTTTAGTATTCATTGCCAAGTGGATAATTCTAAATGAAAATAGAATGGTTCTTTGTTATTATTACTTTGCAATGTTTTACAAGCCAAGGAAGCAAAGATGAACTCGTCCAAATCACACTAAATTTTCTTCATTCTTTCATTGATGAAACTGAAATATAGGTAATTATTAAATATTTACAAATTCATTTGATGCACATGTTATTGTGCAGTATTAACCAAAAATGATTCTATTTTGATTTACAATTATTCACTTGGCAATAAAAACTATAAAGTAGTATGGAATACATCATTTTTTTAAAACACTGAGGGTGGCCTAATAATTATGCCCGGTAGTGTATATATATATTGCTGTTTTGTATGTGTTCATATTGACAGCCGATGTTTTAATTAAGATTTTATTGTAATAATTTCAGCATAAGCATCCCTCTTATAAATGTGATGAACCTTTTTACCTCATCAGTGTGTGCGTGCATCTAAGTTTATGCGCAGAAAGAGAATTCGAAAATTCACCGAACTATAAAGTAAAATTCGAAATGTCAAAATCACTTTCCTCGCACTTTTCTTGCCGGCGATATGGGATCACGGGGGAAAATGTCTGAGCATTAGTTTCGGCTTTCAAAATATTGAAAAAGTCAAATGGTCGAACTATGAACATTTGCAACGAAAAGGCATTGAAACCGGAAGTCTCTTTAGACGTGGATACGGAAGTTAGAAAGATGGCTGCGGATGTTTTACAGACATGGTTAAAAAAAAGAAAAAATTAAAAAATGGCAAAAAAAAAAAAAAAAATCCCTATATAGAAAAATATTATAACAGATTTCGCTGCCAAATATTTTTCAAAAACGTTCTTTGTTTTATTTTTTATTTTTCTAGGTATGTTTTTCTTTTTAACATTAAAACTGTTTAATTTTCTCATTTTTAATTAAGAAGGTTTAGATTATTTACATTGTCCTCATCATCATTGTCATGTTAACGATATTTTTGGACATTGAAATCGTCTGCAATTGCTAGGAATTTCGAACTGAAACTTTTATTTCGATCACTAGTGTATGTCCTTCTCATTCTATGTGTGATGCCACTTCCACTAACCATGTAGTTATCTCCCTTTAACTTTACTCTTTAAATTATTTATTCACCACTGCCATAGCATAATATTGAAATCACAACATAGCCACTGGGCCATGGTAATAAGATTAGGACTAAAGTCTGAACAATGTAAATAGTCGAAAGACTACCTCATCTCAGAAATACAGACAAATAGAATGATCTAATATGAAACGCCGTACAAATAGCAATAAAGATGAGGACAATAGTCCGAATAATGTAAATAGTGTAAATACTACATCATCTCAGTAGTATAGACAAGTAGAATGATCTATTATTAAACGCCGTAGAAATAGCAACAAAGATGAGGACAATATTCCGAATAATGTAAATACTGTAAATACTACCTCATCTCAGAAGTATAGACAAATAGAATGATCTATTATTAAGCGCCATACAAATAGCAACAAGGATGAGGACAATAGTCCGAATAATGTAAATAATGTAAATACAACCTCATCTCAGAAGTATAGACAAATAGAATGATCTATTATTAAACGCCGTAGAAATAGCAACAAAGATGAGGACAATATTCCGAATAATGTAAATACTGTAAATACTACCTCATCTCAGAAGTATAGACAAATAGAATGATCTATTATTAAACGCCGTACAAATAGCAACAAAGATGAGGACAATAGTCCGAATGATGTAAATACTGTAAATACTACCTCATCTCAGAAGTATAGACAAATAGAATGATCTATTATTAAACGTCGTACAAATAGCAACAAATATGAGGACAATAGACCAAATAATGTAAATACTGTAAATACTACCTCATCTCAGAAGTATAGACAAGTAGAATGATCTATTATTAAACGCCGTAGAAATAGCAACAAAGATGAGGACAATATTCCGAATAATGTAAATACTGTAAATACTACCTCATCTCAGAAGTATAGACAAATAGAATGATCTATTATTAAGCGCCATACAAATAGCAACAAAGATGCGGACAATAGTCCGAATAATGTAAATACTGTAAATACTACCTCATCTCAGAAGCATAGACAAATAGAATGATCTATTATTAAGCGCCATACAAATAGCAACAAAGATGAGGACAATAGTCCGAATGATGTAAATACTGTAAATACTACCTCATCTCAGAAGTATAGACAAATGGAATGATCTATTATTAAACGCCGTACAAATAGCAACAAAGATGAGGACAATAGTCCGAATAATGTAAATACTGTAAATACTACCTCATCTCAGAAGTATAGACAAATAGAATGATCTATTATTAAACGCCATACAAATAGCAACAAAGATGAGGACACTAGTCCAAATAATGTAAATACTGTAAATACTACCTCATCTCAGAAGTATAGACAAATAGAATGATCTATTATTAAACGCCGTAGAAATAGCAACAAAGATGAGGACAATATTCCGAATAATGTAAATACTGTAAATACTACCTCATCTCAGAAGCATAGACAAATAGAATGATCTATTATTAAGCGCCATACAAATAGCAACAAAGATGAGGACAATAGTCCGAATGATGTAAATACTGTAAATACTACCTCATCTCAGAAGTATAGACAAATGGAATGATCTATTATTAAACGCCGTACAAATAGCAACAAAGATGAGGACAATAGTCCGAATAATGTAAATACTGTAAATACTACCTCATCTCAGAAGTATAGACAAATAGAATGATCTATTATTAAACGCCATACAAATAGCAACAAGGATGAGGACAATAGTCCGAATAATGTAAATAATGTAAATACAACCTCATCTCAGAAGTATAGACAAATAGAATGATCTATTATTAAACGCCGTAGAAATAGCAACAAAGATGAGGACAATATTCCGAATAATGTAAATACTGTAAATACTACCTCATCTCAGAAGCATAGACAAATAGAATGATCTATTATTAAGCGCCATACAAATAGCAACAAAGATGAGGACAATAGTCCGAATGATGTAAATACTGTAAATACTACCTCATCTCAGAAGTATAGACAAATGGAATGATCTATTATTAAACGCCGTACAAATAGCAACAAAGATGAGGACAATAGTCCGAATAATGTAAATACTGTAAATACTACCTCATCTCAGAAGTATAGACAAATAGAATGATCTATTATTAAACGCCATACAAATAGCAACAAAGATGAGGACACTAGTCCAAATAATGTAAATACTGTAAATACTACCTCATCTCAGAAGTATAGACAAATAGAATGATCTATTATTAAACGTCGTACAAATAGCAACAAATATGAGGACAATATTCCGAATAATGTAAATACTGTAAATACTACCTCATCTCAGAAGTATAGACAAATAGAATGATCTATTATTAAGCGCCATACAAATAGCAACAAAGATGAGGACAATAGTCCAAATAATGTAAATACTGTAAATACTACCTCATCTCAGAAGTATAGACAAATAGAATGATCTATTATTAAACGTCGTACAAATAGCAACAAATATGAGGACAATAGCCCGAATAATGTAAATACTCTAAATACTACCTCATCTCAGAAGTATAGGCAAATAGAATGATCTATTATTAAACGCCGTACAAATAGCAACAAAAATTAGGACAATAGTCCGAACAATGTAAATAGTCTAAATACTACATCATTTCAGAAGTAGAGACAAATACTGAAAAACTTCTATTTATAGTTTTTTGGTATTTTGATCAGTTCAGTTGTTCTCCGGTTCTCTTTAGGTAGCATACCATTTTTTATAATCATTTCCCCACAAACAAGGCCGGAAGTCGAAGAAATAAAAATAAGAGATAGATGATAATCAAGTAGATAGAAGTTAGCAATTGACTTTAAACTTTCGGAGCTTGTATCTATCCGGGAAATGGAAGTGATTTCCACGAACGGGAAGTGTGAGGAAAGAAACTGTTGAAGGAGAAGAGGTGGTTACATTTAACTATTTAGAGGGTAAAATGATGCGACATTGATTTTAATCTAAATTGCACTTGTAAATACAGTTGGTCATGCTACTAGAAAAAAAAAACTCATCAGAACAACTTCCATAAAAATACTTGTAAAAAAGACAGAGGGAAGCCACATCACGTCGGTGATAAAGTGACTGAAGGCGAGATGCCAAGCCAGAATTGATTATATTGCAAATCCTCTTTTTTTTTATAGAATTTCAAGATGAATAGCAGAACACCAGCCCAGAAAAGGCAACGGAATTCAACACACGGACGAATGGTAGATTTATAAATATGCAAAATGGATTCTGACAAGAAAAGCTTCCTAGCTCGAAACAGTGACCCAATCTTCCGAGCAGTAGATGCAGCTATGGATTCAATGCAGTCATTCTATTTCAAATCATTTGAGACCAAGGAGGCCAAGTGAGGCCAAGGGAGGTGCAGTGAATTTCTCGCTAGGAAACTAGCGTCATCCATTCAACTATCAACTATCTCGAAGTCTTTGTTCATTCGTTCTTCTGTATGCCGTGTCAATTCTGAACATCAGCGATCATGGCTCTCCAGAATATCCTCTCGTTATCTCTCCTAGAACTATTTATCATTTTATTATCACTACTAACTTCTGTTCTACTATCAAAATTGCAAAAGAACCTGTCTATATTTCTGAGATGACATAATTACATTATTTTCATCTTTCGGACTGTTGCTTTCATCTTTATTGACATATCCACGCAGTTTCGACTGAAGAAGACCAGAGCGCACAACAGTCGAAACGACATAAATATGACAATAAAGATGTGGACAACTGTCCGAAATAGTTACACAATCTTGTTATACAGGTTACTAGCCGCTTCTTCCTGTCCGTCTTGCTTTTGATGGGGTTTGTAAGTGTTACATTTTTCACTCTTATTTTTCTTATTATACGTTCAGGAATTTTCAGGCCAGTCGCTATTTTCAGTGAGGCATTACACAACCGGACCCGGAATATATAGCGGACCTACCCAATTCCCCAAAATTTGACAAAAGAAACAATAACTTAATTTTTTTTAATCTCTCTTTGGTCGACGTCCTGGGCATGACGGTAAACTGCATCCGGCAGCAAGGCCTCTGATTGGGAGGTTGTTTGGAGCGTAGAACCACATCTTAATTACTGTTTTCTCAGGTCGATGTAGTAGCACATGTTAGGGTCCCAGCTATGGGCAAATAGTTAACATTTTGAAAGCATAAAAATAGACATTTATAGATTTTTGAAGGAAAAATATTGCCAACAATGCATTTTTGAAGAAGAAATTATTACCATAACACAATTTTGAAGGGAAAAATATTCTCAGCAAAACATTTTGAAATACAAAACTAGAAGACATTTTCAGTTTTCTAAAATAAAAAAAGGATAAAATCAAAATGTTTTCATTAAAATCTAACAAAATCAACATTCTCACTATAACTGAACATAAAAAAATACCTTAAAATCCCACCTTTTTGGCATTAAAGAACCCACAGAGGTCGATATGCCGTTAAAAAAAAAATTCGTTGGTTGTTTTTATGGCATATCAACCTCGGCGGGTGATTTATTGCCAACTAAATTTTATTTATTTATTGCTGGTAATAACTTTTTCTTTCAACAATTTATTGTTGTTTTTATATAAGTTTTTGTGTCTAGTAATAGTTTTTTCTTTTGAGAATCAAGATTCATTGGGGTTTGTTTTTAAGGGCAGGGCCCCCAAGTCCTACTCATAACTGGAGGGAAGGGACGGATTAATACATTTCCCAAGAGTACCAGTGCTTAAATGAATGCAGGGTATTCAACTGGAATTCGAACTCGGCTCACCGATTTCTCTTTCCGAGTCCGATATCCACTGCATCACAACGCACATCCGTCACTAAACGCTTACAGCACCTGGTATTCCCAAGCGGTCACCCATCTAAGTACTGACCAGGCTCAACGTTGCTTAACTTCGGTGATCGAGCGAGTCGTTTTGAAAAGCTCAAACAAATAACCAAACTCTTCTTGGTTTAACTGACAGATGCGTCTCTTTATTACTGCTTTTTTTTTGCGACTAGAAGTTGTTTATGGAATAATGTTTTAGAAAAATGTTCACTTTTTTTTCTGTATAAATACCAAACACTTCAAATACATCGGTCTATGGATCAATTATTACAAATGCAGGTAAGAAAATAAAACATACGATACGCTTCTTTAAGAGATAGTCTCATACAACACTGCAAGTTGCTACAAAACCAAAATATTAACCTATAATTTGTTTTTTTATATAGCATCGTCAGAGTGATTTTGTCGAGAGTAAAATTTCTGGTAATATTTTTCTTCAAAAACGTATTGCTAGTATTTTTAATATAAACATCTATTTTTTTTTACTTTCATGGTGTTTTGAGTTCATTTTGGGTGCTAACTTTGCCCATATCTGGGAGACTAACAAGGGCCATCCACCAAACCAGAGTGGACCGTGGAACAACAGTAATTACGAATCGGTTCCATGTTCCTCAAAACCTCCTTATGAGAAGTCTTGCTGCCGTATGTAATTTATCAATATACACAGAATGAACATCAGTATAAAACAATAAATCAATAACAATGAACTAAGAAACCTATTTTCCAAAAGAATTGTTTTATATATTCCCCCCCCTCCACAAAAAAAAAACGCTTTCGAATCTCTGAATGATCGAACACTATTCGCGTCCCTTTTTTCCTGTTTTTTTTTTTTTTGTGATGTCGGACTGGAATTTAATTAGAAAATAAAATCTTAGAGAAAAAACAAATCACTTTTTTTCTGTATAAACACCAAACACTTCAAATAAATAAATCTCTTTTTTTATGTGCCGTGTCCCTCCAGGAAGTAGGTGATCATGAAATTCCACTTAGCACTGTTTCTTATCGCTCTCAGTATTTTTCCTCTTGGTATCTCTCCTATACCCCGCTTCACGATCCAATTCCTTAAGCCTATCAAATATGACTCGCGCTGCTTTAACCTCTTTCTCTTTCCTTCTCCCCGCCTTCTGAGTATTAGATTCACCAGACTCCCCTTCCTTATTACGTGTCCCAGAAACACCAGCTGTCTCTTTCTGATGGTAATTATGAGTTTTCTTTTTGTTTGCATCCTGTTCAACACCTCATCGTTGCTCACGTGGTCGGTCCATGGTTTCCTCAGCATCCTTCTGAAGAACTACATTTCACTACCATACAAAAGAACAGATATTACATAACAGTCCAGCACTCTTCTCTTTGTTTCCAACGAGATTTTCATCCCTCTTAATACGCTTGTTAGCTTTCCTTTCCCATGTCTATGCGACTTTGGATCTCAATTTCCCACAATCCATCTTCTGTCAGCATCATTCCCAGGCATTTTAATTACATGACTTGTTTTATTTTCGTTTCTCCGACTTATAGTTGGCATTTTGCCGCCTTCTTTTTGCTGATGACTATACATTTAGTTTTCTTAAAGTTTATACTCAGTCTTTTCTGCTCGCTTTCTCTTGCTACCTTTTGTAGGAACTTCAGCATTTTATTTTCCTTGGCTGCTATCATTACCGTATCAGCCATGTATCTTCTATGAATCAACTAGCAGTATAACCCAGCGTTACTCGGGTGTAATGAAAGCTTTAAAACTAATCCATGGTCCTGGAGCTCAGACTTTTTGGGCGTTGGCACAAAAGACTAAAAAGCAATAGTTGTTTCCAGTTAAAGCGAAACCGTAGACTGAACGAAAAATGAATGGATGTAAGTCAAATTTTGATTTCCTGGTATCAATAGCAAATAAGATTTTTTTTCGTCGTAAACTGAATTTTGAAGGCTAAATGTGTCCTCTGAGTAAATGGTATCATGGCTGAGACTAAGAACTGCAATTATACCTACTTAGAGCCAAACCCGAAGCAGAAACTAAAATAAAAGGGCTGGAAAAAAAATACAGACATACAGGCAGATAAACAGACACACACACAAACATCTTGACTTTTATATATTATCGATTTTCTGCACTATTGTCATAAGTGCAACCTTGAAACGTCTGGATATCGTTTTTTTGTCTTTGTCTATGAGTGCATCAAATTTGAGTAAAATCGGATCACTCTTTCTATAACCCGATTTTTTCGATTATCGATTTTCAATATTTATCGGGGGTACTAGCTAAGAACACTGGCAGACGCTTATAGTACAACTGTGTAAATTTTCAAGAAAATCAGATCAGCCGTTTCGGAGTCTATAGGTAACAGACACACACAGACAAAGTTCCATTTTTAAATAAGTTTAGATTAGATTATAACAAATTCAGATAATAAAATTGAACTTAGGATACGATGCGCTAATGGACAGTCTCTCACAACAGCACAAGTTGCTACAAAACCAAAATATTAACTTAAAATTTATTTTTTCTTATTAACCCTGTCAGATCATATAGAATTCAACCCATTCAACAATACCACCGTTTTATAAGATCAGTGGTTAATAATGCCTTCGAACAAACAAAGCCTGTCGAAAAACCTTTATTACAACGTTCTAGACTAGCGCTATAGGAACGCAATCAATGAGCTGTAGTACATAATATTACTCTGGGAACTTGGAGACAATTAAATGATTGTTTAAAAACCATTCCGTTAATCTTCGAGATTGTTATTTAGTTATTGTAGAACCAAAAATTATGTTATATAGGTTTGATTTGACGTTGTTTAGACTGTTGGTCATTCGTGGTCGAGAGGTCTCAGACGCGCCAGATCAACTGGTGGCTCTCCCAATGTTGATAAGAGTCGCAAGTTCGATTCCTGCCGAATGACACACATTTTCGTAACAGATATTTATCGTAAATAAGCAGGCCGGTAGAAATAAATATATAATACTGTTTGATCATAAAACAGAATATCTACTTAAATACGAGTATCGATCAAAAATAATGTTCAAACAAATATTTTCAAAATATCAGTTTGTATATCATAATTTATTGACGTATTTTTAATATAAAGATCTCTTTTTATATTTTCATCGTCTTTTTTGTCCAACTTGAATGTTTTTTTTTAAAAATCATTTCACCCCATGCAAGGCAGTTTGACTGCCACTGTTGCGCAGGGGGTTACATAGAGGAAACTGATGAAAAAGAAAGGTAGTTATATGGGATGACAAGAGGAGGGTAATAGACGGCTGAAAATAACGGTGTAATGGGGGTGGAGTTGATGAAGAATTGAACTTGAACGAAAGGATGCGAGTTAGTGAGATAGAAGATGTCTATTGGCCTTATATTTAAATTCCTGGAGATTGTAGTTATCGGAGAGATAAATATATGGAAAAGAATTCCACAGGCGGGAAGTGCGAGAAAAGAAGCTGTTAGAGTAGAAATGGTGGTTACATTTTTATCAGTATCACTGTAAAAGGGTGGGACCTAGTTGCTAATCTAGTAGATCGTGTAAATTCATACATAGGGGTCACCAGTGAAATTCATTGGAGCAGAGGCCGTGAATGTATTTGTAGAAGAGTTATATGGATGCCACGTCACGCCGGTGAGAGAGCGACTGCAGCCGAACTGCCAAAAGTGCTACCATCCCGTACCGGGATGGGCCTGGGAACAACAGGAATTAAGAGTTGTTTCCATGCTCTTCACAAACTCCTGATCAGAAGCCTTGCTGCCGGATATAGTTTAACATCATTCACGGGACGGCCATCAATATAAAAAAAAGATGAATAACATTGCACAAAAGAATGTTTTATGCTATTTACATTATTCGGACTATTGTCCTCATCTTTGTTGCCATTTGCACAACTTCCGGTTTTCTTCAGGTGTTAGATATTTCGAACCGGTGTTAGATCTTCAGGTGTTTTCTTCAGGTGTTAGATATTTCGAACCTTTATTACAATCATCCAATTGCACAAGAAATCACTGGGCTATATCATCCAATTACGCAAGGAATGAGGATGATATACCCCAGTGATTGTCATAAAGGGTTCAGTTCGAAATCCTTAGCATATGAAAAAGGCCGGTGCGTACAACGGCCGAATCGTCGTACAAATGGTAACAAAGATGAGAACAATAGTTCAAATAATGTAAATACTGTAAATACTACCTCATCTCAGAAATATAGACAAAGAACTGTTTTTTATACTTTAGCCAATAAAAGCATTGAATAAATGTTGAAGGTATTCTTAAAATATAACAGCTAATATTATCATTAATATTGTAATAATCAAGGATCGAGAAAAGGAACTCGATCGAAGCAAGTTTCCAAAATATGATCAAAGATCACATTTTTTTTTAGAATTACTCCTTGGTTGGACTAGGAAAATATCAGCTCTCCTTCATAATAGCTTTTTTATGGTTAAAGTAGTGAAATGATTATAGAACAGTGCTTTGTCAAATGACTATTAATAAAAAAAAGTTTATTTATGAAAACGCAAAGACAGATACGATTAAGAGATGTCAAAATTAAATAATTACGGGAATTAAATATTTGATAAGGTTCTTTAACAGATGAAGAAAAATGTGACACCGCAATCCGAAGGGTCATTAGGATAGCGACATACCTTCCAAAATCTAAAGAAAATATTAAAAAAATTTAAAATTTCGTTAAAGTTAAAGAAAAGAGTTGCTGAGTTGCTATGAAATATCAATCCTGCTATAGGGTAATGAATGCTAGACAAATTCTTCACAGATGAATTCTTCACAGACGTGCGACAGGAGAGCTGTGGTTCTACAGAAGGATGCTGAGAATACTACTGACGGGGAATCTAAGCGACGAAAAAGTGAAATGGAAACAAAAAGGTACACTAAGAATTAGAAAGAGAAAGTTGAAAGTTCTTGGAGATATAAAGAGAAAAGTCCAAACCACTTTCTCATAATTGCTTATTGCTCGTGTAGTAGTTACAGTAATCAGAGAATGTACACCGATTGACGACCTTCACAATGTCACTCGTTGTTATTATTAGATATAGTAATAGCAAGAGAAGGAATTCTATTAATACTGATATGATTGGCCATAATTCAAAAAGAATTGTCTGCAAACACATATTCCGCTCAAAGAACCAAAGCGAGAACCATATTATATATATATATATATATATACTAAACAAAAAAGTAAATGTAGCGATTGTCCTAATCTATACGTGACTAGACCATTGAAAATGTTTGCTTTTTCTTTCCAAACGCAGTCCGCCTTCATCTTGTACAACACATTCTGCCCGAGGACATCCGCTGTTAAAGACAGACACACAAGATTCGGTGATTTTTTTTTTTTGTATAAATATCTTTGAGAGGTCTTGTACTTAGTCACCATTGTGTACTATACATTAATAACAATAACGGAATGTTAAATATGAATTCTTTTTTCTCTCTCTCCCTCTCTCTCTTCCTCTCTCTTTTGGCCTTTGAAGGCAAGCGCTAATTTTTACTTAAGCGTCTGTAGGAAAACAGTCACATGATTACTGTTTATGACACTCCGCAACTTTGTCCCAGTGTGACTGTGTTCACTACTACCGAAGCTTTTACTTGTTAATGTTATAAAGCTAGAGTAATGGCGAGAATCTCGGAATGGGAACTCGGCGTGTCGAGTTCGTATTTTCTCTCGAGATTTTTACGTTCACTTTCATGGAAATTTTGTTTTTTTATCATTTCACCCCAAGCAAGGCATTCCACTGCCACTATTGAGCAGGGGCTTACGTAGGGGAAAGTGATGAGAAAGAGTGGGTAGGGGGTTACATTGGGGAAAATGATGAGAAAGAGTTGTTAGGGGTTAAATAGGGGAAAGTGATGAGAAAAAGCGGTTAGGGGGTTACATAGGGGAAGTGATAAGAAAGAGTGGTTAGGGGTTTACATAGGGGAAAGTGTTGAGAAAGAGCATTAGGGGGTTACATAGGGGAAAGTGATGAGAAAGAGCGGTTAGGGGGTTATATAGGGGTAACTGACGAGAAAGAGTGGTTAGGGGGTTACATAGGGGTAAGTGATGAGAAAGAGTGGTTAGGGGGTTACATAGGGGTAAGTGATGAGAAAGAGTGGTTAGGGGTTTACATAGGGGTAACTGACGAGAAAGAGTAATTAGGGGGTTACATAGGGGTAAGTGATGAGAAAGAGTTGTTAGGAGGTTACATAGGGGTAAGTGATGAGAAAGAGTGGTTAGGGGTTTACATAGGGGTAAGTGATGAGAAAGAGTGGTTAGGTGGTTACATAGGGGAAAGTGATGAGAAAGAGCGGTTAGGGGGTTTATATAGGGGTAACTGACGAGAAAGAGTAATTAGGGGGTTACATAGGGGTAAGTGATGAGAAAGAGTTGTTAGGAGGTTACATAGGGGTAAGTGATGAGAAAGAGTGGTTAGGGGTTTACATAGGGGTAAGTGATGAGAAAGAGTGGTTAGGTGGTTACATAGGGGAAAGTGATGAGAAAGAGTGATTAGGGGGTTACATAAGGGAAGTGATGAGAAAGAGTGGTTAGGAGGTTACATAGAGGTAAGTGATGAGAAAGAGTAATTAGGGGGTTACATAGGGGTAAGTGATGAGAAAGAGTTGTTAGGAGGTTACATAGGGGTAAGTGATGAGAAAGAGTGGTTAGGGGTTTACATAGGGGAAAGTGTTGAGAAAGAGCATTAGGGGGTTACATAGGGGAAAGTGATGAGAAAGAGCGGTTAGGGGGTTATATAGGGGTAACTGACGAGAAAGAGTGGTTAGGGGGTTACATAGGGGTAAGTGATGAGAAAGAGTGGTTAGGGGGTTACATAGGGGTAAGTGATGAGAAAGAGTGGTTAGGGGTTTACATAGGGGTAACTGACGAGAAAGAGTAATTAGGGGGTTACATAGGGGTAAGTGATGAGAAAGAGTTGTTAGGAGGTTACATAGGGGTAAGTGATGAGAAAGAGTGGTTAGGGGTTTACATAGGGGTAAGTGATGAGAAAGAGTGGTTAGGTGGTTACATAGGGGAAAGTGATGAGAAAGAGCGGTTAGGGGGTTTATATAGGGGTAACTGACGAAAGAAAGAAGGGGGTTAATTGGGGAGGGGGTTAGATTATTAGGAGGGGTGGGGAAGTGATGAGAAAGAGTTGGTTAGGGGTTTACATAGGGGTAAGTGATGAGAAAGAGTGGTTAGGTGGTTACATAGGGGAAAGTGATGAGAAAGAGTGATTAGGGGGTTACATAAGGGAAGTGATGAGAAAGAGTGGTTAGGAGGTTACATAGAGGTAAGTGATGAGAAAGAGTTGTTAGGGGTTTACATAGGGGAAGTGATGAGAAAGAGTGGTTAGGAGGTTACATAGAGGTAAGTGATGAGAAAGAGTGGTTAGGAGGTTACATAGAGGTAAGTGATGAGAAAGAGTAATTAGGGGGTTACATAGGGGAAGTGATGAGAAAGAGTGATTAGTAGGTCACAAAGGGGTAAGTGATGAGAAAGAGTAATTAGGGGGTTACATTGGGGAAAGTGATGAGAAAGAGTTGTTAGGGGATACATAGGGGAAAGTGACGAGAAAGAGTCGTTAGGGGCTTACATAGGGGAAAGTGATGAGAAAGAGTGGTTGGGGGTTATATAGAGGGGTTATATAGAGGAAATTGATGAGAAAGAGTGGTTAGGGGGTTAAATTGGGGCAGTGATGAGAAAAAGTGGTTAGGGGGTTACATAGGGGAAGTGATGAGAAAGGGTGGTTAGATATAGGAAATGTTAGAAGGAGGGTGATAGATGGGTAAGGATACCGAGGCTGGGGGTTGGGTAGATGGGAAGAGTGTTTGAGAGAATGTATTGGGAGAAGTATGGAACCACCTCTCAGTTGCCGTTGTTCCCAAGTCCCACCTACCCAGGGTGGTAGCACTTGTTAGTGGCCCCAACTATGGGAAAATAATTTATCCTTAGACTGGTGTCAAAACACTGTGAAAGTGTAAAAATAGACTTTTATAGAATAATATACATTTTCGAATGATCATAACCATAACACATTTTTGGAAGAAAAGAAATTGTTGCCATAATATATTTTTGGATACAAAACTAGAAGACATATTCAGTTTTCAGAGAAACAAATAGATAGAAGAGAGTACCGCAGGCGAAAAGTTCGACAAAAGAAACTGTTGTATGTCTGTATTTTTTCAGCCCTTTTATTTTAGTTTTTGCATCGGGTTTGGCTCTAAATAGGTATAATTGTAGTTCTTAGTCTCAGCCATGATACCATTTACTCAGAGGACTTATTTAGCCTTCAAAATTCAGTTTACGACGAAAAAAACTTATTTGATATCGATACCAAAAATCAAAATTTGACTTACATCCATTCATTTTTCTTTCAATCTACGGTTTCGCTTTAATTGGAAACAACTATTTCTTTTTAGTCTTTCGTGCCAAAGTTCAAAGAGTCTAAGCTCCAAGATCATGGATTAATGTTAAAGCTTTCCTTACACCCGAGCAACGCCGGGCTATACTGCTAGTCAGAAATAAGTCCCACTCAAAATGCTTCTTCTCGCAAACTCCCTGTGGAATCGACTCTCAAGAGGATATTTCTGCCTTCTTGACCTGTTCAAGGCGAGAGTTATGTGTTATTTTACGCTCCTAATGTAGCCTTGAGTGGACACTGCGTCTTGAAAAAAGCGATCTTTACTGTACTAAAAAGAACATCAGCAGTATATTTGCGTCCAGTTTCTTTCAGTGCGTCGTTGTTCAGTATTACGGCAATCAGGATAGGATGATAAGTTGAACCATGATTTATTATTGAGTGTAACCATCTTAATGATGATTTTAATTATGTTAGTGATGGTACGGAGCACATAGTTGGCATTGAAAGAAAACGGCATGATTTCCTTGACAAGATAGTAATCGAAAGCGAGCAAAAATGACTACTCGAAAGCAGAATATATGGTCGTTAATAAAGAGGGGTTAACCAAGTTAAGAGTTAATTAATGACATGTGAATCAAATCAGTACAGAAAATTACAGATCTAGATATTTGAACAAAAGACGATGGAAACTTGTATTGCCGAGGTGGATACGATACATAGAGAAAGTATGCTGGGATATTATTCAGCACAACATCCGGTGCGAAACGGATATACACGGAACGTTACAATAGTTACAATAACAGACAAGACGAAACTTACATCACAAAAAAAAAAAAGGAGTTTATATCTCAACAGTCGCCGAAGTAATCATTTTAGGCATTACTCGAATGACACTCGAATATTACGCCTCGAATGCTACTTAGTTAAATAAACCATTTCACCCCACGGGGCATTCCATAATTGAGAGTGCTGCAGTGGTGTCAGCCACTCTACAACAATATTGTAATACTGAAATCTGAACGTGGATTGGGATAGAGAATGATGCCTCCAAAAATCCAAACAAACATCAACAAACAGGAAAATAAAATTAGAAACAAGGAAAAGAATGTTGAACTTTTATATAATATTAATATACTAATATGGATTTGAATTTTAGATATTTTACACACTGATGCAGAGGGAACTTTAGGCAAAAGCTACAGGAGGATATTGAGAATTCAGGTACGAAACAGGTGAACAAAAACTTGTTTTAAATTCTGATTTTAAAACACCGTTGCCTAAACATGAAAAAGCTTTGGAAATAAATCCAAAGAAAACCTACAGGAGGATATTGAGAATTCAGGTACGAAACAGGTGAACAAAAACATGTTTTAAATTCTGATTTTAAAACACCGTTGCCTAAACATGAAAAAAGCTTTGGAAATAAATTCAAATAAAACCTGGAGGTGAGACTTGAAGTCTATTACCCGTCAACACTAACAGTTTTCCAGCAACTCCTGCAGCGAGGCTATTCCCAGATATAATACCAGGTACTCGTTTGGGTCTTCTCGATACGGCCGAGAAGGGGGCTATTTACTCTGGGCAGTGAACGGCCTCCATATACCCTCACCTTGACCTGCACCCTGAAGGGGTCACCACCAAAGTACTGAATGTTGAAATAAAAAGGTAAAAAAATGAAATCTCGAGAGATAAAAGGGTGCCGACTTCTATGAGTTTTACTTTATATTTGGGGTAAACATGAGTCGCATTAACCGTTCAAGACAAGGAACCTACTTGGCGTAGGACCTATCCATCATGATTAGTGAATATTAGCAGAAGGCTAACCCTCCCTAACAAATGAGGATGTACAATAATGTTTAAGCTAAAACGAGTATGGCATATGGCCAGAAGCATCGGTTCATCGCAAAAGTTAATTTAAATACTGATCAAATATCTTCTATATGATTTGACTGTATTAATAGAAATTTTAAAAAAATCATCTCACCTCAACCTTATCGCGCCCGAGTTTCCACATTATCGCTAAATGTTATTGGTTTTTAAAATCTATATATTGAATGAATGTCATAAGTTTTCACGCATGTGTGTAGCTAAATGTCAAATTTTAACGTGTGACCTCTCTAGAATTTATAATCAATAACTGTCATTGAAAATCGATTATATATCTATATATTTATATATATATGTCTGTATACACACACACACACACACACACACACACACATATATATATATATATACTGAGAGGAGGAAAAGAAATATCTTTTAGGATGTATTCGAACCAACATGAGTTTGCAAAGGTGTTCCGAATACAAAAGTGAGTTAGGACAAATGAAAGTGTCAATATAAAAAAAGAAAGAAAAAGAAAGAAGCATTTTATGAGTAAATGTTTCTCTCGTCAACAAATACACCTTTAGCTTTGATTACTGCAGCACGAATTTTGGGTATTATAATTTATTCCATTTAATTTGAATGACTCTTAAAGCTATATTTCATTTCTTTCACACACACACACACACACACACATATATATATATATATATATATATATATATATATATATATATATAAACAGTTAATTGCTGATAGCCCTGGCGAGTGAATCAAATGTAGTAAGGTTGGGTTTCTGTGTCAGGCCAGGAAGTTTTTCTCACCTGAGTCTGTCTTGCACATATACAAATCAACCATCCGACCGTGCGTTGAATACCGGTCGGGCGCTCCTGCCATTCATCTCAGGGTTTTCGACAGCCTCCAAAAGAGAGTCTGTAACGTGATCAGTCCTAACGTGGCAGTTCGAATCAGAGCCACCTTCTCACCGACGGGATGTGGCTTCTCTCTGTCTATTCTACAAATATTTTCATGTCTTCTACCCCGACGAGCTTAGCTCACTGATGCTCCCTCCACAAGAATTTACTCTAGCAACCTGCACATTTGTGGCGGTACCGCCTTGCTTGGTTAAAACGATTAAAAAAAATAATAACTGGAGTGTCCATCTTCGAAACTTGGAATAATGTAGTCGATATTAAGAAGGTAACACTAATCCGCTAAGCGACTTACTTTATATTTGTATTAATATGCACTTATATATCAGGGTGTCCATAGAGTTCATGTCCACTTTAAAAAATATTCATAACTTTATTTTTATTTGTGATGAAAATAATCTGTAAGGAATGTTATAAAGTTTAATATACCTAGTTTTAGGTATAGTTATTGAATGATTCTCTACCACAGAATTTGCTACAATTTTTAGATAAATAAAAATATATTTTCTTTTTTTCAGAATCAGTTTGATCCATGGCTTCAACGGAGATGTGAAAACAATTGTGTATGTAACTGAACCTAGTTCATTAGAAGATCTGAAAGCTAAAATAAGTAATGTGATTTCAAGCATTACAGTTGGCAAATGTTTTCTGTGAACTGCGAAATCGTATTAGCCTTTGTATTGCTAATGATGGAAGACATATGGAAACATAAATAAAATTTCAATAAAACTTTAAAAAATATAGATTTCTTTCTTCCTAATCCTTTTTACAAATGTTTTCTATCGCAAATACAAATAAAGTTGTAAATATTTTAAAGTGCAGACGGATTTATGGACACCCTGTATATATATATATATATATATATATATATATATATATATATACAGGGTGTCCATAAAGTCCGTCTGCACCCGACCAGATGTGGCAGCAGTATTCAATACACTGGCGGATGGTAGATTTATATATGTGTAGGATAGATTCAGATCGAAAGAACTTCCGGGCCCTGCACCGGGAGCCGACTTTCATAGCAGCGGATTTAGCTATGGATTCGACGTAGTCATTCCACTTGAGGTCCGCTGAGAGTGTGAGACCAAGGAGGCGTAGTGTTTTACTCTCTGGGAGGCAAGCCTGTTCACCTGGTAAGTGTTCTGACAGAATATAGAAAGCGAGATATGAAAGCGTATTAGTATGGCCAAGCATGCGTTCCAGATAAGGAGTAGATTATTGACAGACAGGAAAATTTCGCTAGAATCAAAGACGTAAAGACTGGAGTTGGCATTTTAAGTTCCTCTTTTTACTAATGACCAAACATTCAGTTTTCTTGTAGTTTATTTGTTTCTTTTCTTTCCTTTTATTCAGCTACTTTCTGTAACAGGTATTGTAGTTTCATTTCTGTGTCTGCTATCAACACTGTGTCATCTGCTTATCTTATATTTTTCAGACTGTGGCCGTCAACGACGAATGCTGACATGACTTCTAGGCCTCTCAGAATTTTCTCGCTATATAAGTTCTTACACTGAGAAGGCATATCCATGTCTTACACCACTTTCTATTTTTTATACCTACTGAATTCGTTTCCTGAGTTTGTTTTTTGCCAGAAGAGGTTCAGGAGTACTCTAATATCTTTGCCAAATATATGTAGCTGCCTGGGCATTTTCATTCAGTTTTTATGGCGTACTTTATCAAATGCCTTTGTGTAGTCGTTAAAATACAGGTACACGTTCTTCATTATTTTTTTTTGCCCTTCTGATAACACGTCCTTCAAGAAACCGTGCTGTTCTTGACTTATCTTTACAGAGCAGATATAGATATTGCGTAAATTGTGCTGTAAAGCATTATTTCAGACTTTGTTTGACTGGTCAAGCGTCAACACACGTCAGGTCAACAGATGCTTTCTCCGTAGAGACGCAGGTTTGAATCCTGCCGGAAGACACATATTTTCCAAGCGTGGTTGTTCGATTATCCAGGCCGGTATATGTAAATAAATTAACTGTTTAATTAAAAAAAGAAAACGAAAAGGAAAACAGAGTATCTTCTAAAATACGAGTATCCATTAAAAATAATATTTCTTACATTTTTCCTCTTTATTTTCCTTTTCACTTTCTATTTCTTCTGTATCTTTTCTTTTCTTCTTTCTTTTCCTTTTCTTTAAAAAGAAAATGCCAAAATATTTGAGCCCGAAAGTTGTAACCAATGTTAATATCTATCTGCTATTCACTTCCGGCCAAAATTTTAAATTTCTCTCTCTTAACCGTTTCCGTTGGCTCTTCCTTCTCTACATTTTCTCAGTTATTTTCCTCTTAACTTTCTATTTCTTCTCTATCTTTCCCTTTCCTCTTTCTTTTCCTTTTCTTGATTTCTCATCTCATCTTTTCCTTTTCTTCATTTCTCATCTGTTACTTTCTTCCCGCTTTCTTTCCCCTTTTTAACATCTTTTTACTTCGTACGGAAAAAAAAAATCCAAAAATAAAGAGAAGTGTTGTTCTTATCAGAAATTTGTTAAACAAAACGTTTATTGCCATCATTTTTAATTACCTCATTATCCTTTAAATGTCGAAACAAAATATACAAGTTTCTACTTTGCACATGTTCTAACGTAATAATTCATATATATATATAATTCAGTAATGAATTAGACCACTCTGGCCACTGGCGTATGATACATACGCTAAAAAGTCTGCCTCCTTCTACCGAGCGTCCATAGCTCAGAGGTATAATCGCAGACTGACTCCAATTCAGTCGGGTTTCAATCCTTGGTTAAAAGCAATCGAATGTCTAACCACACTGATGAGCTGTCATACAGCAAAACAGATCTGTCTGCGAATGAGTATATATATATATAAATTACAGTTGGTGTCGGAGAAGGGATAAGCGAATTATGGAAATACTTGTGTGAAGAGAAGTACGTAAGAGTAGATCGAAATGGGAGAAGGACAAGATACAGCGGGTGTCGGGGAAAAGATAAGAGAAGGATGGAGTCAAGAAGATAACAAACGGCAATTGACGTTGCATTTACACTCTTGGAGATTGTAGCTATCAGGGAAGCAAATACACTGAAAGGAGTTCCACGGGGGAGAAGTGCGAGAAAAGAAGCTGTGGGAGTAGAAGTGCCAGCTACATTTTACTGTAAAATTGTGGGACGTGGTTTCTAGTCCATTAACTCGAATACATTCGCATAGAGAGGGCACCAGGGAGCTAAGCTTGTCAAAGATGACGCACAGTGAAGACACACACACACACACACACACACACACACATATATATATATATATATATATATATATATATATATAAAGTATGTTTTCGTATCGTAATGTAAACAAATACAATTTTACTTTGGTATTGAGCGCTTTAGTGTTAAGGTTTTCGTCTTGGGTTTTTTTTCTTTCTTCCGAGTGCTTGACTTTTTGTTCATGTACTTCGTTTGTTTCTTTTTTTACTTCCCCTCCTTTTCCCTCCGAGTTCGTCCTCGGTGGGTTATACAAGACGATTTAAATTATAACTTGATTAATACTAGTTTTACTATTGGTATTGTTGTTGCCATAGTTAATATTATGATTATATATATATATATATATATATATATATATATATATATATATATTGCTGCAGATTGTGCCAGGAGGAAAAAAAGGGGATATTAACATTTATAAATAAAAGCGAATTGTTAAATAGAGACGAAATATTGTCAAGATGTCAGTTTAGCGCCATACGTGATACACGCTTGGGCGATCATGTCTCGAAAGAGATATGACTGACTGGGAAGAAGATTTTCTATCCTGCTATTTAAAGTATAGCTGAAGGGAGAAGTGATGGACTGTAATAATAATTAGTAATTAGTGGGGGATCCGTTTATTACTTCATGACAATAGTAAAATGATCCCCCCCTTTATGCTTAGTAGAAGCTTTACTTATGTTTCCAACTATTATCTTCATTCAGTCAATTATGTGTCATACGTGATACACGCTTGGGCGATCATGTCTCGAAAGAGACATGACTGACAGAGCAGAATATTTTTCCCGCAGTAAGTTACCATTACTTTCTGCGTTAGACTGGTTGCCAATCAAAGCTATAGAACCCAGTCTGTCATGTTATTTGACACATAGCTAGTGGGAAGAGACGGATTGATACATTTCCTAAAGTTATTTGCGAGTAAGTGAATGCAACGAATTTGACTGGAATTCGAACTCGTCTCTCCGATTTCCCGGAACGAGTCGACATCCACTGCACCACAACGCACATCCTAAAGAAAATCTTACTTACGAACTTGAATGAGTTTCTATTTTTCATCGATCTACTAACTCTCTTTGGTAATAAACGAGTTCTGTTTCCATCTCCAATGTTTTTTTCCCTATCTCTTTCGTTCAACTTCTTTTCTCCTCCTCTTTCTTTACTACCACTCTTCCGGTGTTAGTATATTTTGAGAGTGATCTCTAATAGAATTTGCATACCGGTAACTGAAGATACTTAAATGTTGAAACCCGAGTAGCTTGGTGCGTATTCCAAAATTTATAAGTTTATTTTTGCTCTACATTGTCCAGAGAGTACTGAGCACTTTTGTTGTTTAATGCCTTCAGTGGCGGTTATTTGCTGCCCCTTTTCATATATTATTATTGTGCTGGTATATATATATATATATATATATATATATATATATATATATATATATATATATATATCAGACTATTTACGCTCTCACACCCTGATTGAGCACTCTGGAAGAATGGTAGACTTTGAAAAACAGTAGCTACTCTGGCATCTACGCATCGTTCATTCAGCAAGGTATTAGAACACTCTCAGCTATTGGGAGTGTATAATGATAATATACACGCTAAAATGTCTGCCTTCTTCTACCGAGCGCCCGTAGCTCAGAGGTAGAATCGCCGATTCGGTCGGGTTTCAATCCTGGGTAAAAAGCAATCGGCTGTCTAACCGAACTGATGAGCTGTGATATAGCGAAACAGATCTCTCTGCTGATGACTATATATATATATATATATATATATAGTCATCCGTAGACAGATTTGTTTCGCTTTTTGAGAGTGATCTCTAATAGAATTTGTGTACCAGTACCTGAAGATACTTAAATGTTGAAACCCGAGTAGCTTGGTGCGTATTCCAAAATTATAAGTTTATATGTCACATCCACTTGCCATTGAGAGAAATATATATATATATTTCTCCCACTAGCAAGTGGATGTGACGCAAGGTCGAGATATAATGTCGGTAGCCCGGACCCGTACGAGTGGGAAAGGTACAAAAATTACCCAGTTCCCGCAATCGTCGGTCGCGCTGGCCCCGGTGATGAGCAGTTTAGTGCAGTAGGGTGGCGTGGCCTCGGGAAAGTGTTCACCGGGACCAAGCATCTCAAAGTATAATTTTTCTTAATTGCATACCTGTCCTCGGACAGATAAAACTAAGGCGCACTCTCTCTTCGATGACATAGACGAAACTGAGAGATTATTTGGGGTCCCCACCCGGCTCAAAATGTGCAAGGCAAATATATATATATATATATATATATATATATATATATATATATATATATATTACGAAAAGTGGAGGAACATGTAGATTAGAATCCACTGTTTGAGCATTTACTTTATAAAGAGTGCTTGATGCAAAGTAGAGCTTTATATTGCAATTTTGTTATTATAATGGTTTATAGAAGCATAGTATCACTACACTAAAATGTTCATGTTTCAGAACAAAACTGTTCTGAAACATGAAAAAAAATATATATACTTACATATATATTAACATAATATATATAATATACTTATATAATATGCAATATATAAGCACGATGTGTGGCCGTGAGTTTGATCAACATGTTTCTCACATGGTAAATATATATGTGTATGTATATATATATATATGTATATATATATATATACATATATATATATATGTATATATATGTATATAAGTATATATATGTATATGTATATATATATAAGTATATATATGTTTATATATATGCACATATATATACATATGTGTATATATATGTTTATATATATGCACACACACACACACACACACACACACACATATATATATATATATATATATAATAATAATAATAATAATAATAATTAATTATTATTATTATTAAACCGACTCTGCGTGTATTCTAATCTCAAAATTTTATAGAAGGGACTTTCTAAGACCATGAATGACCAGCAGAATCTAAATCCGTTATTGTCCTCGGCTATAAAGCTTTGGGCAAAGAGGGGGAAAAAAAGAAAACTGCGTGGGACCGACAATACATACGGTTCCTCCCAGTAAAAGAAAAAAACCCTCTAACGGAACAAACAACCAGAAAAGAAAAGTGCTCGATACACACAACCGAAAAGTATTTAACTAGAAGGCAGTAACGCAGAGCAAACACACTAACAAAATAGCAAGATCGCCAGGGCTTGACGAGCCGTTGTGCGAAACCGCGGTAGGTCTTGGCGATCTTGCTATTTTGTTAGTATATATATATATATATATATATATAATCCTATCGCCCCAAGCAAGGCATTATACTGCCACTGTTGTGCAGGGGGTTACACAGGAAAATGTTTTGAGAAGGAGTGAAAATACATGGGCTGACAGGAAGCGGGTAAGAGAAGTATGAGAATACTGAAGAAATGAGATGTGGGTATGAGAGAGAGGATGCAAGTTAGTGATACTGGAGATGACTATTTTTTGGAGATTGTAGCTGCCGGGAAGCAAGTAAACGGAAGGGAAACGGAAGGAGGTGCTGTAGTAGGATTGGCTTTTGCACCTTATTGTTTTCACAGCAAAAGGGTTGGAGCTAGTTGCTATTCTTGTGGCTCGAGTAAGTTCGTATAAAGGGGTCACCAGTGAGCTAGGTTCATCTGAGCAGAAGCCATGAACATATTTGTAGGAGAGACACAGGGAAGCCACACTGCGCCAGTGTGAAATTGACTGTATCTGAGCTGCCAAGTCGAGATCGATCATATTGCAGATTCTCCGTTGAATTTTGTCAAGGACCCCTAGGTGGATAGCAAGGGTAACCGACCAGATGTGGCATCAGTGGAGATACTGTACAATGCTTTGGCTTTCATTCATAATTTCTATGTATGCTTTCTGGGTTTTTCCTCTTTATCTTTTTCCATGCTCTTAGTTATTTTCTTATTTCTTTCTTTTCTTTCACTTTTCATCATTCTTTTTCGTTGCCTCTCTTGTTGCTCTTCTTTTTCTTTCTTTCTTTCTTTCCTTCTTTCTTTCTTTCTTTCTTTCTTTCTTCTGTCAATCACTTTTACCGATCATGATTCTCCCTATATAATTAGAAGACCCTCACAAAGCAAAAATAAAATAAAAAGAATTCGACCTTAATGATAAGCTTTGACAAATCTTTCTATCTCTTTTGGATCGTGTCGTTGGTTTATTTTATTTATGCTTTTCGCTTATGTTGGCATCTTCAAGCTGACAAGATTTTTCTAACGGGATTCCTGTCCACTGTTACTGACACATCTGTGGCTTGCAATTCAACAATGTCGGAACCATCTCGCCAAAATAGAATAAAGAGGCGGGGGGGGGGGAGTTTTTCACGCGAAGAAATCAAGAGAGATCAGCAATTTCCGTCCAAAACATTCACCTGCTGATACGAATCTGAATATGTTAGATAGGTATTATCCAATCTAATCTAATCTAAACCTATTTACAAATGGAACTTTGCCTGTGTGTGTGTAACCGTTAACTATAGACTCCGAAACGGCTGAACCGATTTTCTTGAAAATTGACATTGTTGTACTACAAGCATTTGCGAGTGTTCTTAGCTAGATTTTGTATTGAGGTACCCCCGATAAATATCGAAAAGCGATAATCTAAAATATCGAGATATAGAAGGAGTGGTCCAATTTTAATCAAATTTGATACACTCATAGACAAAGATATAAGAAACGATATTCAGAAGGTTCGAGGTTGTAGTCCTTACAATAGTGCAGAAAATCGATAATATATATATATATATATATATATATATATATATAAGGCAAAATGTTTGTGTGTGTGTCTGTTTATCTGTCTGCATGTCTGTAGTTTTTCAGCCCTTTTATTTTAGTTTTTGCTTCGGGTTTGGCTCTAAGTAGGTATAATTGTAGTTCTTAGTCTCAGCCATGATACCATTTACTTAGAGGACATATTTAGCCTTCAAAATTCAGTTTACGACGAAAAAAATCTTATTTGCTATTGATACCAGGAAATCAAAATTTGACTTACATCCATTCATTTTTCGTTCAGTCTACGGTTTCGCTTTAACTGGAAACAACTATTGCTTTTTAGTCTTTTGTGCCAACGCCCAAAGAGTCTGAGCTCCAGGACAATGGATTAGTTTTAAAGCTTTCATTACACCCGAGCAACACCGGGCTATACTGCTAGTCTATGATAGTTGAAATAAGGAAAAACTCGAAATCCATTCAACGGGATGTCAGTATGTCTGTCAGTTAAAATTTGTAAAATCTTTGTCTTTAAAGAACATTTCAGGTAATTGTTTGTCTATTCCAGTAGCTGTTATCGATATTTCCAATATCGATGAGGGGTTTATTCTTAAACATTTGTTTGAAGTTGTGCGGAACGTAAATCTCTTCATTATGACTTTATTTTCTCTTCAAGTTACAAGTGATATCCATTTTAGCTTTTACCCCTCTTGAAAGTCTTCAAATGAGGTGATTTTTGCTATCTTGTGCAGTTCTGTGCCTATGATTCAGTAGTAACAGGTTCAAAAGGAATAGTTTCACCAAAGCCCACAAGCAATTATTAGCAAACTGGTCTTTGAAAGCAATTGCTTAAAGCCATCCGTTTCGATATTCTGAAAAAATTGCCATCATGCGTAATATTCTTTGAAATTCTTCAACGATGCTATTTAAAAACATGACCCGAGTTTCGGTCCTTGTTTTAGTTATGTAAAAATTTTATTTGTGGAGAAACTGGCACAGCTTAATCTATATTCAATTTCCTTTTCTCCTATGTAAATATTTTAAATGGTCCATGAATATATATATATAGATTGGTAAATAATCTGAGAAGATCCTAGTAATATCTAATATCGCTTGAATATTAAAACTCATCCAATAGAAAGCTCAATTTAAATTTCATTTAATTTACATAGCAGACGTTTATTTATCTGAATTCAGATCATATTAATGGGCTCCCTAAATATGATCTGAATTTATATATATATATATATATATATATATATATATAGTCATCCCCAGACGATCTGTTTCGCTCTATCACTGCTCATCAGTACGGTGAGACAGCCGATTGCTTTTTACCCAGTATTGAAACCCGACTAAATCGGCGTTATTCGGCGATTTTACCTCTGAGCTACAGGCGTTCGGTAGAAGGAGGCAGACTTTTTAGCGTGTATATCATTATACACGCCCAATAGCTGAGAGTGTTCAAATTTATTGCTAAATGAACGATGCGTAGATGCCAGAGTAGCTGATATTATAACTATACGCGTGTCGAAAATCCTTCCACAAATCTACGAAGAAGGGAACAACTTTTTAAAAAAGAAAAACTTTGTAGACGAACATCAGTGAAAAGGGTTCGGACCGAGTCACCACGCAGCCCAAAGAAAAGCTCCCGATACGAGCAATCAACTAACAAAAAACACTCAATACTTAGGAAGAGCGGATTAAGTAAAGAATACCTAGTAAGCCAGACAGACGTACCTAGGTTTCACCTAAATGGATCGTCAGGCAAAGCTTGCTAACGAGGAAAGAAACAAACGACATGTATAAAGGAAATTCAATCAACCTACGTGACCAAGAAAGAAAACACGAAACACAAATAGGGGAGAACATTATTATAGAAACAAATTTAATTTTTTACTTTTAATTTCATATATTTTTTTTTTTTTAAATTAGTGAATGCAAAGACGAAAACAAAAAACGAAAACCAAAAATGAGACAAACACCCCATAAGAAAACTTTATCCAAAAGCCCATGCTTTCTATGCCTACATTTATTTAATATTTCAGTTTTGAAATTCAATAAATTATTGGTTTGTTTATAAGAAGCATTAGAAAGTTTATACAAAATTTCTGGCCGGCTTTATATTTAGCACATCTCTTTAATAATTCCCATTTCAAAATAGGGTCTATATTAAGCTCTTGTTTAAAGGACCACACATAAGTGGACAGGGTGGTGCTATGTTTATACTTTTCATTATTAAAGCTGTTAGTATGATTGTAATATCTTTTTTTGAAAATATCTTGGGTAACAGCTAAGCACATTTTGGGATTCAGCGTCCTCGGCGTTTTTATAAATTTTAACACGATAGACGACGCAATCTTGCTGACATTTACCCTGCAAGGGACAATTATTCTTAATCCTACGTTTACAAATGCTTATGCCAGTACCCGTATCATCTCTAACTTTTTTCTTGTTTAATCCACTAATATTTTTATCCAAATTTCGCATACAGCAAGAACTAAGTATTACGTTGTTTTTGTTAAATATTTTATACAATTTATTATCTTTACCAAAACTTTGCTCTAATAAATTGAAAAATATTTTACCGATTTTGGTTTTTACCGCTAAATTAAACGGGGCATTAATTTATAAAATGTTCCTACCTCTATTCTTTCGTTTGTTTCTCTTAGTGTCCGTATATACTAATTCATCTCTATGACCACTTTTTTCTTGGTCACGTGGTTTGATTGAATTTCCTTCATACATGTCGTTTGTTTCTTTCCTCGTTAGCCAGCTTTCCCTGATGATCCGTTTAGGTGAAACCTAGGTACGTCTGTCTGGCTTACTAGGTATTTTTTACTATATATATATATATATATATATATATATATATATTGAATAAAGAAATAGGGTTGTTCCAACGAGAGAAATTAGTATAGAATAAAAAGTGTGAGAGGCCGTGAAGGTTTTTCTTTAAAGTCTATATTTATTGTTTTTGTAATTATACATGTTATGAAACATTAATTGTCCATAATGGTATTTGTGACGCTACACGTGTTTCGAGTCTAAAATTGACTCTCTTCAGGTGAATAAATTTGCGGTTTTTACGTTTGAGTTTCTTCGAATAACTGGTCGCGAGTTTGTTGTTTTTATAAAGTTAATAGGAAGAACAGGAGAAATAAATAAAATCAGTAAAACAAAATAAAGTCAGATAAAATTACATAAAATAAAATAAATCAAAATAAAATAAATTAAATGCTGGCACGTTGAATGGTCTGTTTCCACATCAGCATGTGTCGAAATGGATAACCAGATGAATAAATAAACAGATGAAAGAGTCAAGTGTTTATTCCAATTTGAAGTGGGTTTTGGTCTGGAGTGACCTTTTATGTGTCTAAGAGTTATCCTTTTGTCACCATGGTTTATCTTTTAATCGGTCATTTAGTTGCTTTTTTTAATATTTATATCAGTCATTTAAGTGACATACGTGATACACGATTGTGCGAACAAGTCTTAATAAGAGACCTGACTGATTGGGCAAAGGATTTTTCCGTAGTAGCTTGCCATTGCTTTTTGTGGTAGACTGGTTGGCGACCAAGGCTGTAGAACCCACTCTGTTTTAGCAAGAAGGAGAAAAAATTTCCTAAGTGTATTTATAGATATATACTTTTTTTAAAATCATTTCACCCCCAAGCAAGGCATTCCACTGCCACTATTGCGCATAGGGCTACATAGGGGAAGGTAAAGAGAAGGAGTGATTAGACATAGGGAATGTCAGGAGGAAGGTGACAGATGAGTAAGGATACCGAGGATGAGGGTTGGGCAGATGGGAAGAGTGTTTGATAGAATGGGAGCAGGTTAGTGTGTTAGGAGGTGTCTATTGACCTTACATTTAAACTCCTGGATATTGTAGCCGCCGGGGAAGCAATCGTGTGGAAGGGAATTCCACAGTCGGGAAGTGCGAGGAAAGAAACTGTTGGAGTAGAAGTTGCGGTTGCATTTTATCGGTTTTCCACTGTAAAAGGGTGGGATCTAGTTGCCAATCTAGTATCTTGTGCAAATTCGTATTTAGGGGGCACCAGTGATGTAAGTTCATCGGAGCAGAAGCCGTGAAAGTATTCATAGAAGAGACACAGGGAAGCCACTTCGCGCCGGTGGGAGAGAGACTGCAGGCGGTCTGCCAAGTCGGTATCTATCACATTACAGACCCTCCTCTGAACCTTCTTCCAAAAACACTAAAATGTTTAACGTTGTTTTTTATTATTTTCTACTTTTTGTATTTAGGTGATACGTGCCAAAAATAAGGTTGACTTTTTTTTTTAACTAAATTTAAATATTTAGCTTCTGTTGAAGCTTCTGTCTGCATTTGCAACTGGATATTCCTTTACGAATACGTGTATATTTTTAATCAAGCCGATGTTAATTATCTCAGTGCGGGAATCGACAACCATTTGATAGAGACAACTTAAAAAAAAACTTTTATTGCCTCTTCATATTCCCTCATAGGGGCTTATCTTTCACTCCGGTCAAATGAGGCAAATTATAAGAATGCAGGTGGGTGGTTAAAAAACACTTTTTCTTTTTATCTTATTTCAGTGCTAATAAAAGTGTGCATACGTGTATATATGATGAAGATTGGACGTAATAATAATAATAATAATAATAATAATAATAATAATAATAATAATAATAAATTAATTAATAATAAAATAAAAATATTAATAATAACTTATAATAATGATAATAATAACAAATTAATAATAAAATAAAAGAATAATAAAAAAGCAACACATTGAAAGAATCCCTGGAAACCCCAGCTTAAGAGATATACAAAAAATTGTCTTGTTAAGTACAGCCCACACACTAAGGAGAACTTTGTCTATGCAAAGCTAGGGATGTTAGGGGAGATAGCAAAAACATGAAATGGAGCCATAGCAACACACCACGACCTGCCTTAGGTCTTCTCGCAGACTTGGTAAATAGTGCGACCATAGCAGAAATAGAAATAGGATGAAAAATGATTACATAATAATAATAATAATAATAATAATAATAATATCTATGACCATACAAGTGTGGAAATCTAAAAAATGTAGCACATGGGAACATCAGTAATTCTATTTGTATTTGGAGCACTCGGATTGATTAGAAAAGGTTCTGATAAACTTGTTGAAGGATACCTTCTGCCTTTTGTTGGGACTATGAAGGAAATCAGTATATAAAAGAAATCAAAGGGAATAATAATAATAATAATAATAATAATAATAATAATAATAATAACATTGAAAGAATCCCTGGAAACCCCAGCTTAAGAGATATACAAAAAATTGTCTTATTAAGTACAGCCCACACACTAAGGAAAACGTTATCTATGTAATGCTGGGGATGATAGGGAAGATAGAAAAACATGAAATGGAGTCATAACAACACGCCACTACCTGCCTTAGGTCTCCCCGCAGACTTGGTTGGTTGTGAGACCAAAGCAGAAATCGAAATATGATGAAAAATGACATAATAATAATAATAATAATAATAATAAAGTACAGCCCACACACTAAGGAAAACTTTATCTATGTAATGCTGGAGATGATAGGGAAGATAGAAAAACATGAAATGGAGCCATAACAACACGCCACTACCTGCCTTAGGTCTCCCCGCAGACTTGGTTGGTAGTGAGACCAAAGCAGAAATCGAAATATGATGAAAAATGACAACATAATAATGACATTCCTCGATACCTGTTTGTACGGATAGAACCTGTAACAATTTTGTGAGACATTACAATAGACGTAAACAGAAACATCAACGCTAATCTCCCAGATATTGTATTGAATGACCACAATAAATGAATAGGCTTTCTTACAGATTGTAAAGTACCTTTGAAGATCTTTAAAAAAAGCAAAAAAATTCTCATATACAAAGATCTTAAAAAATGTGGCATAAGAAGACATCTATAATTCCAGTTGTAGTTGGAGCCCTCGGTTTGATAGGAAAAGCTCTAATAGACTAGTGAAAGGGATCTCTGGTACCCCATGGTTAAAGAAATACAAAAAAATTCATCCCATAAGCAGAGCTCCCATATTACGAAGTATTTTATTAATATTAAATACGTGTGATCTTACTTTTTTTTTTTTTTTTTTTTTTTTTTACAAAAGATGATGCTTGAAGAGAATTCTTCAGGAAAGAAGTACTCAAGAAAAATATCTTGAGAAAATCCAACGGGGAATCTGCAATGTGATCGATACCGACTTGGCAGACCGGCTGCAGTCACTCTCTCACCGGCGTGACGTATCTTTCCTGTGCCTCTTCCATAAATACTTTCACAGCTTCTGCTCCAATGAAATATCACTGCTGCCCCCTAGGTATGAACTTATACGATCTACTAGATTAGCAACTAGGTCCCACACATTTACAGTGAAATTTACCGATAAAATGTAACCGCAATTTCTACTCTAACAGCTTCTTTTCTCGCACTGTGTAGTTATCTTCCATATACTTGCTTCCTCGACAGCTACAATCTCCAGGAATTTAAATGTATGGTAAATAGACATCTCCTATCTCACTAACTCGCATCCTTTCTCTCAAGCTCTTTTTTCCATTCACTCCACCTCAGTTACACCGGTATTCTCATCCATCTATTACCCTCTGCCTGACAGCCCTTATAATTAACCCTTTTTCCTCATCACTTTCCCCTGTGTAACCTTCTACGCAACAGTGGCAGTAAAACTGCCTTGCTTGGGGTGAAATTATTATAAAAAAAAAGAAGAAATAATATAGAATTTGTAGATTAACTTAAGAATTTCAAGAGCAAAGTGATGAGATTAAATGCCATTATTTAGCGAATCAGGCGGGTACGAGCCACCAAATACACCTCATATTAGTTATTTCGATGGCCTTCGACAAGATGTAACCTAAAAGGTTACTGCATATCCTCTCTAGCTATGGAAATACTGAAATAGTCCTAGCAGTTATAATGTCCTTCCTAAAGTGTTGTTTTCTGAAAGTAGTTGTTAATTGCCAGGCTTCGAAAGCCGAGATAATCAGTGCTAGCATCCCTAAATTGCCAGGCTTCGAAAGCCGAGATAATCAGTGCTAGCATCCCTAAATTGCCAGTTTTCGAAAGCCGAGGTAATCAGCGCTGGCATCCCTAAATTGCCAGTTTTCGAAAGCCGAGATAATCAGTGCTAGCATCCCCAAATTGCCAGTTTTCGAAAGCCGAGGTAATCAGTGCTAGCATCCCCAAATTGCCAGTTTTCGAAAGCCGAGGTAATCAGTGCTAGCATCCCCAAATTGCCAGTTTTCGAAAGCCGAGGTAATCAGTGCTAGCATCCCTAAATTGCCAGGCTTCGAAAGCCGAGATAATCAGTGCTAGCATCCCTAAATTGCCAGTTTTCGAAAGCCGAGGTAATCAGCGCTGGCATCCCTAAATTGCCAGTTTTCGAAAGCCGAGATAATCAGTGCTAGCATCCCCAAATTGCCAGTTTTCGAAAGCCGAGGTAATCAGTGCTAGCATCCCCAAATTGCCAGTTTTCGAAAGCCGAGGTAATCAGTGCTAGCATCCCCAAATTGCCAGTTTTCGAAAGCCGAGGTAATCAGCGCTAGCATCCCCAAATTGCCAGTTTTCGAAAGCCGAGGTAATCAGTGCTAGCATCCCCAAATTGCCAGTTTTCGAAAGCCGAGGTAATCAGTGCTAGCATCCCCAAATTGCCAGTTTTCGAAAGCCGAGGTAATCAGTGCTAGCATCCCCAAATTGCCAGTTTTCGAAAGCCGAGGTAATCAGTGCTAGCATCCCTAAATTGCCAGTTTTCGAAAGCCGAGATAATCAGTGCTAGCATCCCCAAATTGCCAGTTTTCGAAAGCCGAGGTAATCAGCGCTAGCATCCCCAAATTGCCAGTTTTCGAAAGCCGAGGTAATCAGTGCTAGCATCCCCAAATTGCCAGTTTTCGAAAGCCGAGGTAATCAGTGCTAGCATCCCTAAATTGCCAGTTTTCGAAAGCCGAGGTAATCAGTGCTAGCATCCCTAAATTGCCAGTTTTCGAAAGCCGAGATAATCAGTGCTAGCATCCCCAAATTGCCAGTTTTCGAAAGCCGAGATAATCAGTGCTAGCATCCCCAAATTGCCAGTTTTCGAAAGCCGAGGTAATCAGTGCTAGCATCCCCAAATTGCCAGTTTTCGAAAGCCGAGGTAATCAGCGCTAGCATCCCCAAATTGCCAGTTTTCGAAAGCCGAGGTAATCAGCGCTATCATCCCAAATTGCCAGTTTTCGAAAGCCGAAGTAATCAGCGCTATCATCCCAAACTGCCAGTTTTCGAAAGCTGAAGTAATGAGATTTAAAGCTAATGAAAGCTTTAAATCTAATCCACGCACCTGGTGCTCAGACTCTTTGGACGTTGGAACGGAAGACTAAAAAGCAATAGTTGTTTCCAGTTAAAACGAAACTGTAGACTGAAAGAAAAGTGAATGGATATATGTCAAATTTTGATTTCCTGATATAGATATCAAATAAGTTTTCTTCGTCGTAAACTGAATTTTGAAGGCTAAGTAAGTCCTCTGAGTAAATGGTATCATGGCTGAGACTAAGAACTACAATTATACCTTCTTAAAGCCAAACCCAAAGCAAAAACTACAATAAAAAGGGCTGAAAAATACAGACATACAGACAGATAAACAGACACACACACAAATATCTTGCCTCATATATATATATATATATATATATATATATATATATATATATATTATCGATTTTCTGCACTATTGAAGGAACTGCAATCTTGAAACTTCTGAATATCGTTTCTTATGTCTTTGTCTATGAGTGTATCAAATTTGATTAAAATCGGACCACTCCTTCTATAACCCGATTTTTTCGATTATCGATTTTCTATATTTATCGGGGGTACCTCGACACAAAACCTAGCTGAGAACACTCGCAGACGCTTATAGTACAACTGTGTACATTTTCAAGAAAATCGGTTCAGCCGTTTCGGAGTCTATAGGTAACGGACACACACACACACACACACACACACAGACAAAGTTCCATTTATAAATTAGTTTAGATTTGGAAGCACAACTTTCTCCATCAGTGATGAACGAATGTATTCTTCTTTTTTTTTTTTAACGGAGGCCCCATGTTATGAGAGCCATTTGGAACATACTCAACCCAAACCCCAAGTAGAACTCGTACATACGATTCATTGCTGATGTTACTGGAAAAAATAATCGATTCCCTGTAACTGAATCTCAATGCTATCCTTTATCTTTACAAGAAGCAGATCAGGCCAAGAACAAAAATAAGCGAGAATATATGGACAGAATCTGTCCTGTCTTCACTTTTCTGCTTTGATAGAGTCCAGTAGCCTAACCACGTCCTTGTGGGTGATGAATTATCCCTTTCCCCCAGAAGAAAAATCTTCTTTGCAATCCTCTCGTTACTCTCTCGTTATTGCAATAAACTCATTATATATATATATATATATATATATATATATATATATATATATATATATATATGCAATCTATTCATATAGATGCTGGGAAAATGGTTAGCTTATTGAGCCACGCTTGTAAGTATCTAACTTCTTTTGCTATAATCTGCCTTTACGAAAGGCAGATCAAAACAAAATGGAGTACTGCAACCACATCTGGACGGGCGCTAGCCAGCTCTCACCTGCATAGTCCAAAAGCGCCTATGTGAACTTATGGTTGATTAATTATTTTCCACCCTCTTTCTCCACAGATAAAATGTTGCAAGACTTTTGCCACGCTATCCATATTTCCATGGCAAATTTTTCTGATGCCCTAATTTTCCTTGGTTTAATCACCGCTTGACATTTGCATCTGGGGTCCGCCATGTCATGTCCTAACCCTAACCGATCACGTCCTGAACTATCACTATTCACGATGAACGCATTATAGTTCAAGAACGTCGCGTGCTTTAACGCCCTCTGCGACTTAAACTTAACCCAGACCTCAGCTGGGTCTCGTACATACGGTTCATTAGCAAAATTCTGGAAAAAGTAATCGATTCCGTGTAACTGAATCTTCTACCTTTACAAGGACCAGATCAGGCCAAGAATAAAAGAGTGAGAAAATATGGGTAGAAGCTGTCCTGTTTTCACTTTCCTGATTCGATAGAGTTCAATAGCTTAACCACGTCCTTGTGGGCAATGATTTACCCCTTTCACGCAAAAGAAAAAACAATCATCCTTGCAATCCTATCGCTACTCCCTCGCTATTTCAATTAAGTGTTTAGACAAACCAAATTATTTTCATCATTTCTAACATTCGCGGCATTTTAGTAAACAGCCATCATTATCTTTTCGCCCTTCATGGTGAGATGTGGGTTTCACTCGATCAGCTTCTTCCAACAGACCAAAAAGATCCCGAAAAGCGAACCTTGTAACATTATCACTGATTGGACCAAGAACATCCTCCAACAGCGATGAATGGATGTTTTTTCACGGAGGCCTCATACCTTCTTCCTTTCGGACAAACTCAATCCAGACCTCAACTAGGAACTTGTACATACGATCGATTGCTGAAGTTGCTGGATAAATGGTCTGTTCCTTGCAATTGATTCCTCTTGTTATCCTCTAACTTTACAAGAGCCAGATCAGGCCGAAAATGGAGCACTGCTGCCATATACCATAGACTGAGCACGTAAGCAACGATGAGGTGTTGGAAACGAGAAGAAAACTCATACTAAATATTAGGAAAAGTCAAACGAGGTTCCTGGGACAAACTCAACCCAGATCTCAACAAGGAACTCGTACATATGATCTATTGCTAAAGTTGCTGGACAAATGGTCGGTTCCTTGCAACTGATTCCACTTGTTATCCTCTAACTTTAAAAAAGCCAGATCAAACCGAAAATGAAGTACTGCTGCCATATATGGGCTGGGGCTGCCCAGTCTTTACTTTACAGCCTTGATAGAGTCTAAAAGCCTAACCACGTCCTTGTGGGTGATGAATTATAACTTTCCTCCAGATGAATCATCATCTTCTCAATCCTCTCACTGCTCTCTCGCTATTTCATTGAAAAGTATTTAAACAAACCAAATTACTTATTTTCACTACTTCTAACATTCGCTGCATTTTGATAAACCACTCTCATTATCTTTTAGTCCACCATTGATGAGATGCAAGTTCTACTCGATCAGTGTATTCTAACAAACCGCTGTTTTATAGAAGCGGCTCCTAAGAGGATGCTTCCCTTAATCAATACAATCTTGTTCTATTCAAGTTTAGAGTCAACTTTTATCTTTCCACATATGCCCATTACCCTTGAACCTTACTCTGTAATTCTCTACATGAATGGCTCTTGAGTCTTGTACTGGATGAACATCTATGAAAAAATATTCCTAAAATTACAGAAGATGTAGTGAAATGCATATCCAATGACATTAAGAACGGGAAGACAGAATTGATTGCCAGAGGAAAATCTCCCGCCAAGGTCAACCGCTGAGATATTTTTCACTATTTGCCACACTGTGTATTATATATGAAATCAGTCATTTGCAGTTTGTGGAATTGTGAAGAAGATATACTAAATACTTCTTTGCTTTTTTCTTTCTTCTTTCATATTTCTGCAGCGAAAAGCTAAATGTGCCATGGATATTCTTTTACCATCGATATACATGAATTGGAAATAAAAGAAAGAAAGAAAACAATGAGAGACTGGCAGAGTAAAGAAAAAGGAACAGAAGTAGAGGAATTAATAAAAAAAGAAAGTAAAAATAGAGGATGGCCAAAGAAAGAAAAAGGAACGAAGGCATAGAAAAAGATCATAATTTTCACGAACAAAAAAAATGAAAAAAGGAAGGAAAGAGAAAAAGAAACTAATCATAGAAAGAAAAAATTAAAGAAAATAAAAGAAAGTAAACAGAAATGTTGGCCAAAGAAAGGAAAAGGAACGAAGGTATAGAAAAAAATCATAATTTTCACGAATAAAAAAAATGAAAAAAAGGAAGGAAAGAGAAAAAGACACTAATCAAAAGAAAGAAAAATTAAAGAAAAAAAAGAAAGTAAAAAGAGAGGTTGGCTAAAGAAAGAAAAAGAAACAAAGCTATAGAAAAAATCATAATTTTAACGAATAAAAAATGAAAAAAGGAAGGAAAGAGAAAAAGACACGAATCAAAAGAAAGAAAAAATTAAAGAAAAAAAAAAAAGAAAGTAAAAAGAAAGGTTGTCCAAAGAAAGAAAAAGGAACAAAGCTATAGAAAAAAATCATAATTTTAACGAATAAAAAAATGAAAAAAAAAGGAAGGAAAGACACAAAGAAAATAACAAAATAAAAAATCATGACAAATACAAAAACAAAAATTAAAAATGAAGAAGAAACGGGAAAAAATACAGAAGAAAAATATAAATATTCGAAGAAAGAAAAGAAAAATGAGAAAAAAGATCTACTGAATTAAAAACAAAGGAAATAAAGATAGAAAAAAGAAATTAAATCTTGAGAAAATAATTCTTTTGAAAGTCGAAAAACAAGAATGTTTCTACAACAAGAAAAGACAGAAAAATAATCTAAAAAATAAGCGGAGGAAAGAAAAACAAAAAAGAAGAAATTACGCAAAGAAAAAAAAAAGTAAAAATCAAAATATACAAGTGATTGAATGAATTATTTAGAAAATACGATAAAAGAAAGAAATAGATACTATATAGAAAAGACTAGAAAAGATGGCGTGAAAGACAGAGAAGCAAAAAAGAAGGAAGAGAAATATACAATGAAAAGAAAGAGAAGTGCATAAAAGGAGGGAGTGTAACAGTGAGAGAGCAACATATCCACTAGCGATGCAGATTAGTGAACCTGTCTTTCTCGGAAGGCGTTTTGTAATTGCGCATGCGTAAATCACTGAGGCCTATTTGGCCTTGAATGTGAAACACGAAAGCGAATTTGGGCACCTGGAGGTATTTGTTCGTCGAGGCGAACAACGGCAGAAGGCAAGATAAATAGCCCGCCGTACAAGGGTTTAACTACCTCGCAAAAGCTTGCAATACCGAAAACTTTGAAACCGTTCTACGGCACGCGCGTTAAAATAGTATTTAAGTAACACTGAGGAGTATACATTTATAACATATTTGCATAATATATGTCGCTAGAGCGATTAGGTGTTGTGGTGCAGTGGCTATTATTTCGGGACAAGAAATGGGATAGCCGAGTTCAAATTCCAGTTGAATTCGTTGCATTCATTTACGCGCAAATACCCTTGTCTCTTCGCCCTCCATCGATGTTAAATAGCAGAACAGATTAGGTTCTGTAGACTTGGTTGGCAACCAGTCTGTCACAGAAATAAATGGTAATCTACTATGGAAATATCTACACAGTTTGTCATGTCTCTTTCGAGATATGATCGTCTAAGCCTGTATCACGTATGGCATTTAACTGACTGAGGGCGATGAAATTTTAGGCCTTTTCGAAATACTGCTCCTAGATCCGTCACACAATTATCCTAGAACTACTTTCCACTTTCAAGAATATGCAAACATTATTCGGTATTGTAATCAGTTTTGTTGTGGTGCAGTGGATATCGGCTCGGAACGAGAAATCGGGGAGCCGAGTTCGAATTCCAGTTGAATTCACTGCATTCACTTACGCGCAAATACCATTAGGAAAGGAACTCTTCTTTCCAGTTATGGGTTAAATAACAGGACAGATTGGGTTCTATAGCCTTTGTTGGCGTGTTTCACGGATGGCACTTTACTGACTGATGTGGATAAAAAGATTGAATAGCAGGACAGATTGGGTTCTATAGCCTTGGCTGGCAACCAGTCTACCGCAGAAAGCAAAGGCAAACTACTGCGGGATAATCTTCTGACTGGGCAGAAGATTATCGCGCAGTAGGTTGCCATTGTTTTCTGTGGTAGACTGGGTGCCAGCAAAGTCTATTTCGAGACATGATCGCCCAAGCGTGTTTCACGTATGGCCCTATTTTAAATTAAGTCTATTCTATTTCAAAAGAAATTATGACTTGAAAAAAAACAAAAACATAACTAGTAGGTGATCAAAATTCAGATGTGGTGAGCGCTGTTTTACAGACTAAAGCCATTTCCTAAATATTCTTGCACAGTACATGAAGTGTCTATTCATCCGGCAATTGATAATGATACAGTTTACCACTTTCAAAGGCTCACAATATGATATCACATTGCCGACTGAATAACTCCAGGAAGAAAGTTTTCGCACATGCAGTAACGTTAATAATGTATATTAAGTATGAAACTTTACATTTTACTATTTATTCATACGGAACAATGTCCAAGATCCACTTATAATAAAGGATTTCAAAATGAGATTGTTGCATGAGCATGTGACGACAAATGGGAACTAATTGTTTATAAACATAAGTAATAGTAATTTTCAAGATGTACATTCTAGTGGAGTGGATATCGACTCTGAATGAGAAATAGGGGAGCCGAGTTCGAATTCCAGTTGAATTCCTTGCATTCACTTACGTGAAAATTCACTTGGAAAAGGTATTAATCCGTCTCTTTCCTCCAAATATGGGTTAAATAACAGGACAGATTGAGTCTATAGTCTTGGCTGGTAACCAGTCTATCAAAGAAAATAATGGCAACCTATTGCGGGATAATCTTCTAGCCAATCAGACCTGTCTCTAAAAGAGACATGATCGCCCAAGCGTGTATCACGTATGGCACTTAACTGACTAAATAGTAATTGTAATATTAACTATTTCTTTATAAGGAAACATTTGATATATATTTGCCGAGAAACCGATGCTATTCTTTTCTTTAACAGTTATGGCTATTTTACGTTAAATCAACGTTTCCCGTACGATCATTGAAATCAGTACCTGAGTGACCGCTTAGGACTATAGGCTGCTGTAAGCCTCGATGCCCGGGTAATGTAATGGATAATAGCTCGGAATTGTTAATAAGAGAGTCGAGTTCAATTTCTTGTTGGATTCGTTATATTCACATACGCAAAATTACCCTTGGAAAAGATATTATTCCACCTCTTCTTCCCCAAACTATGGATTAAACAGTAAAACTTTTATCACTAAAATTTATTATCTCCAAAAAAATTCTTATAATATAAAATATTTTCTGGCTCTAAATAACTGCAAAGCTGATATGAGCAAGAAAAATACATCAATAATTCAATATCTTCGGTTGTATTTTTCAGTCATCTCATAAGGTAACTGTTGACCTTAAACTCGAAGTAGTTAAGATATCAGTGTTCCGGGAAATATCATCCACAGATAATGTTGCATAAATAAGTTGTTCTTGGGAGGAAGCTGCCCCAATGAAATTTCCTTCTTAGTGATGGCATGAAAAAAGAATGTAAATAGTACATCTCTGCGTATATGGTATTACGGGTCTTAGCCGTGAAAGTTTATACTAGTGAAGCTATGGATTTTCTTAAAAAATCGGTATCACTCCAGAAAATGCAGCAAAACGCATAAGAAGCAACGGGTTACACACGTGGAATAATTAGGAACATAAATAATGAACAGAAAGAGAAAAGACTAATCAGGAGTACGGTATATAGCGATTAAAACTGCAAAGTTGGCCTGAAAGCATGAAACCGGAAGGAAGTTCCATAGGCTAGAAATGCGAAAAAAGAAACTCTTAGCATAGAACTTACGGATGCATATAGCCAGCTCAACTGTAAATTGATGAGATCTCCACGTCTGTCTAGTCAGTTAAGTGCCATACGGGACACACACTTGGATGATCAAGTCTCGAAAGAGACAACTGAATGGGCAGAAGATTTTTTTGCAGTAGGTTGCCATTATTTCCTGTGGTAGACTGGCTGCTAACCAAGGCTACCTTACGCCATGTGTACTGCTATTTAGCCCATACCTGCAGGGAAAAACGACGGATTTGCGTATAAGCGAATGCAACGAATTTAACTAGAATTCGAACTCGGTACTCCGATATTTTGTTCTGAGTCGATATCCACAGCATCATAACTTCCCTTAAACCCAGAAAGTTTATGTATCCTAAGAAAGAGCACACCTGAACAATTACCATGAAAGTATTTATCAGAAAGGCGTAGAGGCAACATTAGGGCGGTGGGCAAGAGACTGAAGCAAGATTACTGATATTTTTATCTTATCAAGAAGCTCAGAGTAACCTATCGATAACAGAAAAGATTTTATGAGATATAGCAAAAACGAAAGTTTACAAACGACAGGTAACTGTGGAGGACCATAATCGCCAACGTCTTGAAGAGACACGGAATATAGAAGAACAAGAACGAACTTGTGTAAATGGATGGCAGATCAAAGTTCAGAAGATATAGCAAAATTAACAAAATTTACTAAGAGCTGCAAATAACAGAAAATTGTGGAAAGCCTCGATCGCCAACGTCTTAAAACTTTTATTGGGATAGAAAAGAATATATCAGCTTTCCGAGCAATTGAGCTATGTTTCACAAGCGATCATTGAAGCGAACATTTCAGGTGAAAGCCATTCTCCCGTGATGTTTGGACGTTAAGATAACAGAGATGGAAGGTCGAACCTGGGTGGTTAAGGGTAGAAAACAGTAGAAAATCAATCCTTTTTGAGTGTTGTTCAATCTGTAAATGTCGGATACACATGGTTGAAGTACTAATTAAACCTTGGTGACCCTAGTGAAAGCAGTGACCTCACAATCGGACACCGCAACCCACTAAAATGGCGGATTTCCAACACTTAACCGTCTGTTTTTTTTTTGTTGCCAATGTGATATTCAGCAATCAGCACTCCCATCCCGAAAGTAAAAAAAGTGTACATGATTAATGTCCACAGTAAGAACCATGTATAAGGATGTGTCTACGTGTTTATATGGTGGAGATATGACGCTGAAACAGCTATAAAGTTGGAGAGAGAGAGAGAGAGAGAATAGGGTAGAAAAAGAGAGAAACAAAAGGAGACAGAGGGAGATACAAAAAGGGAAGCAGAGAGAAACAGAACGAGAAAAAAAAACAGAAAAAACGAAAAAGAGACAAAGATTAAGACACAGAGAAAGGGAAAGTCAAAGAGTGAGAGACAGACAGAAAGAGAGGCAGACACAGGGATAGAAAAAGAAAAAGAAAATTAGAGAGTATCAGAAAAGATATATATATATATATATATATATATATATATATATATATACAAAAAACACGAAGAGAGATTGAGAGAGATACAGATAAACAGTACGAGAGACAAAGATAGGGAAAAAAGAGATACAGAGAAAACATAGCGAGAGACAGAAAGAAATCTAAAAGAGGAAAACAGAGAGAGTGATAGAGAGAGTCAGAAAGGGAGATAGACAGCGAAAGAGACAGACGCTCTTCTTGCTTAAATTGGTGAATGCTGCCATAATCCTTGCGGTTAGTTCGCCATTGTTGTTACAAGAAGTTTTGTTGTTCTTTCAATCAAATGCGACTTACTCATGATAATCAATCTGGTTTTAGACTGATGAGCTATGTGACCAGATGTAAGGGATGATCTGGACGCAGAAATTTTATAACAGTCATGATTGGTTTTACCTGCTTGTGTGGCATGGTGCATAGTCCTGTTACAAGACATCGGTCTTCCACCAGCCATTCTCTTGACACATGGCAATTCTACATCCTCAGTGCCAACACGGGAGTTCTTTTCTTTTTTTATCAGAACAATTAAGAGTAAGTTGTTCGAGCTGCCGTTGCTTCGTAATCACCATTACACTCATTCAACTCATTTCGATTCGTCTGCACTATCCTCTGATTGACAGCCAAATATTCTGAAATCTTCAAATTGGCGCTTACGGCGGGAACGCCAAGCAGTATAGTTTGAAGTTTTCATATTTATGGCAGAAACCTCGTTAAACGACCAATAAACCATGCCAAACAGGAATTACAACTAATCAACACTAAAATTAAAGTCCCTGTAACCACTCTGAAAATGGCTCATGTGAGCCGAAAGCTTAGAACCAGCATAATAAAAAAATATCCAAATGTTGGACAATTTTTTTCATTTTCACCTGAAATTAAATTATACGCTGTTTCGAAAGGCTCATGATTAAACATGACAGATATTCATTGTCTGTTATATTTAACAATATATACTCTGGAAAGATATTTATCTGACAGGTAGATAAATAGATACTAAACTTAGAGAGAAACAAGAAAAATTAATATTGATAGTCAACTCAGTAATGAATTAGAAAAAATATATATATATCTATCAGGATATGTATTAATGTATATTTGGGTAACAATCTTCCATTTAAACATTTTTCGTTTATAACGACCTACAAGGAAGATTTTATTAACTTTTTTAATTTTTACATTTTTTTTTTTTTGCTAGATATATGGAATGTAAATATTCCTTAATTTTCAACTTTCAAAGCGCTTTCAGCCTCTTCACAGGCCATTTTCAAGGATGTTATTTTTTCGGTGTTGGTAAGTTTTTATATTAGGCGGTAATGTATTTTTCGTTTTAGTGTTTTTGTTTTGTTTTTGTTTTTTTGTTTTTTTTTTAAGGAGTGTTCTTTGAAGATATCACATCACACGCGCGGCTGGCATGTGAGCGTCTGTCTTTTTCTTTTTTTTAATCTTTCAAAACTCCATTTCCACTGTTAAATAGTGTAAGGTTGATGGTAGGGGCAAATTGTTTGATATAGCGAGGTGCCTTTATGTAGACTAGCATCATAGCCCAGCGTTGCCCGTACAACTCAGAACATTTTTGTAGTAGGAGAACATGCCAATTTTTATTTTATATATTTTGTTTTTGTTTGAAAAAACACTGTTTTTCAAAAGTATTTCTTTTGTTTCAAAATTACGGGGGAAAATATTCACATTTTTTTGTTGACCAAATGAAGTTTTAAAACGTCGGAATAAAAATTAAATATAAAGGACTATTTTATTTTATTTTATTTTTCTTAATAAAAAAATATTTTAGTCACGTTTGACACGGGTGATTTGGTTTCTTTGACGTAATTTACAGCAATCAGCTTAGATCTTAGATGTTTTTAAACAATCTGCCCCATTGGCCAAAAAGTGCGAAAGTGAAAATTGCTGAACATAAAAACTCAAAAAGTATGTGTCGACCTGGCTTCCCTGTAGATATGTGTCTCTAGAAAATTTGAATGGTGTAGCTATTTTTCATTGGAATCTTATTAAAACGTGAATTAATATTAGAATAAAATAATGATGGGTACTCCAATAATTCGTTGAAAAAAGTGCGAAAGGGGAAAATTGCTGAACTTAAACTCAAAAAGTATGTGTCGATCTGGCTTCCCTGTAGATATGTGTCCCTAGAAAGTTTGAATGGTGTAGCTATTTTTCATAGGAATCTTATTAAAACGTGAATTAATATTAGAATAAAATAATGATGGGTACTCCAATAATTCGTTGAAAAAAGTGCGAAAGGTGAAAATTGCTGAACTTAAACTCAAACAGTATGTGTCGATCTGGCTTCCCTGTACATATGTGTCCCTAGAAAGTTTGAATTGCAGTAGCTTAAAAATGTAGGCGTACATAGGTAACAGTCACACACAGACTCACAGATTGCCTTTTATATATATAGATAGATAGATAAATATACGAAAATTTGCTATATTTTTGCTATATATATATATATATATATATATATATATATATGTGTGTGTGTGTGTGTGTGTGTGTGTGTGTGTCTGTATGTGTGTGTATGTGTGTGTGTGTATGTATGTATGTATATGTGTGTGTGTGTGTGTGTGTGTGTGTGTGTGTGTGTGTGTGTGTGTGTTTGCGCGCTTTTGTATCGAGTATCAACAGTGAAATAGTCACTAAAGTAATTAAATTCAGTGAAACAGGGAGAGTTAGATAATGATCAGAGAGATAGATAAATAGATAAGGACAGCCTGTGATAGATATGTCGATATTTTCGTAGATTAGGATGTTTGTATGTTTTGGTTTTTGCTTTTGTTTTTGTCTTCTAATTAACAACGGCTGAAAAAGAACAGAAGGCGACATGTTTATCTCAGGAATGATGACTAACTGACTCCAACTAGTTCCGAAAATTGAATAATCTTCACATTTCTCTTAGAGACAGAAACCAAAAACGCAAAGAATCGTGACCGAGGCGAATAAAGTCAGTGTAAATATTTGCTTCTGTGAGTTTTTTTTTTTTCATTTCTTTTTTGACATATTATTTAAGCACTTCTAGTTTGGCGAGAAAGACGTAGTTGTGTATGAAGTAATAAGAGTAGTATTTTTGGATGTGCGTTGTGGTATCAGCTCGGAACAAGAAATCGGGGAGTCGAGTTCGAATTCTAGCTGAATTCCTTGCATTCACTTATGTGATTTTACCTTTGGGTGAGGTATTAATCCGTCTTTTCTATCCAGTTATGGGTTAAATAACAGGACAGGCTTCCGCAGAAAATAATGGCAACCTAATACGGAATAATCTGCTGCCCAGTCAGTCATGTCTCGAAAGAGACATGATTGCCCAAGTGTGTATCTTGCATTGCAACTGATTGATTTTGGTGTTAAGGAAAATAAACTCGAAAAAGGGAGTGAGAGCAATTGAAGCAATGAGAGATAGAGAGAAGTAAGGCGGGGGGAAATTTAGGAAGTGTCAAAGGCACGTAGTGAGAGAGACAAAAAGAAAAATTCACTGGGAAATAAGGAAACCTTTCAGAAAGGGCAAACTGGTGAAAGAAGGAGCGAGGGAAAATTATGCAGAGAAGAAGACATTAACAAAGAGTAATTGTGAGAAAATGGGAAAAATTAAAAAAAAGAACAGATGAAATAAACGGAACAAGAAATAAAGAATGAAAGATAAAAGGGAGGAAGAAAGAGGCATGTAATAAGAGAGTAGAAAATTTTGACAGTGACCGGGAGAAAGAATTTGAAAGAGAGTAAGTGAGAGAAAGAGAGAGAGTGAGAGAGAGAGGGGGAGATAGAGAGAGAGGGAGAGATATGCAATAAGAGATACAATAAAAAAGTTACAGGTAGAAAGAAGGGAAAATAAGAACGTCAAGAGAGAGTGAGTAAAAGAAAAATAAGTGAAAATCACGCAATGAAAGAGAGAGTAAGATAGATTGAGAAAGAGAGAGAGAGAGAGAGAGAGAGAAACAGTAAAATGGTTGAGGTAGAGAGAACGAGTGGTAGTAAGAAAGAGAGAAACATACAGTTAGTGACAGAGAAAGATGGAGAGAGAGAGAGAGAGAGAGAGAGAGAGAGAGAGAAACAGTAAAATGGTTGAGGTAGAGAGAACGAGTGGTAGTAAGAAAGAGAGAAACATACAGTTAGTGACAGAGAAAGATGGAGAGAGAGAGAGAGAGAGAAACAGTAAAATGGTTGAGGCAGAGAGAACGAGTGGTAGTAAGAAAGAGAGAAACATAGTTAGTGACAGAGAAAGATGAGAGAGAGAGAGAGAGAGAGAGAGAAACAGTAAAATGGTTGAGGTAGAGAGAACGAGTGGTAGTAAGAAAGAGAGAAACATACAGTTAGTGACAGAGAAAGATGGAGAGAGAGATAGAAACAGTAAAATGGTTGAGGAAGAGAGAACGAGTGGTAGTATGAAAGAGAGAAACATACAGTTAGTGACAGAGAAAGATGGAGAGAGAGAGAGAGAGAGAGAGAGAGAGAGAGAGAGAGAGAGAGAGAGCGAAAATGATAGAGAAACCATAGCTGTAAAAGAAGGGAGGCAGTGAGAGATAGAGAACGTGCGAAAATAAAGAAAGTAAAAAAAAAAGAAAATAAAAAAAGAATGACGTAATAGATAAGAGACAAACAATGTGTGTGTGTGTGTGTGTGTGTGAGAGAGAGAGAGAGAAATGTTAACATAAAGAAAGGGAGATAAAATTGAGAGCTAGGGAGTGAAAGAAAAACACGAGAAAGGGAAAGAGTGTGAGAGTCAGTTGGAGAAAAGGAGATATACGCTGAAAAGGAGAAAGACACGAAGTGAAAAGAAAAACACAGAGAGTTAGAGTCAGTAAAACTTTTAAAGAGAAAGAGAGATTCGCAAGAGAGAACAAGAGAGAAAGAGCGAGAGAGACTGATAGCGTGATCGAAAGAGCGAGAGAAATTAGAAAGATGGAAAGGGATAAAAATGGGAAATTACACGATGTAAAAAAAAAAAACAAAATAAAAAAAACTGGAAAGGAATATCCAGTTAAAAATTATTTTCAAAATGCATCAGAAATATACTTTCGACACTAATTATTGAGAAAGAAAAAATGGCCGAATATTTATATATATATATATATATTTGGTGTATCGAGGCAGCTGATAATTTTCTAAACATATATTGTTAAATATAAAAGTAAATGAATGTCTATTATGTTCAATCATGAGCCGTTCTAAACATCGTATTTTGGCTTTATTTTCAGATGAAAATAAAGACAAAAATTCTCCAACATTTGGTTAATTTTATATTAAGTTGAGCCATCTTCAGAGAGGTTACAAGGACGTTAACATAAAAACATCCACCAGCAGCAACGATTTTATCTGGTGTTGACATGAAACTTTGCTAGGCAGCGACAACAGTTACCAAAAAGAGCAAACGCAGTTCGTAAATTTGTATTGCGGTTCTGTGACGTCACACCGCGTGTGAGCTCGAAATGATAACAGAACCATATATTTAAATGCAATGTAATGTGTTATGACCATGTGAGCCGAAAGCTTAGAATTAACTTAAAAAAATATCCAAATGTTAGAGAATTTTTGTTTTTATTTTACCTGAAATTAAAACCAAAATACGATGTTTAGAACGGCTCATGATTAAACAATAGACATTTATTATCTCTTATATATATATATAATACTACTAGTGGTTATCTTTTAATTTGTATTAAAAAGTATGATTTACAATTTATTTTTTACAGTAAATATATCTCGTTATCATTAAAACTAAATTTTAATGTTAAATTTCCATGTCATGTTTTTCTAAGAAAGCAGATGGATTGTAATAGAATGATGTTAGAATGACTAATGACGTTAGTTTCAACTGGCTTTCTATCTATACTGTTCGTACTCCTTCCCTTTCTTTTTTTCTATATAGTCTATATCCCCTACCCATCCCACTTTCTTCAAACATTCTAACGGACGATTTACAAGACTTACAAGACTTTTTCTCATATCGCTAACCCCCACCAACATCTCACACACAACTTGCCAAATATAAGAAAAGAGGCCTTCCATTCCTTTCCACACCACCTGATGAGACATTGAAATTCCAATGACGAATCAAAATTTACAATTTGTAGTGGACATCTATAAAAAAATGTACATGTTCTAAGATATAATTCATAATAAATATTCACAGCTATATATTATATATCGAGCACTGTTTTGAATTAATGTTTTGGACGTTTTAAATTTTTTTTCAGTCCTTATTCACTCGGATATATATATATATATATATATATATATATATATATATATATATATGCACGTATATAGGTAGCAATGTATATAAGTATATTACAAATACAATCATAAATATTGATAAGTATAATTTATATATATATATATATGCATATTATCTATCTCAATATCTATCTATCTATCTATCTATCTATCTATCTATCTAGAAAAGAAACAGGGAGGAAAGAAAGTGAGAGCGACTGAAACAATGAAAAAGAGACATAGTGAAAGAGAGAGAGAGAGAGAGAGAGGGGAGGAAGAGATAAAGTATGGAAGGTATTTAGAAAGTGTCAAAGGCACGCAGTGAGAGAGACGGAAAAAAATATTGGAGAAAGAGTTTTTACCCTCCTCTCTCGAAGCCAAATTTGGCTATCGTTCTCTATCGGATTGCACGATGCCAACCCCCCCTGTGATTTTTAGCATTTGCACTCTCCTGGGTTTTAAATGTTCCTGAATTGTTTAGCCTGTCATTCTGGCGGCCTGATTTTTGCATATATGTGCATGAAACTCGAGTTGCAGCCGTTTTTAGGTTTTTAGGTTTCCGAAACGACTAAAATGTTGATTATATTTAGCTCTACTTTTATATTTATCTCTTTGATATTGAGCACTTTTTATGTACCATTGGTAGTTTCTTACAATTAGTTTCTAATATTACACGAGATACTAGATTAGCAACTAGGTCCCACCCTTTTACAGTTAAACAAATAAGATGTAACTGTAAATTCTACTCCAACAGCTTCTTTTCTCGCGCTTCCCGCCTGTGGAACTCCCTTCCACAAGTCTGCTTTCCCGACAGTTACAATCTCCAGGTGTTTAAATGTAGGGTCAATAGACACCTCCTATCACACTAACTCCCAACTATTCTCACAACACTCTCATCTACCCAACCCTCATTCTCAGTATCCTTACCCGCCTATCACCCACCCTCTGACATTTCCTATATTTAATCATCCTTTCTCCACTCTACGTAGCCCCCTGCGCAGTAGTGGCAGTGACATGCCTTGCTCGGGGTGAAACGCTATATATATATATATATATATATATATATATATATATATATATATATAAACGAGATTATAATTATAGTCGTCTCGAAAACCTTCCTCAAAAAATTCGAATGAAGGGAAAAAATGGTTGTAAAAAAAGAAAGAGCTTAGGGCATGAAAGTCAGTCAAAAGTGTTCGGACCGAAATCAGCACGAACCCCCCGCCATAAAAAACCCGAGACGAGTAACCATCTAACAGAAAGTGGTCAATACAAAGATAGAGCGAACTAAATAGCTGACCAGCTTTCCTTAACGATCCGTTTAGAAGAAACCTAGGTAGGTTCGTCTGGCTCATTAGGTGATATACATATATATATATTATTTTTTAGAAAATGTACAGACTAGAAGCTACTACAAAATGTACAATTTTGTTTCAACATTGAAAGAAAAAAATGCCTCATCAGGTAGTTAATAAAAATGGTAATGACGATCATTATTAACTACCTGATAAAACAATTTTAAGTATTAGTTTCTTTTTCTTACTCCCCGAAATATAGTCTTAGCTCAGTTGTATACTCAGCATCCTTCTGTAGAACTACATTTCGTTTGCTTTAAGTATTTCCTTCATATTTGAGTAGATTGACCATCATTCTCTATCATGTATAACCTAACAATCCAATACTCTCTTCTTTGTTTCCAGCAAAACTTTCCTGTCTCTCAATACTCTACTTAGCTTCTGGAATGCATTCTAGCCATGTCAATGCACCTTCAGATTCCAGAGTGGTATTGCCGTCCTCTGTTAGAACACTTCCCAGGTATTTGAATTTCTGTTCCCGCTGGATTTTAATATCCACGGCCTGTATCTGGCATTTTAGGTTCCTCTTTTTAATGATGACTTTGTATTCAGTTTTTTTGTAGTTTCCTTCTCTTCGCTTACTTTAACTACTTTCCATAGGAGATCTTGTAGTTTCCTTTCGTGTCAGCCATCAACACTCCACCATCTTCGTGTCTTATATTGTTCAGTTTTCGTCGGTCAATGACGAACCACGTCAGAACTTCTACAGCTCTCTGAATTGTCTCCTGTATAGGTTGAATAGATTTAGTGAGAATACACATCCTTGTCTTACACCCCTTTTTTGTATATCGGCTGAACTCGTTCCTGTCCGTATGAAGGTGGTTAGCTGCCATCACAGGTTCTTGCTTGTCGTAATGATTTTCCTGGATATGTTAAGTGTTTGTGGCGTACTTTGTCGAATGCCTTTGCGTAGTCTATGAAACAGGTAAACTCCCTCTGCATTTGAATTGCCCTTTCAGATAACATACTTAGCATAAATATCACAAAATGTACAATTTGTAGTGGATATATATAAAATAAAATTGTACATGTTCTAAAATATAATTTATAATAAATATTCACAGCTCTATATTATATATCGAGCACGGTTTTGAATTAATGTTTTGGACTTTTAGAAAATTTCCTCGTTCCCTGTCCCAGTGTCCTTGATAAACTGTTTTTGTCTTATCTCTGGCCTAGTTCTGCTCTCTCTCCATCCTATTCATCAGGATTCGGATGATTAGTTTTGTTATGTGACTCATTAAGCTGATTGTTTGGTGGGGTTTACATTCGTTTACGCGTGGCTTTTTTTTTTTTTTTGCTAGTGCTATGAAAATGACTGTTTGTCTTTCGGTATATCGCCATTGTTAAAGATTTCATTCATTAGTTGTGTAAATTTCTCTCTGCGAAAACCGTCCATCTCTATTAGAATGCTGTGTGGTCTTGCTACATTTTTTTTCAGTTCAGCCAGTGCAGCTTCTTTTTCAAATTTTAATCTTTCCAAATCTTCGGTATTTCTGTGTATTGTCGCTTGCTTTCTCTTGTCGCGAATGAGATATCAAATATATTTATCCCATCACTGAAGTATTTTTTCGTTCTATAAAATATTAGCGCCTCACCCTTGGAATTTATACATCTTGTTGAAGAGTAACGCTATTATCCTGTTAGTTTTTACGTTATGTCACATTTATTAACCGTGCTAAATCTGTTTCTTCGCCTTTGTTGTTGAACCATTTCTGTTTAGCTTCTACGTATTTCCTTGTGTAATTTCCCGTGTCAGTTCTACGTATTGCCATTATTTTTTGTCTCTTTTGCATCATGAAGAGAATCTCCTCTGTGCTTCACTTATTTTTATTCTCCTATATCTGTTGCTTTTTGGCACGATGCTATTTGCTGATGTCACTAGCAACTGTTTATGGATCATTTAATGCCAATTTTTTTTCATGTTTTGAAGAGATTTAGTAATTTTACTATATGTATTTTTGTTAAATTTTATGTAAAAATGTATTGCTGGTATATTTACTATATATATATATCTATTTTTATTTTAAAGGTGTTTCGTTTTTGTTTGCTGCTTTACGATTAGCTTTTAGCTACGACCGAAACTGTTGCTACCACTTCATGACCTGGCAACAGCAGCGATTAAGAAGTGGATCGACGCTCCCCATACCCTCCAATATCTCTGTTATTGCAATAATAGCTGTTTCCTTAGGAAATGTTTGAGATTCATTGCGGTCCTTGGTTCGAGAAGTTAGTACTGCTTTTGGCTGAATTCGATTAAAAAAAGTTCTGACAGGCTTTTTCTATTCTAGTAGATATTATTGCTATTTCCGGTACTATTGTGTTTTTTTCCTAAACTTTTATCCAAAGTAGATATTATTGCCATTTCCGGTACTATTGTGTTTTTTTTTTCTTAAACCCTTATCTGAAGTAAATATTATTATTTCCGGTACAATTGTGGTCTCTTTCCTAAACTTTTATTCGAAGTAGATATTATTGCTACTTCCGGTTTTATTGTGGTTTCTTTTTCTGTACCTTTATCCAACGTAGATAATATTGTTATTTCCCTTACTATTGTGATTTCTTGCTAAAAGTTTTCTCCGAAGTTGATATTATTGATATTTCCGGTATTAATGTAGTTTCTTTCCTAAATTTTTATCCGAAGTGATGTGAAATTTCAGCAACATGATTAAGTTATTTTCTCTTCTACTTATCTTATGACCCCTTTTGTTACTGTTGTTGGAAATCATCAAGTGATGCTGTTTCTGTTCTTTGGTACAGCAATTTGTTTCTGATTCTGTAGCCTTTTTAATTAATGATTTTAGAAAGAGTAAAATAATGCATACAAGACAAGAGCCCGACCAATCCTTGAGTAAGGTTTACGGGATATTTTTGACTAAGCTTAACGAGTCGGAAATCCCACTTTAATTAACCTTGTGTCGCATCCGCCTTGGGCATCCGCTTGAGTGGGGAGGTGGTAATTACCGAGAAAACTGTTGCAACAGTATTTCTGATGGAATTTGGTGCTACGCATGACATCCATATAAAAGTCTTGCGAAGATATTTAAGAACATTGCTCAAGTTGTAGCATTCTGTTGAACTTGAGTGAAAATTTCACCGGCACAGCTTATTCTATATTCAATTTTGTTTTCTCTTTTAATTAACATGTTATATGAGATCCCTAACGTCTAGATATTTGAAGTGCTTTTTACTGACTAATTCAAACCTTGAATTTTTATTTAGTCAGTTAAGTGCCATACGTGATATACGCTTTTGGGCGATCATGCCTCTTTCAAGACATGACTAACTGGGCAGAAGATTATCCCGCAGTAGGTTGCTATTGCTTTCTGCGGTAGGCTGGTTGCCAGTCAAGGCTATAGAACCCAATCTGTCCAATGTTTAACTCATAACTGGAGGGAAGAGATGGATTAATACCTTGTGCGTAAGTGAATGCAATGAATTCGAACTCGGCTCCTCGATTTCTTATTCCGATCCGATATCCATTGCACCACAACGAGCATCTATTCTTGTCAGTCAGTTAAGTGCCATACGTGATACACGCTTTGGGCTATCATGTCTCGAAAGAGATATGACTGACTGAGCAGAAGATTTTCTATCCTGCTATTTAAAGTACAGCTAAAGGGAGAAGAGAGATGGTATTAATAACTAGTAATTAGTGAGGGATCAGTTTTATACTTCATAATAAAAGAGAACAACCGATCCCCCACTTTATGCCCAGTAGAAGCTTTACTTATGTTTCCAACTATTATCTTCATTCAGTCAGTTAAGTGCCATACGTGATACACGCTTTGGACGATCATGTCTCGAAAGAGTTATGACTGACTGGGCAGAAGATTTTCTATCCTGCTATTTAAAGTATTGCTGAAGGGAGAAGAGACGGATTGTATTAATAATTAGTAATTAGTGGGGGATCAGTTTATTACTTCATAACAATATAAAACAGATCCCCCACTTATGCCCAGTAGAAGCTTTACTTATGTTTCCAACTATTATCTTCATTCAGTCAGTTAACTGCCATACGTGATACATAATTTGAGCGATCATGTCTCGAAAGGTTTATGACTAACTGGGCTGAAGATTATCCCACAGCACGTTGCCATTGCTTTCTGCTGTGACTGGTTGCCAGCTAAGGCTATAGAGCTCAGTTTGTCTTATTATTTAACCCATAACTGGAGGGAAGGGACGGATTAATACCTTTCACAAGGTTATTTGTTCCTGAGTAAATGCAACGAGTTCAGCTGGAATTCGAAATCGGCACCCCAATTTGTAGTTCAGAGTCGATATCCACTGTACCACAACGCAAATCCATACGGTAAAAAATGATTGTTATAATCTAGAATATATTTAGGGTTTAAGTAAGCCACAATGTGTGGGTTGATAAAAACATGTGTCTGTGTGTGCTAGTGCGTCCGACGTGTGTGTGTGTGTATGTGCGTGTATGTGTTTGTGTATGCATGTGTGTCAGTAGTCCAATACATCGACAAGCGCACACATACATATATATGAAGTGGCAGTTTGATTAACTGATATATCAATAGCGACATGTTTCGTGTTGTTTGTTTCTGCCCACGCAACCTGAATGTCATGCACATCAAAAGCCTCTTAAACCGAATCCTTGCCCTACTATTTCTGTATTCACGAAGACTTGATTTCACAAAGATGCACCCGTTACCACTGACTATGCAATCGATGTCTCTGTCAACGAGGGTTGTGCCTGTTGGCTAGGTGTTCACCCGCTGCGTAACCCGTCTGATGTCTGGCGAAGAAAGTATATGCCACGGCCGGGAACATGGATGGCTGAATCAATAGCTGCTATTCACACGGATGAACTTTGACATTCTTTAAATCAATGCGTCTATGCATTTTCATTTAGCTCGACAATGAGGTGGCACCCATTCTGATTTCACTGATGTCATGATCCTCAGTTCGACTTGTCGGAAAAACGAGCCTCCTGGACTTCGGCAATACTTTCTAAGTTCGTCTTGTTATGATAATGAAACAATGTAGCTGTTATCTATCACATTGAATCTATCTATCTATCTATCTATCTATCTAATTTAGTGAGTTCTATCTATCTATCTATCTATCTATCTATCTATCTATCTATCTATCTATCAATTCTATAGTGAGTTCTATCTATCTATCTATCTATCTATCTATCTATCTATCTAATTCTAGTGAGTTCTATCTATTTATCTATCTATCTATCTATCTATCTATCTATCTATCTATCTATCTAATTCTAGTGAGTTCTATCTATCTATCTATCTATCTATCTATCTATCTATCTATCTATCTAATTCTAGTGAGTTCTATCTATCTATCTATCTATCTAATTTAGTGAGTTCTATCTATCTATCTATCTATCTATCTATCTATCTATCTATCTAATCTTCTAGTAAGTTCTATCTATCTATCTATCTATCTATCTATCTATCTATCTATCTAATTCTAGTGAGTTCTATCTATTTATCTATCTATCTATCTATCTATCTATCTAATTCTAGTGAGTTCTATCTATCTATCTATCTATCTATCTATCTAATCTCTAGTGAGTTCTATCTATCTATCTATCTATCTAATTCTAGTGAGTTCTATCTATCTATCTATCTATCTAATTCTAGTGAGTTCTATCTATCTATCTATCTATCTATCTAATTCTAGTGAGTTCTATCTATCTATCTATCTATCCATCTAATTCTAGTGAGTTCTATCTATCTATCTATCCATCTAATTCTAGTGAGTTCTATCTATCTATCTATCTATCTAATTCTAGTGAGTTCTATCTATCTATCTATCTAATTCTAGTGAGTTCTATCTATCTATCTATCTATCTATCTATCTATCTAATTCTAGATTCTATCTATCTATCTATCTATCTATCTAATTCTAGTGAGTTCTATCTATCTATCTATCTATCTATCTATCTATCTAATTCTAGTGAGTTCTATCTATCTATCTATCTATCTATCTATCTATCTAATTCTAGTGAGTTCTATCTATCTATCTATCTATCTAATTCTAGTGAGTTCTATCTATCTATCTATCTATCTATCTATCTATCTAATTCTAGTGAGTTCTATCTATCTATCTATCTATCTAATTCTAGTGAGTTCTATCTATCTATCTATCTATCTATCTATCTATCTAATTCTAGTGAGTTCTATCTATCTATCTAATTCTAGTGAGTTCATTCATTCATCTAATTCTAGTGAGTTCTATCTATCTATCTATCTATCTAATTCTAGTGAGTTCTATCTATCTATCTATCTATCTAATTCTAGTGAGTTCTATCTATCTATCTATCTATCTATCTAATTCTAGTGAGTTCTATCTATCTAATTTAGTGGAGTTCTATCTATCTATCTATCTATCTATCTATCTATCTATCTAATCTACTCAGTTCTATCTATCTATCTATCTATCTAATTCTACTCAGTTCTATCTATCTATCTATCTATCTAATCTACTCAGTTCTATCTATCTATCTATCTATCTATCTATCTATCTATCTATCTAATTCTACTCAGTTCTATCTATCTATCTATCTATCTAATTTACTCAGTTCTATCTATCTATCTATCTATCTATCTATCTATCTATCTATCTATCTCATTATCCTCTATCTATTAGAATTGATTGTTGTATGATAAATATCAAAGTATCTTAAATCATTCATTGTTGTAAGAGTTTGGTCTGATGAGCGGTTTATAAGAGGGCTGCAAAATAAAATATTACCAATGGCTTTATAAAAATATCCAACGTTTCATTAATATCTATCTATCTATCTATCTATCTATCTATCTATCTATCTATCTATAACAAACTATTCCTATCTACATTTGTCTGTATTCGAGATTCCGTGAAAAATTAGTTCCTGTTTTGATTAAAAGTAAAATTATCCGTCTTAATTCTTTGGTTATTTTCACTTGTCATCTACAAAGTGTGCAGACTACCAGCGAAAGTATTTGTTTTCATTTTGTTTTTCCCACACATAAAACTATTTTTACGACTTATAAAAATCTGTGAAAATAGTTGATCATTAGTGCACAGGTAGAAAGGAATGAGGTGTCATAAACATTGTGTTTTTGAAAGCAGAAAATACTTGAAGTCCCCATAGAAAGCTGGTGACTATTTTCTAAAAAGACTTCACTAAGGACAAGTATAATAGTGTGCCCTTTTTTTTTTAATCATATGACCCTAAGCAAGGCGGTAACGCTACTGATGCGCAGAGGGCTACATAAGAGTAAAAAGATTGGAAAAGAGAAAGCCGGAAACCACATCCTAAACAGTGAACAAGGGATGAGCCTCTTCACCTGTTCAATAGACGTGGGTGGAGTGTGAACCGGGCGATAGTTTAGTCTATCTACTACAATTGAAAAAAAAAGAAAAGAGTGAAAAGATTGGAAAAGAGAAAGCCGGAAACCACATCCTAAACAGGGAACCAGGGATGAGCCTCTTCAACTGTTCAATATACGTGGGTGGAGTGTGAACCGGTCGATAGTTTAGTCTATCTACTACAATTGAAAAAAAAGAAAAGAGTGAAAAGATTGGAAAAGAGAAAGCCGGAAACCACATCCTAAACAGGGAACCAGGGATGAGCCTCTTCAACTGTTCAATAGAAGAGGGTGGAGTGTGAACCGGTCGATAGTTTAGTCTATCTACTCCAATAAAAAAAAAAAAGAAAAAGAAAAGAGTAAAAAGATTGGAAAAGAGAAAGCCGGAAACCACATCCTAAACAGGGAACCAGGGATGAGCCTCTTCAACTGTTCAATAGAAGAGGGTGGAGTGTGAACCGGTCGATAGTTTAGTCTATCTCCTCCAATTGAAAAAAAGAAAAGAGTGAAAAGATTGGAAAAGAGAAAGCCGGAAACCACATCCTAAACAGTGAACAAGGGATGAGCCTCTTCACCTGTTCAATAGACGTGGGTGGAGTGTGAACCGGGCGATAGTTTAGTCTATCTACTACAATTGAAAAAAAAAGAAAAGAGTGAAAAGATTGGAAAAGAGAAAGCCGGAAACCACATCCTAAACAGGGAACCAGGGATGAGCCTCTTCAACTGTTCAATATACGTGGGTGGAGTGTGAACCGGTCGATAGTTTAGTCTATCTACTACAATTGAAAAAAAAAGAAAAAGAAAAGAGTGAAAAGATTGGAAAAGAGAAAGCCGGAAACCACATCCTAAACAGGGAACCAGGGATGAGCCTCTTCAACTGTTCAATATACGTGGGTGGAGTGTGAACCGGTCGATAGTTTAGTCTATCTACTACAATTGAAAAAAAAGAAAAGAGTGAAAAGATTGGAAAAGAGAAAGCCGGAAACCACATCCTAAACAGGGAACCAGGGATGAGCCTCTTCAACTGTTCAATAGAAGAGGGTGGAGTGTGAACCGGTCGATAGTTTAGTCTATCTACTCCAATTGAAAAAAAAAAGAAAAAGAAAAGAGTGAAAAGATTGGAAAAGAGAAAGCCGGAAACCACATCCTAAACAGGGAACAAGGGATGAGCCTCTTCAACTGTTCAATAGAAGAGGGTGGAGTGTGAACCGGGCGACAGTTTAGTCTATCAATGATAAAATTAGAAAGGAAGCATAAATTAAACAAAAGATTTCTATCAATTCTTTGTGGCGTTCTTTGTCGAACGCCCTCGTATAATCGATAGAACATAGGTACACCTCCTTTTTCATTCATATTGCACTTTCGAATGGCATCCTAATCATAAATATGGCGTCCCTAGTTTGTTTTTGTTTTTTAATCATCTCCCTCCAAGCAAGGCATTCTTCTGCTACTATTGCGCAGGAGGTTACATAGGAGAAAGTGATGAGAAAAAGGGGTTAGTTATAGGAAATGTCAGCAGGAGGGTAATAGACGGATGAGGATACCGAGGATGTGGGTGGAGTAGATGGAAAAAGAGCTTGTTAGAATGGATGTGAGTTAGTGTGATCGGAGATGTCTATTGACCTTACATTTGAATTGCTGGAGATTGTAGCTGTCGGGGAAGCAAGTATATGGAAAGGGAGTTCCACAGGTGGGAAATGCATGAAAAGAAGCTTTTAGAGTAGAAATCGCAGTTACATTTTATCGGTTTCACTGTAAAAGGGTGGGACCTAGTTGCTAATCTAGTAGCTCGAGTAAATTCATACCTAGAGAGCACCAATGATCTTTCATTGGAGCAGAAGCCGTGAAAGTATTTATAGAAAAGGCACAGGGAAGACACGTCACGCCGGTGAGAGAGCGACTGCAGCCGAGCCGCCATTACAGATTCTCCGTTAAATTTTGTCAAGAACCCCGAGGTGAATAGCAGGGGCACCCGACCAGATGTGGCAGTAGTATTCAATACACGGGCGGATGGTAGATTTATATATGTGCAGGAGAGACACAAACGGGAAAATTTCCTGGTCCTGCACAGTGAACCGCAGCGGATTTAGCAATGGATCCGATATATTCATTCTACTTGAGGTCCGCTGAAAGTGTGAGGCCAAGGAGATGTAGTGTCTTACTCTCAGGGAGGCTAGCCTGTTTGATGCTAATGCGGGGTAGGAGAGATTGTATATGATGGTTTATAGATAGCAGCTTCGTTTTGGAAGCATTAAAATTTACGAGCCATTTCTTTCCCCAGTCCACCACGAATCGGAGGTCCTTCTCAAGCTCAACAGTGAGATTCGCTTTGTCACCCTCACCAGATCTTTGATCGAGGCGAATGTAAACGGTGGTGTCGTCGGCGTACATGCTTACTTGGGATCTTATAACATCGAGGAGATCGTTAATGTAGATCAGAAAATCGTTCAGCGTCTTTGACGAAACCGTACTGTCTTATCTCTGAACTGATTCTGCTTCTCGCTAGCACAGCCATTGACTGCTCCCAAATAGCTACCTCTAATAAATTTAACTCACAAGGCTTTGAACAATCCATGTTGTAGTAATTGCAGACACTTTCTAAACGTGCTACACGCTGTGATCACCTTCCCCCAGTCCGATAACACGTTCCGCACAATCCCGCTATGGTGATTACTTCTGGCTAATCGGAAAGCGAATGTTTTCATTAGTACATCTCACTCATTACGAAGAGGTTCACCTATGTAAAATATTTGTGATTTTAGTTTTTCTTGACAGTTTGCATTTTTTTTACAAAATGACCAGCGGAAAATGTCATGAAGCCATTTCTGACCTTAGTTTTCTGATTGTGACCCGGAAGGAAATATGTAATAAGAAAAAAATAAGTAAATGATATAAGAAAAATAAAGAAGTAAAAGAAAAAAACAAAGGAGTAAAAGCAAGAAAAAAAATTTTAAATAAAATATAAATATAATGCCTTTCTTTAATCTTTAAGATTAGGAGTTACTAGCAATCCATGGTCCTGAAGCTCAGACTCTTTGGACGTTGGCACGAAAGACTAAAAAGCAATAGTTGTTTCCAGTTAAAGCGAAACCGTAGACTGAAAGAAAAATGAATGGATGTATATCAAATTTTGATTTCCTGGTATAAATAAGTCCTCTGAGTAGATGGTATCATGGCTGAGACAAAAACTACAATTATATCTACTTAGAGCCAAACTCGAAGCAAAAACGAAAATAAAAGTGCAGAAAAAATCAAATTTGATTAAAATCGGACCACTCCTTCTATAACCCGATTTTTTCGATTATCGATTTTCGATATTTATCGGGGGTACCTTGACACAAAACCTAGCTAAGAACACTCGCAGACACTTATAGTACAACTGTGTAAATTTTCAAGAAAATCGGTTCAGCCGTTTTGGAGTCTATAGGTAACGGACACACATACACACACACACACACACACACACACACAGAGACAAAGTTCTATTTATAAATAAGTTTAGATTATTTTTACAATTATATTCGGGCTAGTGTCTTCGTTTTGCTATTTTCACATCCTTTCCGTTGTTGCGAACGCTGGTCTTCCTCAGATGTATATTGATTTGGTTAACTTATAGGGAATTCTGAACTAAACCCTTTATTTAATCAACGGGGTAGTATCTTCTCATGTCACTGCCTATGTATTGGAATATCGTCTTATGTTTAGTACTTCTGAATTATTACACGCCCGCTTCCATTGAGTTCAATTATAAGTTTCCAGACCCTGGAACTCATAATCATTCTGTCACCAATTACACCAACCAACGCTGATTAATTAAACTGCTTGCTGATTAGGGTTGCAACTGCTGCTGCCACCTGTTACGTTTAAGAACGACATATCTCTAGACGTGTGCAGTGGAACGAAAACAGTCTATCCACGAAGATTAAATAAAGGGTTCATTTCTGAATTCACTGTAGATTAACCAAATCAATATACACCTGAAGAAGTCCGGAGGGCACAACTGTCGAAACTTTGCAACAACAACAACAACAAACATAAACACTATATTTCGGAATATAAATAGGGCAAATAATAAAGAATATTGCAGTAACTGCTGTGAATGGAGTCGATGTACTCAATTGGATACTATGGGCGGAAGCAAAATAGTGAAAACATATATTAAATAATGATGCACCAAATAAAAAAATAAATAAAAATAAAAAATAAAAATAAATAAAAATGAAACAAGGAGAAAAACAAAGAAAAAGGAATATAGAGAAAGGAGCCAAATCTAAAGAGAAAGAAAGGAATTATAAAGAGAAAATAGGAATTATTTTCCCAAACAACTGTTCTTGTAATAAAACAAGGATTGTTGTGAGTTTTATTGCATTAAGGAAATGTGCATTGTACCGAAGGCAATGGTAAATGGTATGCATACCAGTTCGTTTACCGCATGCCCCTACCCGAATATATATATATATATATATATATATATATATATATGTATATATATATATATATATATATATATATATTTATATATGAATGCATGTGTGTATGCGTATGTATTGCTATATGTACATATATATGCAAATATGTTTATACATCAATATGGAAAGACAGCAAAAATCCGCACAAACAAAAAATACAAAAAAATAAAAAAATAAAAAAACAGCTCATGCAGTCACGCACTCAGGCGCGCACACACATACGTGTGAGGGTTCGCATTCTTACATGTACATATATAATCAAATATATTAATATATCAATATAGGCTTAAAAGACAAAACAGAAATACACACACACAAATGTGGGTGTATGCATGTGCATTTTTATATGTCCCAATATATCAAAAGTATGTTTATATAATAATATAGAAGTACAAAACAAACAGAAATACACACACAAGCGCGAACACGCACACACACTTGCGGGTGCATACAGAAACATGCGAGCATGCACACATACCCAAACAGAGACACACACACACACACACACACACACACATATATATATATATATATATATATATATATATATATATATATATATATATATATATATATATATATGTATTTAGTGTATCGAGACAGCAGATAATTTTCAAAAAATATTGTTCAGTATAACAAACAATGAATGTCGATTATGTTTAATAATGAGCCATTCCGAACATTGTATTCTGGCTTTAATTTCAGGTGAAAATGAAGACAAAAATTTGGGCATTTTTATATTACAAGATAATATCGTCTTTGATGGTGGATGTCTTTATTTTAACGTCGCTGTAACCTCTCTGAAGATGGCACGTGTGAGCCGAAAGCTTAGAACCAGCATAATAAAAAAATATCCAAATGTTGGACAATTTTTGTCTTAGTTTTCACCTGAAATTAAAACCGAAATATGAACAAATGAACATCGCCCAGCACCGGTTACAGAAACAGAAGATGTCACCATTCTATGGGATTACACCATCTACACATAAAAACTGAAGCAATTAGGCCGGATATTATTGTCAAAAACCAAAAAGAAAAAAACTTGCCTATTAATTGATATGGCTTGTCCAGCGGATTGTAACATAGTAACCCAGAAATTTGAAAATCTATCAAAATATGAAGACCCGTAAATTGAAATAGAAAAAAATGTGGAAATTGTAAACAAGAATATTACTAGTGATAGTAGCACATGGAATGATAAAAAATGGAACAAAACAACACACTGAAAGAATCCCTGAAAACACCAGCTTCAGAGATGTCTTGTTAAGTACTGCCCACACACTAAGGAGAACTTTGTCCATGAAACGCTAGTTATGTTATGGGAGAAAAAAAATGAAATGAAGCCATAACAACACACCACGACCTGCCTTACGTTTTTCCGAAGAAGTAGTGTGACCATAGCAAAAATCGAATTATGATGAAAATGTCATAATAATATTGATACAACTAAAAAAAATGCGTGGTTTTACGTGTTTTATTTTTTTATTTTTGTTTTTTTCAGGCGAGCAGAACTGCCAAACAACGCTGAGTAGATAAACAATATTAAATTAATGAAGAAAACCCAAGTGGCTTATCTGGTTAACCGGCTTAAATGTTTCCTATTGAAAATCCCATTATGGCCTTATATTTGATAAATCTATTGAATTTATTTTCAGATCTCATTAGTTCCGATGAGTTCAATAAATGTATCTATTATCTGACGATACTGGATCCTTTGACGCGAATTTCTTGAGCCAGTTTAAAATTTTTCAAGTTCTGAATATATATACATATATATATGTGAACAGAATAAGTAAAGAATATTTAGGAATAAAGTGTCTTCAGTTTAACATTTAATAAGCTTCTTTTTTTTTTAACAACAAATCTTTACTTTTTTTTTTAATCAAATCACCCCGAGCAAGGCGGCGACGCCACTGATGTGCAGGGGGGCTACGTAGGAGTTAAGAGATTGGAAAAGAGAAAACCGGAAACTGCATCCTAAACAGGGAACAAGGGATGAGCCTCTTCACCTGTTCAATAGACGAGGACGAGGGTGGAGTATACTATATTTATTTGATTGTAACTAAACTCGTACATTTATTTTAATCGTTTTTACTTTCAGTCTTTCGGGGAGGGGATATTATTATTATTATTATTATTATTATTTAGTTAATAATTTTATTTATTTTATCTTCTCGTGGGTAATTTAGGAATTTTAACTTTAAAAACGACAATTTTGTATCATGTATATACATGTACATATCGATGTATTTCATGTCAATATTCGTGGTTCTAAGTTTTCGTGTAATCTCTTTTTTTTCTCGGGGGAGGGGGAATTATTTGTCTTGTAATTTCAGTCTGAAGTTCGTATTTAATTATATTAAATGAAGATTTTTTCCGACTGCTTGAAAAACCCAACTTACCCGAACGCTGTGCGTTGTGGTACAGTGGATATCGGCTCGGAACGAGAAACCGGCGAACTGAGTTCGAATTCCAGTAGAATCCATTGTATTCACTTATGTGCAAATACCCTTGGGAAAGGTATTAATCCGTCTCTTCCTTCCAGTTATGGGTTAAATAGCAGGACAGATTGGGTTCTATAGCCTTGGTCGGTAACCAGTCTATGGCAGAAAGCAATGGCAAACTACTGCGGGATAATCTTCTTCCCAGTCAGTCATATCTCTTTCGAGACATGATCGCCCAAGCGTGTATCACGTATGCACTTAACTGACTGACCCGAATGTTATGGACTCTTCTTATGTGTTTCCTGCCAGTTTTAAACACAAGTCGGCTTAGAAAAATAAATTAGTGTCGTATAGCATAGAACAGAAGGAGGGTGCGTCGGAGTCTGATCAGCTCTGACGGGGTCAACTCAGCGAGGGTAGTATGAGGTTGCAAGACCCAAAACTGCCCAGTGACCTGAGTAAAGTACATCACTGACGGTATCCTCCTGCGCTACAGTATGTGCGTATTTTCGAAGCAGAGATTTTTTAAAAATGAATGATTTAAAAATTGTGTTTAAATTCTTGAAAAAATCTAGACACAGTATAATCAGATAGGTGTCGCGTGTAACAAAGCAATAGATGAACATATTTAAAAAGCAGGAAAAACTTATGCTTGTTTACATGTGTGTGCCACATGAAATAAAACAATAGAAGTTTATTTTAAACCAGCATCATAGCCTGGCGTTGTCCGTGCAACTCGGAATATTTTAGTAATAGAAGATGCCATTTTTTTTTTTTTTACATATTTTGTTTTTGTTTGAAAAAAACACTTTTTAAAAAAAATTTTTCTTTTGTTTCAAAATTACAGGAAAAAATATCCGCATTATTTTGTTGACCAAATGAATTTTTAAAACGTCAGAATAAAAATTAAATATAAAGGCTCATTTTATTTTAATAAAAAATATTTTAGTCACGTTTGACACCTGTGATTTGATTTCTGTGACGTAATTTAACAACCATCTTAGATGTTTTACGGACAAATGTAAACAACCGGCTCCATTGGTCAAAAGGTGCGAAAGGGAAAATTGGTGAACTTAAACTCAAAAAGTATGTGTCGACCTGGCTTCCCTGTAGATATGCGTCCCTAGAAAGTTTGAATGGCGTAGCTTAAAAAATGTAGGCGTGCATAGGAAACAGTCACACACAGACTCACAGATTGCCTTTTATATATATAGATATGGTCAAAATGATGCATGCGTCGACCGTATTTAAATATATATGTTTGTGTGAGAAAGAGAGAGAGAGACAGAGAGAGTGAGAGACAGAGAAGGAGAAGGAGAAAGGGAGTGTTGATCCGAGTGAAGGTGAAATTTTTGCAGAAAATATCGAATTTATTTTTGTTTAGTCTAAATATTTCTCAGACATTTTCAAAACTATATATAACAAAAAAAAATTAAATGTGTAAAATATTTGCCTAAATTATAGGGATGACATCTTACAAACCTTATAGAATATTTCAAATGTTCATATGAATATTTAAGTATTTATAAATTATTTAAATGCATTACTTAATTCTTCTTTAAACGACATTAATACAAAAACTCACTCAATAACTCTAGCTTGAATGCAACTAGAGTAATGTATATAGTAACCAAAATATTTTAAGCTACAAAAATATTTCTGAGCATGACGTCGATGTATATATATTTAAATTTGAAATATAACTTTGTCTATAATCCAGAAATTAGCTAACAAAACTTTGGGCATTAAGCATAACTGTAGAAAATGCTAATAATGCTAATAATAATAATAATAATAATAATAATAATAATAAAACAATTTAAAAAACAAACACAGACGAGAAAAAACTTATTAAAAATTGCACAGTATTTCAATAAGCAATTAAGTGAATATCGGCTCGGAACGAGAAATCGAAGTTCCGAGTTCGAATTCCATTTGAGTTCTTTGCATTAACTTACGCATAAATACCCTTGAGAAAAAGATTAATCCGTCACTTCCCTCCAGCTATGGATTAAATAATAGGACAAATTAAATTCTATAACCTTGGATGTCAAAGTGTCTACTGCAGAAAGTAATAGAAATCTACTGAAGGAAATGTTTTGCTCAGTCAGTCATGTCACTTTAGGGACATGATCGCCCAAGCGTGTATCACTTAACTGTCTGATCGAGTCGACCACATATCAGCACCCCCTTGCTTTTTTTTTATTCCTTTTCTCAGCTCGAACCTTTTGGTTCCCTATTTTTTTTCAATATGAGCTTTTACTTAAAAAACATTCGCTTCTAATTTCTCTTTAAAAAGCACGTGCAATTTGGCTTCGATATTCGTCAATATTGGACTGAGAGGAAGGCTTCGTTAACAAATTCCGTATATTTGTTTGTCGAATGAATATCGAAAATGAAAAAAGATTATTTTTATGAACGTCACGCCAAACGGGCAAAAGCAAAATTGAATAAAAGAAAAAGAGGAAATCAAAATAAAGGGAGGAAAAGAGAAATAACCAAGACAAAGGGATTATCAGGAAAACGGAGAATTCAACATTGGAAATCAACTAAATAAATAAAATCCAGGAAGAACACCTACATACATTTCGATACGTACACACACACGAACTTATATATATAATCATCCACAGACAGATCAGTTTCACTGTATCACAGCTCATCAGTACGTTTAGACATCCGATTACTTTTTATCCAGGAACGAAATCCGACCGAATCGGCGTCAGTCGGCGATTCTACGTCTGAGCTATGGGCGCTCGGTAGAAGGGGGCAGGCTTTTTAGCGTGTATATTATGATTATACACGCCGAATAGCCAGAGTGCTCTAATTCATTACTGAATGAGCGATGCGTAGATGCTAGAGTAGCTACTGTTTTTCAATGTCTACCATTCTTTCAGGGTGTGAGAGCGTATATATATACACTCCTGATCAAAATTTTAAGACCACTTAAAAATCAGTAAAAAGAAATATTTTTTTACGAATAGATTTTAAACTCCTTCCACTTAAGGTTACCAATACTACAATCTAAAAGGTTATGGAAACAAAAAGCTATATTCCAAACATTTTATTTAGAAATTTACATTTTTATAAAATGAGGCGATTTGCACATGATAAAAATTATAAGACCAGAGACAAAAATTTTACAGAATTGTACAAAAAGTGTATGAAAAGTGTATGAAAAGTGTATGAAAACATTCAACAACCAAATTTAATAATGAGTTCTACCTCCACTGCTTTTGATGACTTCAGAAATTCTTTCAGGCATGCTAGAAATAAGCGTTTCCATTAAGGTGCGGGAGATGTTGCTCCAGCTTTTGAAGATGGTTTCACGAAGTTCATTTTTTGTTGAATATTGTTTGCCATTTCGATAAACATCACTTGTCATCCATCCTCAAACATTTTCAATTGGGTTCAAGTCTGGTGAGCATGCAGGATGTCCCAAGAGATGGACCCCATTTTCTTGTAGAAAGGTCAAGGTCCGTCTTGCAGCGTGGATTGCAGCATTATTCTGTTGGAATAACCATCCATCCACACACAAACGATGGCCCTCCATCATCAAAGATGCTTTTTGTAGCAGGCTAACATAACTAACCGCTGTTTAACAACCCTGCACTACCTGGAGCTCCATCGTCCCTCTGTAAGAAAAGGCACCCCGTACCATTAGGGACCCCCACCACTATGACGTGTGGAGAAAATTTCAGGGGGCATGTTTTTGTTATGCCAATATCGTTGGAAGCCATCTGGACCATCAAGATTGAATTGTTTCTCATCAGAAAACAGGACTTTCTTCCACTACTCAACGTCCCATGTTTGGTATTCACAACCAAACATTAAGCGGTCCACCTCGTGACGTGGATGCAGCTGAGGAATTTGTTTACGCTTTTTATTTACCATGCCTTTTTGTCGTAAGTGTTGTCTGATGGTTACGGGACTGCAATCAGCATCTGTGACTGTCTTAATTTGACTAGAAGAAAGTCCCCCCTCGTTCATAACAACCCGTCTTATTCTCTTACTCAATGCAGGAGAAATTTTTTTGGGGGGGCCTACCAGAGGATTTTGCTTTTCCATAATTCTCACTGTTCTTTAGAAAGTGGCAAATCACAGTTTTTCTGCGATTTACCTTAGCTGCGATCGCCCGCTGTGACAAACCTTGCTTATGGAATTCTAGAATTCGAGAACGCTCAACTTTGATAAGTTTGCTTGCTTTAGGCATGGTAACACCTTTACGCAGTGATTGCTAATCTCTAACTGAACTAAAAACATTGGAATTACCATAGATCTAACAACTTATACCCCTGGCTTATAATTTTGATCATGCGTAAATCGCCTCATATTATAAAAATGTAAATTTCTGAATAAAATGTTTGGAATGTGGCTTTTTGTTTCCATAACCTTTTACATTGTAGTACTGGTAACCTTAAGTGGGAGGAATTTAAAATCTATCTGTAAAAAACAAATTATTTTTAAAGATTTTAAGTGGTCTTAAATTTTTGATCAGGAATGTATGTTTATATATATATATGTATGTATGTTTATATATATATATAGCAAGGAAAATAGAGTATTTTAATGGCATCGTATTAAAATAAGACAACTGGTTTCACGAAGTACTTTTCAAGCCTAGACACTGGTATTTTTTATAATAAATAGCTAAAAGGTTGAAATGGACTAGTGATATGGGAGAAAATATATATATAAGGATACTAGAGCCCAATAATACTAAGTCCCAGGAGACATTCTCTCTGCTTACAGAAGTGCTAGAGTCCATATTCATAAGATCCCGGGGACCTGCTCGCTGTAAGCAGGGAAAATATCTCCTGGGACTTAGTATTATTGGGCTCTAGTATCCTTACATATTTTTTCTCCCATATCACTAGTCCATTTCAACCTTTTAGCTATTTTAAAAAAAAATACCAGTGTCTAGGCTTGAAAAGTACTGGGAGAAACTGGTTGTCTTATTTTAATACGATGTCATTATTTTCCTTGCCATTATTAAGTCTTGTCATCCCTATAATTTAGGCAAATATTATACACATTTTAATTTTTTGTTTATATATATATATATATATATATATATATATATATATATATATATATATATACTCTAGAAAGAATTTTAGATATTCTACAATTTCATCGGTGATACGTATTTCGCAGCAAGAAGAAAAAAGCTGATCGTCAGACCTAAAAGATACAGCAGTTAATATTCAATTATACAATTTTTTTAAAAATCTTGACTATTGTATCCTTTGGGTTTCACGAGCAGCTTTTTTTCTTCTTACTGCAAAATACGTATCACCCATGAAATTGTAGAATATCTAAAAAATTTTACATTATATTACTTTGTTAAATTAAATAAAAAAATTTAACATAGATTTCTTTTGAGTTCTTCTCTATTGGAATTTACCTGACGTAAATACCAAATATTTTACGTTATATATATATATATATATATTAAACATATACTGTTAAATATAAGAGACAATGAATGTCTATTATGTTTAATCATGAGCCGTTCTAAACATCGTATTTTGACTTTAATTTTATGTGAAAAGAAAGACAAAAATTCTCCAACATTTGGATATTTTTCATTAAGTTGGTTCTAATCTTTCGGCTCACATGAGACATCTTCAGAGAGGTTACAAGGACGTTAACATAAAAACTTCCACCATCAAAGACGATTTTATCTTGTGTTGACATAAAACTTTGCTAAGCATCGATAACAGTTACCAAAGAGCAAACGCAGTTCGTAAATTTATAATGTAGTTCTATGACGTCACACAATGTTGGAGAATTTTTGCAGATTACATTACATTATTAAATTAAATAAACAAGTTTGTCATACGTTCTTTTCCCTGTTTTTCTTTCTTTCTGTCTGTAGTGTATCAGATTCTCCAACCCTCCCTTCCTCATTACATATCCCAAAGATTTCAGCCGTGTTTCCTGATGTTAATTATAAGTTTCTTTTTCATTTCAAACCTCGACGTTGCTCTCATGTTCGGTCCATGGTATCCTTAGCATCCTTTAAGCATCATTTCGGTTGTTTAAAATCTTTCCTTCATTTTTCAGCGTTTTTTTTTCTGCTCTAAGAAAAATCCTGAAGATATCACAATACCTTCTCGAAACATCGAAGTTAGCTTGACTGAAATAACACAACTCAGCTAAGTGACAAACCCACCTACATTAGTTCTAATGCTATCTCTAGATATCTTGATATTGATCACTTTGTGTGTGTGTGTGTGTGTGTGTGTAGGGGTAGGGGTACAATGTCCACCCAAAAATATATAAACACGCATGGAATAGAAAAAGTTGTTTCGTAGATTTTAGAATTTTACTTATATGGGAGCCTAAAGGATGTTGTGTACGCAGAAAATTCACTATATTGCAGGACCTTCTTCTTCTTCTTCTTCTATGTGCCCTGTCCCTTCAGGACGTAGGCGATCATGGATCTCCACGTCTCCCTATCCCTTGTGGCTCTTAGTATGTTTGCTCCTGTTGCTCCTGGCAATCCCCGTTCCGTCATCCACCTGATCAGACTCTGCAGATATGTTATCCGCTGCCTTCCTCTGTCTCTCCTTCCTTCTATCTGACCAGTCAGTATCAGGTTCTCCAGGCTCTCCTTCCTCATTGCATGTCCTAGGAACTTCAGTTGTCTCTTCCTGATGCTCAGCATCAATTTCCTTTTGTTGCCATTCTTTCTAACACTTCGTCGTTGCTTGTATGCTCAGTCCACGATATCCGTAGCATACATTCTGTAGAACCACATTTCGGCCGCTTTCAGTTTTGTCCTCATTTTCGATGATATTGTCCAGCATTCACAGCCGTATTGAAGAACTGACATCACGTAGCAGTCTAGCACTCTTTTCTTCGTTTCTATTGAGATCTTCCTGTGTGTTAGTATTTTGCTCATCTTCTGGAACGCGTCCTTTGCCATGCCAATTCGCCTTCGGATCTCCGTGTCGCACTTTCCATCTCCTGTTAGAACACTTCCTAGGTATTTAAATTCTTGGACTTGTTTGATTCTGTTATCCCCCACCTGTATTTGGCATTTTGGGTTGTATCTTTTGCTGATGACCATGCACTCAGTTTTCTTAAAGTTTATTTGTAGTCCCTTCTTGTCACTCTCCACTGCTACTGTCTGTATGAGGTCTTGTAGTTTCCTTTCCGTGTCCGCAATCAGTACTGTATCGTCCGCGTATCATATGTTGTTCAGGTTGTGGCCTCCAATAATAAATCCTGGTGTGTCATCTAGGCTCCTCAAAATATTCTCGCTGTATAGGTTGATGCAGGACCTTAGATAATAAATTTAGATAGCATGTGTAGCAATCCTACCGGAGAACTTTTAATGTTGCCTAAGCAGCAGTTCGCGATAATAATAAATGTCTGGAATCGAAAGGCCAACATTTTGATTACATCCCTGTGATTAGAATGTCCAAAATCAACATTGTATTAATCTCCTGATGGGCACCTCAGCGTGGTGTAATGGTTAGCAAGCTCGTCTCGCTAGAATCATTAGAACTGAGTAGTGAGATGGATTCACACTGGATACCCAGAACTTACGGCCGTGTGTCTCGTCTAAGCTACGCTTAGAAAATCACCTTCCTCCGGGTCTGAAGAAATCTAGTATTACAATGCTTATACAAGTTTGTCATTTGTAGAAGTGTGTATACATTTTTGGCAGACTCTCTCTCTTTCTCTCTCTCTCTCTTTCTCTCTCTCTATCTTTCTATATATATATATATATATATATATATATATATATATATATAGCCATTTTCAACATGTCATTTTTAAGCATGAATCCTTCAAACCCTTCTAAACAAAGCATGAAGAAAATTTTAAGCCCAGAGGTTAGTTTAGGTAAAGGAAGGGATTGGGATGTATTGGTTTTTCTTTGGGTTCGGCTGGGGGAAGGAGCCCGTAGTAATTCTTCCTTAGTAATGGGAGGTATGTGGCCTGACCCTAGGGTTAGCAGGGTAGGCGGTGTGGAGGTAACTGCTAAGACAATTTTTAAAAAAAAAATTCTGAAATTTTTTTATCGAAACTAACTGGGAGAATAGGATAATTATTGTAATTTATATTTATTTCTATGGCGACACTTACATACGATCTCCCTTCGTTTATTAAGGAGTATATTTTGGTCTTGAAATTTTAAAATTTTAATTTTTTCTATCAAACATAGATTACACCCGTCTCTTAAGCTATTAGAGGTCCTAGCCTTGCCTATGAGTTCACATTTTATTTGGGGATCTAAGTCACTTTCTTTTAATTCCCAGTATTTTCTAGAAAGCGCAGTATAAGCAAACTATCCATTCAAATACGAGTATTCATGAAGAAATAATAATGCTAACATCAATAAAAATTCAAATATATCGGCTAATGGCCAGTTTGATAAATTTCCATATAATTTCGTTATATATATATATATATATATGTATATACTGTTCAATTAAAACACAGAATATCTACTTAAATACGAGTATCGATAAAAAATAATGTTCAAACAAATCATTTCAAATTGTCGGTTAAGTTTCGTTAATTTTCGTAATATGTTGACATTAGGATACATTTCAGAGCAGATATGGCTGTTGCGATAAATCGAAAACTGGCTTGATTAAAACCTCGTTGAGACAAATGGTCATTCGTGGTCGAGAGGTCTAAGACTTGCCAGTTCACATAGTAGTTTCCCCTATGTGGAAATGGGTCGCAGGTTCGAATCCTGCCGAATGGCACATATTTTGTAATAAAAATCTATCGTAAATAATTAGGCCAGTAGATATAAATATATAATACTGTTTAATTAAAAACAGAATATCTACTTAAATACGAGTATCGATAAAATAATGTTGAAACAAATCATTTCATTCTGAAAACACATCACATATATATATATATATATGATGTGTTTTCAGAATGAGGCGTAGAATAATAATAATAATAGTCTAAAGATTATGATGATGATGATTATAAAGAGAAGAAAAAGTAGCGGACATGATGCAGTTTACCACTCCTAATGGCGACTATTAAGATTTACCAAGCAATACTGCTAGCGATGAGGATTTAGCAATATTAGCTGTTTTATCTGTAAGAATGAAGCCTGTCTGTTTTATAACAGCTTCTCTATATATCTATTTATTTGTTTGTTGATTCTTTACTTTCTTATTGAATTCCTTTTTACTGGCAAGAAAAGTAACCTTGGAAGAATTATATCGTTGCACATAAAAAAAATTGCTCAGGAGCAAAGATATCCGGTGACAGTTCTTTTCAAATATTTCCCTATTTCATATTTTTCATATTCACGCCTACGCGTTACGATTTGCATATTTTTCATTGTCTCTTCTTTTTTTTACTTTCTCTATTGTGGATTTGCCGAGAATGTCTTTCATATTGAGTATGTCACAGTTATTTCCTACTGTCAAAATATAGGTAAGCAAAACGTGAATTAGGTCCAGCTGAAACGTTGGACTTAGAAAGTCAACTTCCTTTGTCGTGACCAAGGAAGCATCTTGTTGGGAGTCAATTGCACGAAGTAAGAATTCCATAGAATGAAACTGTCTTCCTTCTTACCGATAGAATACGAAGAAAAAGAGGATGATTCAGCTCTGTGTACGTGGTATAGTGTATTCGAGCTGTGCAGGTCTAAACTCGTCTTGTTTAATGTCAGAGTAACGATAGGATTGCGGCGTTTAACGTTCATTACCCATATTGTACTTCTGTTATTACCTCCAACCTTGAGGCGGAAGAATTGTATTCGTTCACGATTCTTTCTTTGTCTGTCTGTCTGTCTGTCTGTCCGTAGTCAAGATGTCTCAAATCCCGCTTGATAGATTCGGATGAAACATTCCGGGATTATTTCCCGCATGACTGGCGTAAACTGTTTAAATTTTAGGTTCGACTCGGCAAGGAATAACGTTTCCTGGTTATTTTTTCCGTTTTTCTTTTTCTTTTTATTACTAAAGTATTTTAGCACGTTTCACATGACAAATACTGAATTACCTTCCCTAGATTGATTTACGTCATTACATTTTCTAATTTTTCCATTAGGATATTATCTAAACTTATTTATAAATATAATTTTGTCTGTGTGTATATGTCTCTGTGTGTGCCGTTACCTATAGACTTCGAAACGGCTGAATATATTTTCTTGAAAATTTACACAGTTGTACTATAAGCGTCTTCGAGTGTTCTTAGCTAGGTTTTGTGTCGAGGTACCCCTGATAAATATCGAAAATCGATAATCAAAAAAATCGGCTTATAGAAGGAGTGGTCCGATTTTAATCAAATTTGATACACGCATAGACAACGACATAAGAAACGATATTCAAAAGTTTCAAGGTGGCAGTTCTTACAATAGTGCAGAAAATCGATAATATATATTTATAAAAGGCAAGATGTTTGTGTGTGTGTCTTTTATCTGCCTGTATGTCTGTATTTTTTCAGCCCTTTTATTTTAGTTTTTGCTTCGGGGTTGGCTCTAAGTAGGTATAATTGTAGTTCTTAGTCTCAGCCATGATACCATTTAGTCAGAGGACTTATTTAGCCTTCAAAATTCAGTTTACGACGAAAAAACTTATTTGATATCGATAACAGGAAATCAAAATTTGAGTTACATCCATTCATTTTTCGTTCTGTTTACGGTTTCGCTTTAACTGGAAACAACTATTGCTTTTTAGTCTTTCGTGCCAACGTCCAAAGAGTCTGAGCGCCAGGACCATGGATTAGTTTTAAAGCTTTCATTACACCCGAGCAACGCCGGGCTATACTGCTAGTTTTGATATAAAAATGTACGCTTGATCTTTTCTAAGGGTTTTACTATTTGTATCTTGCATCTTGTCAGCTGCTACCACCCTAGTCAGAGTGGGCCTGTAACCAACTTCAGTTAAGTGGTGATTCTTCGCTTTTCTAATACTGATCTCATGTTCTGCTGCCAAATGTTGTTTATTACTCTACCAGGGACGGCAAGTGGGAACTGTTAGAACGCAGTCATTGTTTGAACTATCACGACTTTACTAGTCATTCTAAGATCTCTCCCAGAAACTATAGGCCATATTTAAGGCAATTTCAGCAGAGACCGTTAGTAAAGAATCCTCTCAGTATAGGTAGGTAGTAATATATCCTCTCAGCATTTGTCTGTGTTAAAAGGCATTCAGTCAGTCAGTTAAATGCCATACGTGATACACGCTTGGGCGATCATGTCTCGAAAGAGACATTACTGACTGGGCAGAAAATTATCACGCAGTAGGTCGCGATTACTTTCTGTGGTAGACAGGTTGCCAACAAAGGCTATAGAACCCAATCTGTCCGGTTGTTTAACCCATAACTTGAGGGAAGAGACGGATTAATAACTTTTCCAAATTTTGATTTCCTGGTATCGATATCAAATAAGTTTTTTTCGTCGTAAACTGAATTTTGAAGGCTAAATAAGTCCTCTGAGTAAATGGTATCATGGCTGAGACTAAGAACTACAATTATAACTACTTAGAGCCAAACCCGAAACAAAAACTAAAATAAAAGGGCTGAAATAAAATACAGACATACCGGCAGATAAACAGACACACGCACAAGCATCTTGCCTTTTATATATATATATGTATATATATATTATCGATTTTCTGAACTATTTTAAGAACTGCAACCTTGAAACTTCTGAATATCGTTTCTTATGTCTTTGTCTATGAGTGTATCAAATTTGATTAAAATAAGACCACTTCTTCTATAACCCGATTTTTTCGATTATCGATTTATCGATTTATCGGGGGTACCTCGACACAAGACCTACCTAAGAACACTCGCAGACGCTTATAGTACAACTGTGTAAATTTTCAAAAAGGTCGGTTTCGCCGTTTCGAAGTCTATAGGTAACGGACACACACAAAGGCACATACACACACATACACACACACAGACACAAAAGTTCCATTTATAAATAAGTTTAGATGCCCGACAATACATTTTTTATAATTAAATGAACAAGAACACAATAGAAAAATTACAATAATACATTTTTGTCGTGAAATTACCAGTAATATTCTTTAAAAACTACCAACAAGACATTTTATCAAGTACACACTATATTTCTATAAAATATACGTTTAAACTGAATGCATAAAATTCTATCTAAAATATTGGTAATTGAAGCCATTAAATTGCGTACAAAATAACCTACGGAGATTATTATGCCGCTAAACAAAATCAATCAACCAACCACTTCCCATTAGCTTCGCACGTTGGGAATGATTATTTGCTAAATATTCATTATGTTTTTAGATACGAAAGCAACATTATAATTTGTATTTTGGTTGCAGGGATCAAATTTAAGCTAATTCCCACCGGGGTTTTGAAAAGATTTGTCGGCGAGCGTATTTCTCTGTCTGGGTCGGACTTTATTTGTCTGAAAATACGTGCATGAAACTTCTTTATAGCCCGGTGTAATGGACATCGACACGGAAACAGAAATCGGAGAACCGAGTTAAATTCAAGTCCAATTAGTTTCATTCACTTAGTTTGGGAAAGGTATTAATAGATTTCTTCTCCTTTCTGCTATGGATCGAAAAGTAGAACATATTGGGTTCTATAGCCTTGGTTGGCAGCCAGTCTACCGCAGAAATTTATGGCGAACTTCTACGTGAAAACCTCCAGCCTTGTGATCAAATGAGAAATAAACTTCCAAGTATGTATTACGTATGTCATCAAACTGACTGATCTGGATTAAATAATTGAATAAGGAAACAAATTGGGGTCTATAGCCTTGGTTGACAGCCAGTCTACCGCAGACAGAAATGGCGACCTTCTACGTGAAAACTTTCAGCCTTGTGATCAAAAGAGAAATAAACTCCCAAGTGTGTATTACGTATGGCATCAAACTGACTGATCTGGATTAAACCATTGAATGAGAAAACAAATTGGGTTCTATAGCCTTGGTTGGCAGCCAGTCTACCTCAGAATGTAATGGCGAACTTCTACGTGAAAACTTTCAGCCTTGGGATCAAAAGAGAAATAAACTCCCAAGTGTGTATTACGTGTGGCATCAAATTGACTGATCTGGATTAAACAATTGAATAAGAAAACAAATTGGGTTCTATAGTCTTGGTTGGCAGCCAGTCTACCTCAGAATGTAATGGCGACCTTCTACGTGAAAAATTTCAGCCTTGGGATCAAAAGAGAAATAAACTCCCAAGTGTGTATTACGTATGGCATCAAATTGACTGATCTGGATTAAACAATTGAATAAGAAAACAAACTGGGTTCTATAGCCTTGGTTGGCAGCCAGTCTACCACAGACAGAAATGGCAACCTACTGCAGAAGAATCTTTTGCTTAATCAGTCGGGTATGGCACTTAACTCACTCAGTGAATTGTACCAAAGTCAAACAAGTACAAAAATTTGAAAATCTTGAATGTTTTCGTAGTGAAAGAGATAATTATCAGCTAGCCCGAAAAAGAGTTTGTGTTTTGTGTGCGATCTGCAAAAGAAAAATTACCAAAAAGTAGTTAGCAAAAATCTACGCTAATGTTCTTACCACTCCTGAATGGCGTGACCAACCAGAAAAATCTCTCGGTAAATAAAAGCCGTCGTTTTTTGCTTATGAGCGTGACTTTTCTGAGCTTGCCACCTGCACCCCGTTAGTCAGGATCAAAGTGTAGTATCTGTTCTCAAATACTCACTGCCTGTTCGCCGGCCAGGAATCAATGACCAGCTAAGACTAGCTTTGGACCAGCTTTGTACCCAGTTACCGCATAAGCGGGGGCTGGGTAATCTTTGACCAATGGCCTGAGCGTACGCGTTCAGGTTCCCCACGTTAAAAACTGACCTTGTGTCACAACACGCTCCAGTGTGGAAATAGGGTAAATCAAAAGTGTAGTATCTGTTCTCAGATGCTCGCTGGTTGGGCTTGAAAGCAATCACAAACTTTTGACCAGCTTTGACAAACGAGGACCAGCTTTGTACCCAGTGACCGCATAAGCGAAGGCTAAGTAATCTTTGATCTAATGGCCTGAGCGTACGCGCTCAGGTTCCCCACGTTAAAAACTGATCTTGTGTCACAACTCGCTCCAGTGGGGGAGTAGGATAAATCAATCTGTTCTCCCCGTCACTAAAGGTAATGGTATTATAAGCCGTTTCTTTATATGGAACCAATCTGTATTCGTTGACTGAGCAGCCCCTTCTAATCGATTTAATCAATTTTTCCTTGAGCATCTGACTGGGATCAAATTCTAGCATCTGTTCTCAGATGCTCACTTCCTGCTCGCCGGCGTGGAAGCAATGACCAGCTAAGACTAGCTTTTGAGCAACTTTGACAAGCTATGACCAGCTAAGACCAGCTTTGTACCCAGTGACCGCATAAGCGGGGGCTGGGTAATCTTTGACCAACGGCCTGAGCGTTATGTTTTTTTTTTTTGAGCTTGGTGGATGAAAACGTCTTTTTGTAAAGGTTTGATGTGTGACCCCGTTTTGTCGTTTCTACGTTAACTGGTATCGACGAACTATCGTTTGCACTGTGATTTATCAACATTTTTTTTTAGAACTACAATGTTTTAACATAGGATGTACAGTGAAACGCTGAAATCCGTAGACTCGTTGGAATGGCATTCGTAAACCTAGGAGAAAACAGAAAGCAATCGTTCGAAACAAAAATGAATTGTCGTGTGATATCAGCCCTCCTAGATCGCAGTGAATGCCAGACAATCTCCTCAACCACTAAGAAAAGATTTGAAGCAACAGAAAGGAGACTTTAAATAAGTATGCTGAGGATACCATACACTAAATATGCGAGCAACGACAAAGTTCTACAGAAAATGAAGCAATCTTCGAAAATTTGATTGTCACAAGACAGGCTGAAAGCAAGAGAGACAGAGGAAAACAGCACCTACCATATTTAGTTGGCTTGAGCTATTCACTCTTTAGAGGTTCTTTATGATATTCCTTATTCTTTCTGGGCGTTGGCAATCGCGACTTCCCCACCACAGATCAGTAAGTTAAGTGTCATACACGCTTGGGCGATCATGTCTCGAAAGAGACATGACTGATTAGACAGAAGATTATCCCGCAGTAGGTTGCCATTGCTTTTTGCGGTAGACTGGTTGCCAGTCAAGGCTATAGAACCCAATCTGTCCTGCTGTCATTTAACCCATAACTGGAAGGAATAGACGGATTAATACCTTTCCCAAGGGTATTTGTGCATAAGTGAATGCAATGATTTCAGCTGGAATTCGAACTCGGTTCCCCGATTTCTCGTTCCGAGCCGATATCCAATGCGCCACAACGCACATCTTTAATTTGGTCTGACTCTTTATCCCCTGACGTATGCTGATAGGAGATTTTATTACCAATTTATACTGAGAGGACCTATTACTATCGACTAATGCTGAAAGAGCGTTTTAGAGGTCCTACAGTTTCTGAGAGTTAGGATGAGTATTTGTATAACACCAGAATATGGATGACGTAACATTTTTAGCGGAAATAACAAAATAAATAATTAAAAATGAAGAAATTAAAGAAAAAAATAAACAACAGTGGATAAAGTGTGTGACTTCAGATGGGCACTATAGCTGAGAACAATATATTTCGCCTCCTCGGCCTTAACCTCTCTTCCGATCTGAAATGGAACAATTATATTGAATCAATAGCTAAATCCACTGCTAGGAAGGTTGAGTTACTGTGTCGGGCCAGGATGTTTCTTCTGCCTGAATCCATTCTGCACATATACAAATCAACCCCTACATCCGTGCATGGAATACTGCTGTCATATATAGTCAGGCGTCCCCGATGTTCATTTTAATGTTCTTGACAGGCTCCAAAGAAGAATCAGTAATAAGATAGGTACCGATTTGGCGGCTCGACTCCAGCCACTTTCTAACCGACAGGATGTGGTTTCCCTCTGTCTGTTCTATAGATATTTTTATGGCTTCTGCTCCGAGGAACTTCAGTCACTGCTGCCCCAGCCACAGGAGTTTACTCGAGCAAACAGGATAGCAACTGGGTACCACCCATTCACAGTTAGATCGATCAACTGCAGACGACAATTCTACTCCATTAGCTTCTTTTCTGGCACTTCCCGCCTGTGGAACTCTCTTCTATATTCTTGCTCTCTTGACGGCTACGACCTACAAGAATTGAAATGCAATGTCAATACCCATCTCTTAACTACTCGACTCTATTTCTTTCTACATCACCTTGTATATCCTTTCCCTTCTCTCTACCTTTGCAACTGTCATCACACCGGTATTCCTATCCTTCTCTTGCTCCTTTCTCTGACACCCCCTTTAACTGGTTCGTCCTTTGCTTTACTCTCTTATCTAATATTTTACTCTTATGTAGCTCCCTAATCTTTTTACTCTTATGTAGCTCCCTAATCTTTTTACTCTTATGTAGCCCTCTGCACATTAGAGGCGTTACCGCCTTGCATGGAGTGAAACGATTTTAAAAAATCTAATCAGATTAAATACCGAATTTATATTCTTATAATTTTACTTTTATAGAACGAGTTCTGATACTTTTTTCCAACTTAGAAGAAAAAGAATTCTTAATGGAACATGTATTAGAGACAGTTTGCTGCCTAAATACAAGATTATTTCTGTAATAATGGATGCATGTGGGTTTATATGCATATCCTTGTTGGTGAGTATATTTTCAACCGTGTTAGTGTTTATATGAGAGTGTATATATGAGTCTGTGCATATGTGTAGGCTTTTTTTTTTGTTTTTTTTTTTACTGTCCATTTTGTTTAATGTTCCACCTTCTTCCTGGCCTCATGCTTTCTTTATTCCATACCAAAATGGCGTCTCGTTTGTTTGTGGCTTACACCAACGCATTAATGGACCCTAACCTTCAAACGGGCCTGATTTCCGACAGCTCTCTATACAGAGAAGACCATACGTCATATTGAAAATACCAACAAGATTTGAATTGTTGCATTATTTAATATGCGTTCTGATAAGTTTTGGCTTCGGCTAAATGTTGGCTGTGCTTTTTTTGTCTTATGCGTTCTTTGTTTTCTTCTGCATCTTTTATGTGGCATGTCTGTTCAGGACGTTGGCGATCATGGCTCTCCACAATGGTTTGTTGTTTGTAGCTCTCGGCCAGTCACTTAAGTGCAATACGCAATACACACTTCGGGCGATCATGTTTCGAAAGAGACATGTCTGTCTGGACAGATTATTATTCCGCAGTAGGTTGACATCACTTTCTACGGTCGACGGGTTGACAGCCAAGGCTATAGAACCCTAATGTGTCCTATTATTTAATCTATGACTGGATGGAAAGGACAAATTAACATTTTTCTCAAGGTTATTTGCTAGTAAGTGAATGCAAGGACTTTAAATGAAATTCGAACTGGGCATCCCGAATTCTCGTTCCGAGGCATCACTGAATAATTTTTTTCGGTTCAGTCAGTCAGTTAAGTGTCATATGTGATACCCGCTTCGGGCGGTCATGTCTCGAAGGAGTCATGATTGATTGGGAGAAAAATTTTCCCGCATTAGGTTGCCATTGCTTCCTGCGGTAGACTGGTTGCCAGCAAAGGCTATAAAACCAAATGTCCTATTATTTAACCTACAACTCGATGGAAGACACGATTAATACCTTTCTCAAGGGTATTTGTGCGTAAGTTAATGCAAAGAATTCAACTGGAATTCGAACTCAGATCCTCCGATTAGTCGTTCTGAGTCGATAGTTATAGTACCACAACGCACATCCATTGTTTTAGTTATTTTTCTGAAAGCCTTTTCTTCCGTTAATTTACAAAATGTTCGTCAGGTAAGGCATGCGCTCTGCCTCTTTGTTTCTCTTGCCTTTAAAATAAACCAACTGCACCTCAGCAGAGCGATAACACGCCGCCTAAGGAGGTATCATGAGTATGATGATGAATTGCATTCGACAGCAACACCCCTGACAGAGTGGTTTGCAGGAGCCTTTTCCTGTTGTTATCATGTGCACACTGACCCGGGGTGGTAGGGTCCAAACTATAGGTAATTAGCTAAACACCAAACTGAGGTCAAAACACTATGAAAATGTAAAAAATGTATAGTAAAAATACTAGTAATACCTTTTTCGGACAAGAAAACATTACCAGCAATACATTTTTTACGGAAATATATTATCAACAATAAATTTTTTGAAAAAGAAAACTACATATATATATATATATATATACAGAGAGAGAGAGAGAGAGAGAGAGAGATAGATAGATAGATAGATAGATAGATAGATAGATAGATAGGTTTACGTTTACAAATATTTAAAAAAAAATCTGTCGCTTTCTGCGTCACGTGATGTAAACAATCTCTCTCTGCAGACGCTCTCACAAAATACGTTTATAATTTAAATTTTAAAATCATTTGTTTCTGATGAAATATAAAATATAATAATAGAGATAAACAAATACTGTCAAAAATACATTTTTATACTTGCAACTTTTTAATAGTTTCTCCTATATATATATATATATATATATATATATATAGACCAGCACTATATCTGACTCTCGACATAACCCACTTGACAAAATACGTCTGGGAAATTCCTTTCCATTTACTTGTTTTTCCGAGAGCTACAATCTCCAATAAATTAAATGTAAAGTGGGCTACAATCTCTAAGAATTTAAATGTAAAGTCAATAGTCATTTCCTATTTCACTGATTCGCAACCCCTCTCTCTCTCTCATGCTCTTTTCTCCCTCCACTCGACCATCATCACTTCATTATTCTCATCCTTCTCTTACCCAATTCCTGACACCCCCTATAACCTGTCCTTCTTTCTCTTCACTTTCTTTATATGTAACTCGCTGCACATCATTGGCAATAAACTGCCTTGCTTAGGGCAATATGATTATAAAAAAAAACAGATCTATAAACTGACTCTTTATTAAGAATACATATTCTATTCATACGAATCTATATTAAAAATCTTCTCGGCAATACATAACTCATTGGCGTTAATATACGGTAAAACAAGACGAAACTAAACAAACTTTCTTTTTAAATATCCTGTGAGTTATTTGGTTATTTGTCGATTGTTGTCAAGCCCTTAGCTGCCAGTGAAGTTGTGAATGAATTTTCGGTACACTAAGCTCTCGTCAGGTTGAAGGGTTCGACAACAATCAACAAATGACCAAATGATTCAACAATGCTGCTCAAAACGAATATGAATACGTTGTCCTGTAACTGTAAAATTTTCCAAGCACTCTTTCTTCATTAACTATTTGCCCTAGAAATGTCGGCTGTCTGTTACTGATACAGCGCTCTAAATGTCCTTTTTGTCTGCATCTTCTCTAAAATTTCCTCATTGCACGTATATTGTTTCTATATTTTCAGAATCTTTCAGTATAAAGGCTCACGGCCTATCACATTGAATACACCTGTTCTCGCTCGATCACCGAAGTTAAGCAACGTCGAGCCTGGTCAGTATTTAGATGGGTGACTGCTTGGGAATACCAGGTGCTGTAAGCATTTAGTGAGTCGAGTTCGAATTCCAGTTGAATACCCTGCATTCATTTAAGCACTGGGACGCTTGGGAAAGGTATTAATCCGTCTCTTGCATCCAGTTATGGGTTAAATAACAAGGATAAGACTTGGGGACCCTGCGCTTTAAAAAAAAAAGCCCAATGAATCTTGATACTCGAAAAGAAAAAAAAGTATTACTAGACACAAAGCTTATATAAAAACAACAATATATTGTTGAAAGAAAAAGGTATTACCAGCGATAAATAAATAAAATTTAGTTGGCAATAAATGACCCGTCGAGGTGTTGATATGCCATAAAAACAAAACAATCAACCTTCAGTATAATCATCTTTCTGATACATCATCTTCATTTTCCAGTATTCATGGTGATATGCGAGGATAAATATTTCCATTTTAACATTTTTCTTTGTGTCATCTTGCCTTCCCAGTAAATTTTCTATCATTCTAACACACACACACACACACACACACACACACACACACACACACACACACACACACACACATATATATATATATATATATATATATATATATATAAGGGCAAAACCTATGCATGTCAGATAATTCTTTTTACGTTTAACCATGTTTGACACTGACCAATATATAACATTCTATATTATAATAAGACAAAGAAAGAAACAATACATAAAAATATGCTTACTGACCAAAATGGAGCCATCAGGATTTAAATCCATTTAACATTGTATAAATCATTGCACTCTTCGAAGATACAGGGACTAAGACAGAGCAACAACAAAAGCCAGTCGATTTGTGTCTAAAGCGATTGAATGACAATCCCCAAAATATCCTTTCAAGCCACCATAAAAGAAATTTAAAATTCAATAAATCATAACCCTCTACTAAGATACAGGGACTAACTTATAACAACGTTGAATGCGTGTGGACTTGAGCCAAAATTGAAAGAATCACAATCCAGTATCAATTGGTGATGTCCCTTGACAATCAGAACTAAAAACCTCGAAAGCACTAAAAGAAAAAAAAAAGATATATATATATATATATATATATATATATATATATATGTTGATAATATATAATGATAATATATTTGGTGTGTATAATGATAATATACTGTGTGTATAATGATAATATACACGCTAAAATGTCTGCCTCCTTCTACCGAGCGCCCATAGCTCAGAGGTAGAATCGCTGAGTGACGCCAATTCGGTCGGGTTTCACTCCAGGGTAAAAAGCAATCGGATGTCTAACTGTACTGATGAGCTGTGATACAGCGAAACAGATCTGTCTGCGGATGGCTATTTACGCTCTCACACCCTGATTGAGCACTCTGGAAGAATGGTAGACTGAAAAACAGTAGCTACTTTGGCATCTACGCATCGTTCATTCAGCAACGAATTACAACACTCTCAGCACTTGGGCGTGTATAATGATAATATACAAGCTAAAATCTCTGCCTCCTTCTACCGAGCGCCCATAGCTCTGAGATAGAATCGCCGAATGACGCCAATTCTGTCGGGTTTCAATCCTGGGTTAAAAAGCCATCGGATGTCTAACCGTACTGATGAGCTGTGATACAGCGAAACAGATCTGTCTGTGGATATATATATATATATATATATATATATATATATATACTGGCTATTATAATAAAGATGGTGTATATATATAATAATAAAAACATAGTTTACTGTGACACAAGAAAGCTTGTGTTTCGGTATCATATTAGCACCTCATCAGTGAAATATTGGTTTCTGTTAGAAATCATAATATACAGAAGCTTAAAAACAATACATTTTTTAAAATCCAGACAATCAATTACTATCAATTATGAATGCTTTTACCGCGTGTTTGCTCTTTAACAGGGCCTTATTATTTCAATTTTTTAAATAATTATGTCGTCCTGTACTGAAAATTGAAAATCATATCTTCCTCTCTATTAAAATAAAGACCGTTATATATATATGCATATATTCAGTTAGATTGGTGTGAATTTTTGACCCAGTGTTTCACGCTTTTACGGTCGTCAGACAAACTGACGATCGCAAAACATGAAACCAAGGGTCACAAATTCACACCTATCAAACTGAATATGTTAGCTCTATCATTAATACTGGGCGCTTTCAAATAAGTACCGCACATACATAATATATAAATAATATAATATATATATAAGAAATTGCATATATATATATATATATATATATATATAAAGTACTGTGCAAAAGTATTAGGACAAGAAATATTTTAGCGTTTATGAGGCATATTGACAGAAAATAATAAATTTAATTAAAGTAATTTTATTTGGTTTACTCAATAAATCCTGTAACAAAAAGGTACTTGTTACAAAATAAATTTAATATTTACTATAATAGCCTTTTGCTTTGATCCCAGCCTTCATTCTCTCAGGCATTGACAACACAAGCTACTTTAATGTATCTAATGGTATCTCCTGCCAAGCAGCTTGTATTTATTCTCAAAGTGTGTTGCAAAGTAACATTAGATTTAACAATTTGAGAGTGGGGAATAAAAAAAAATCAAATATCCAAAGATAATAGAATAATGAGTAGTTTCAAAATAATTTGTTTAATAGAAAATAGGAAAAATTAAATATAACTTCTTTTTAATACATTTCTTTTACACCTAGTTTTAAATAATCAATATTTATTAGAAATTTACTTGGCTTTTCACCCTGTTTCAGGGAGGTCTTTGGGAAAATCACCACTGTCTTAATACTTTTGCACAATATCGGTAGTGCGCAAAATTGTTAGGACATAGGTGAATTTAAACTTTTTTCTGAAGCCTCATAAAAGATAGAACAGGTCTTGTCCTAAAATCTTTTGCCCAGTACTCTCTCTCTCTCTTTCCCCCCACTCTCTCTCTCTCTAAAGATATATATATATATATATATATATATTTACGCTCTCACACCCTGAGTGAGCACTCTGAAAGAATGATAGACTTTTGAAAAACAGTAGCTACTCTGGCATGTACGCATCGCTCATTCAGTAAGGGATGAGAGCACTCTGGCTAATGCGCGGGTATAATGACAATATACACGCTAAAAAGTCTGCTTTCCTCTGCCGAATGCTCACAGCCCAGAGGTAGAATCGCCGACTGACGCCAATGCGGTCGGGTTTCAATCCTGGGTTAAAAGCAATCGGAGTCTAACCGTACTGATGAGCTGTGATACTGCGAAACAGGTCTGTCTGTGGATGACTACATATATATATATATATATATCCTCCTATCACACTCACCTGTGAGAGAACGGCTAATAATCCTCTCAAATATTTTGCGGTCATTTTTTACATCAGGGTTACACTGTGTGTGTGTATATATATATATATATATATATATATATATATATATATGTGTGTGTGTGTGTGTGTGTGTGTGTGTGTGTGCTCGGTCGCTCGCTCGCGCTCGCGCGTGAAGCTTCTGTTGAGGAGCAACAAAAGATGTTTTCTGAAGATTTACGTTTTTTCTCCGGTTCGGATCATTTTCCGTTATCTGGTTTGCAGGAAGCGTCCGAGCATAAATTGTCCACTCTTGTCTGAGATCTTTCGGTTTCAAAATCAAAACACAATAATGGCGAGAACTGTAGAAATGTTAAGTAAATCTTAAACAAAACATCCTACTCCTATCTCTCTCTCTCTCTCTCTCTCTCTCTCTCTCTCTCTCTCTCGTACTCTCTATTATTCTCCTTCATATACACGAACAAGTAGAGGTGTTGGTATGATGACCGGACTGAGAAATCGGAGTGTCGAGTTTATGTTTTTCTAATTATTTCAACCTAAGCAACTTAATAAAACTATTAAGACGCAAGAATTTACTGAGAGTTAAATAATGTAAGGAAAAACACAACTAAGTGAATAATAAAAGAATAGGAATTAATAAGACAGAAGATAACGATTGACATTGCATTTAAATTTTTGAAGATCATAGTTGACTGTAAAGTAAAAAGCTGGAAGACAGTTCCACAAATGAGAGAAAAAAGTGCTAGTAAAGGACTTATAATAATATGAAGATAAGGAAACGTAATTAAGGAGAGAAAACAATAGAAGAACAGGAATTAAGAAGACTAAAGATAACGGCTGACATTGCATTTAAATTTTTGAAGATTAAAATTGATTGGGAAGTAAGAAGCAGGAAAAGATTTCCACAATCGAGAGAAGAAACCTTTAGCATAGGACTTATAATATTACGAGGAGAATAAAACACAATTAAGGACAGAGAACAATAAAAGAAATAGAACTTAAAAAGACAGACGACAACGATTGACATTGCATTTAAAATTTCGAACATCAAAACTGACTTGGAAACCAGATCCCGGAAAAGAGTTCCACAATCAAGAGAAGTAACCGATAGCATAGAACTTATGATAATATGAGAAGAAGAAAACATAACCAAGGAGAGAAAACACACAAAAAAAAAACAGGAATGAAGAAGACAGACGACAACGATTGACATTGCATTCAAAATTTTGAAGATCAAACTTGACTGGAAAGCTAGAAGCCAGAAGAGAGTTCCACAATCGAGACAAGAAACCGTTAGCACAGGACTTATAATAATACGAGAAGAAAACTTAATTAAGAAGAGAGAACAATAAAAGAACAGGAATTAAGAAGACTTAAAAGAATTTAAGTTTTGAAGGTCAAAGTGGACTAGGAAATAAGAGATCAGAAAAGAGTTCCACCATCGATAGAAGAAACTGTTAGCATAGGACGTATAATAATATGAGGCGAAGGAAATAGAATTAAGGAGAAAGAATAATAAAAGAACAGAATTTTAAAAGACGGAGGATAACGATTGACACTGCATTTAATTTTTCGAAGATCAAAGCTGACTGGGAAATAAAAAACCGAAAGAGAGTTCTACAAGCCAGAGAAGATACTGTCTTCTGGTGAATCTTCGTCGCCATTTTGTTAAGCCTTTTAGACAAGGAAGAAAGTAACGGAAACAAGTAGATAGGTTTAAACATGGGATAAGAATAACAGAACATATTTACAAGTAAGAGTGTTAGCAATAATCAAATAGAAGTGTACGTCCGAACAGAGCAATCTGGCTATTGGGCGTGTATAATGATAATATACATGCTAAAAAGTCTGCCTTCTTCGACCTTGCGCCCATGGCCCAGAGGTAGAATCGCTGACTGACGTCAATTCTGCCGGGTTTCAATTCTGGGTTAAAAGCAAGCGGAGTCAAAACCGTACTGATGAGCTGTGATACAGCGAAACCGATGTGTCAGCGGATGACTATATATATATATATATATATATATCTATTGTAAGAGAGAGTGAGAGAGAGAGGAATAGAGGGAGGAAAAGACAGATTATGATGTCCATTTCTTTGACAAAATATTTAATAAATCAAATATACAAACAATTTTTTAACCATTTCATCCCAAGCAAGACCGTCACTAGCCTGCAGGAAGTCACACTAAGAGAAACAGATACAGGATACAGGGGTTTTTGAAGAAAGGGTAAAAGATGAACGCAATTAAAGAAGACATAAGATGGCAAATGACGTTACATTTAAAATTTCGTAGACTAGCTATCAAGGAACCATGTAAACGGAAGTGGGGTTTCACAGATGAGAAGTGCGAGAAACGAAACTGTTGGCATAAAAGAGTCGGTTACACATTTCTATTTCAACGGTAAAAAGGATGGGACCTAGATGCCAATTCAGTAGCATGCTCAAGTTAATGTGAACGAGGCACCAGGAAACAAAAGGTTATGAGAATAGTTGCCATAATAATTACACTTTCTCAGATCATATATACGACATCTGTTGGCGTTGTTTTTCTATTCCGACCGCATTTCCCTTTACGTTTTAGACTGGTGGATCCAGTTTGTTACTTCGTTTTGAGGACATGACTGACAGATGAAAGGCTGACACCAACAATATAAGCAATGTCACCGTAAGTTTTGCCAATGTGTTCGTGCAGCATTTCAAATTTCGTACGCTTCTTTAGAGTAACGTCCAACGAAGACAATTAACGACAGATGAGACAATAGTCGCTGGGCGTAATAAAATCTGATGCAATCAGGGATTAGGCAATATTTCTCAAGGTCGAACAAGACAACTAACGACAGATGAGACAATAGCCGTTGGGCGTAATAAAGTCTGATGCAATCAAGGATTAAGCAATATTTCTCAAGGTTAAACAAGACAACTAACGACAAATGAGACAATAGTCGCTGGGATGTAATAAAGTCTGATACAATCATGGATTAGGCAATATTTCTCAAGGTCAAACAAGACAACTAACGACAAATGAGACAATAGTCGCTGGGATGTAATAAAGCCTGATACAATCATGGATTAGGCAATATTTCTCAAGGTCAAACAAGACAACTAACGACAAATTAGACAATAGTCTCTGGGATGTAATAAAGTCTGATACAATCATGGATTAGGCAATATTTCTCAAGGTCAAACAAGACAACAAACGACAAATTAGACAATAGTCGCTGGGATGTAATAAAGTCTGATACAATCATGGATTAGGCAATATTTCTCAAGGTCAAACAAGACAACTAACGACAAATTAGACAATAGTCGCTGGGATGTAATAAAGTCTGATACAATCATGGATTAGGCAATATTTCTCAAGGTCAAACAAGACAACTAACGACAAATGAGACAATAGTCTCTGGGATGGAATAAAGCCTGATACAATCATGGATTAGGCAATATTTCTCAAGGTCAAACAAGACAACAAACGACAAATGAGACAATAGTCGCTGGGATGTAATAAAGCCTGATACAATCATGGATTAGGCAATATTTCTCAAGGTCAAACAAGACAACTAACGTCAAATGAGACAATAGTCGCTGGGATGTAATAAAGTCTGATACAATCATGGATTAGGCAATATTTCTCAAGGTCAAACAAGACAACTAACGACAAATGAGACAATAGTCTCTGGGATGTAATAAAGCCTGATACAATCATGGATTAGGCAATATTTCTCAAGGTCAAACAAGACAACAAACGAAAAATTAGACAATAGTCGCTGGGATGTAATAAAGTCTGATACAATCATGGATTAGGCAATATTTCTCAAGGTCAAACAAGACAACTAACGTCAAATGAGACAATAGTCGCTGGGATGTAATAAAGTCTGATACAATCATGGATTAGGCAATATTTCTCAAGGTCAAACAAGACAACTAACGACAAATGAGACAATAGTCTCTGGGATGGAATAAAGCCTGATACAATCATGGATTAGGCAATATTTCTCAAGGTCAAACAAGACAACAAACGACAAATGAGACAATAGTCGCTGGGATGTAATAAAGCCTGATACAATCATGGATTAGGCAATATTTCTCAAGGTCAAACAAGACAACTAACGTCAAATGAGACAATAGTCGCTGGGATGTAATAAAGTCTGATACAATCATGGATTAGGCAATATTTCTCAAGGTCAAACAAGACAACTAACGACAAATGAGACAATAGTCTCTGGGATGTAATAAAGCCTGATACAATCATGGATTAGGCAATATTTCTCAAGGTCAAACAAGACAACAAACGAAAAATTAGACAATAGTCGCTGGGATGTAATAAAGTCTGATACAATCATGGATTAGGCAATATTTCTCACTGTCAAACAAATTTCATCACACACGCAAGAAAAATTTCCGAACACTAATACAAATGAACTAATTTGAAGAAAGAATAGGTATCTATTAAACCTTGTCCCACATGTAAGTCGAAAAACCTAAGTTAAATGAAAGGAAACTTCCTGATAGATTCAGAGCCTTCTATACGTTTGACTCGTTCTTTTTCACTCCCTTTTTTCTATTTTTCTTTCTTTCTTTCTTTCTTTCTTTCTTTCTTTCTTTCTTTCTTTCTTTCATCAGCGCAAATATTACTATTAAGTACGAATTACGCCCCTTGATTTTAATCTCCCTATATTTTAATTTTTAAATTTTAAAACTTACTTTTAAAATTTTAATTTTAATTTTTTTATCTCGATGTAGTGTTGATCTATTTAAATTTTATTCTTCTTACTAAAAAAAAAAGCAGTAACATAACTTCATAAAATTTAGCTCCCATTGATTGAGTTTAAATTCAAATATATTAAACAGTCAATCTGTGATATGCACCTGATGTTTTCATAACGAATGAAACTCCGTATTTTACTTTGTATTAATCATATATATATATATACATATATATATATATATATATATATATATATATATATAAATAATTATTTATTGGTCTTCTTCTAAACTCATTTATATATTATAAAAAGTTTAAAACAGTTGACCTCATAGTCTATAATAACCCAACAAGCACTAAACTAAATTCTCTACAAAAAACCATTGTAGTGTACCAATTTACATCCCCATTCAGAGATTGCATCTCTGATAATAATCAAAAACCTAGTACATATATTGGTTTTACTACAACCACGCTCTCCCGTAGACTTACATGTCATCTTTCTGATCAGAGTACTATTAAGCAACATTTTTTTGAAAAACATAAACATGTAGGTAATATCAGACAGATTTTGGTCAACAATACGGTGATCCTTACTCCTACGCACAGTAAGAGGAACCTGCAGATATTGGAGGCCATGTACATCAAATCAAAACAACCAACACTCAATAAAATCAACTTTAAAACAGGAAATAACATATTACATTGCATTTGACTACACGGTTTTGTTGTCATTTCGTGCTATCCCGCGGTGTGACGTCATAAAACCGCATCGCAAACTTAAGAACTGCGTTTATTATTTTTGGTAACTATTGACGTTGCCAAGAGGAGTTTTACGTCAACACAAAATAATATCGTCGGTGATGGTGGATTTTATAATATTTCAGTTTAAACAACCTCTCTGAAGATGGCTCATGTGAGCCGAAAGCTTAGAAGAAAACCAATAAATAATTATCCAAATGTTGGAGAATTTTTGTCTTGATTTTCAACTGAAATTAAAGCAAAAATACGACGTTTAGAACGGCTCATGATTAAACATAATAGACATTCATTGTCTCTTATATTTAATAGTGTATGTTTAGAAAATTACTTGCTGCCTCGATATACTATATATATATATACTATAGTCATCCGCAGACAGATCTATTTCGCTGTATTACAGCTCATCAGTACGGCTTAGACTCCGGATAGGGATGAATGGAATAAAATTCCGTATCCCAAAATCATTATGCTTAAAAAGTGCTAATAAATATTTTTCGCCCTATTTTCTATGGTCAACGTAGAGCGAATAATATTTATTTAGAATTTATTTCACAAATATGTGAAAATATAAATTCAATTGTAGCTATTTTATTCGACATCGTCCGGTTCACACTCCACCCACGTCTATTGAACAGATGTAGAGGCTCATCCCTTGTTCTCTGTTTAGGATGTGGTTTCCGGCTTTCTCTCCTCTAATCTTTACACTCTTACGTAGCCCCCGGCACATCAGTGGCGTTACCGCCTTGCTCGGGGTGATATGATTAAAAAAAAAAAACTACTCGTGTCTTATCAATGAGGGTGCTGATTTCAAGTTGAAAAGTTTTAAAAGTTTCAAAGCTAGCTAAACCCGCTCAATCAGTTAGACATTGTTACATAGTCTGTGGTGACCAATCAAAATACGAGTAATGTCTAATTTTAGGAACATAAGAACAAACACTAAAAATAATTTATTGGGCATAAATGTTAATATTTGCCTAAAATAGAAATCAGTATCACTAATCGACTATTAGTTTCACTTTACAATAAAATATAAAATTTTATTTAATTTTTTTTTTTTATTATGAATTAATGTTATAGACTACAAGTCTGGAATTTTAAGTTTAACAAATCATTAGATTCTGATTATTGTAACGTTAATAAAATACAAAAAGGGGAGAAAAGAGAGACGAGACACACATAGACAAATACACGCGTATACCAACATATGAAAAAACATATACACACATAAATGCATAAATAAGTATATAGACATGTACAGATACATATACGCACATGTATATACATACACAATTTTTTTTAACTGTTATATATATATATATATATATATATATATATATATATATATATATACGAGATTATAACTGTGCTCGTGTTGAAAAACCTACCACGAATCTACGAAGAAAGGAAAAAACGGTCTTAAGAAAGAAAGAGCGAAGTGCATGAACATCAGTCAAAAGAGTTCGGACCGAGTCAGCACGTAGCCCAAAGAAAAAACCCCGATACGAGTAATCAACTAACAAAAAGCGCTCAATACTTAGGGTAAACGAAATAAGTAAAAAATACCGAGTGAGCTAGTCGGAGCTAAATAGGTTTCACCTAAACGGATCGTCAGGGAAAGTTTAGGTGAAACCTAGGTTGGTCGGTTATATATATATATATATATATATATATATATATATATATATATATATATATATTTTATATATATATATATATATATATATATATATATATATGTATATTCATATATTTTATATATACATATATATATTTTATATTTTATATATATATATATTTTATATATATATTCATATATTTTATATATATATATATATATTTTATATTTTATATTTTATATATATATATATATATGTGTGTGTGTGTGTGTGTGTGTGTGTGTGTGTCTATTTCATCCTCTCCTTAAACAATTTTATAAGAAACTCATTTCTTAATAAATAAACAAATAAATAAAGTTCATTATTACAACGAGGCTAAATAACATTTCGTCGATCCTAACCCACGAATCTGACTTAAATATTATTGCTATAAATATTCTACAGTTTAATCATTTCAGGTAACTTTCAAATTTAATCCGCAAGACCTTTTTGCGACGTAGACTAATCGTCTATTGCTCTGAAAGACTTGAACAACTGCAGTTTGTTCTCTAATTGAACGGCTCAAAAATAAACGTATTTATCTTTCATATATATTTTAAAATATATCAGTACTGTTTTGTTTACTTTTGTTAAAGTATATTAGTTTCTTTTTATTCAGCTCAGAAATTGTAATAAAATTCTATACAAATATTGTTTTTATTTATTACTTTATTTAACATTTATTTTAAGAATACAAAATAGCATAGATTTCAGTTCAATGCACAATATTCATTGTCTACTTTATTTAAGACATGGTTTCAACATTATATTCAACAATAGGATTTGCGTTGTGATACAGTGGATATCGGCTCGGAACGAGACATCTGGGAGCCGAGATCGAATACCAGTTGAATTCCTTGCATTCACTTACGCACAAATACCCTTGGGAAAGGTATTAATCCGTCTCTTCTCCCTCTAGCTATGAGTTAAATAACAGGACAGATTTGGTTCTATAGACTTGGTTGACAACCAGTCTACCGCAGCAAGTACTGGCAACCTACTGCGGGAAAATCTTCTGACCAGTCCGTACATGTCTCTTTCGGGATATGATCGCCCAAGCGTGTATCACGTATGGCACTCGACTGGGTGAATGAAGATAATAGTTGGAAACCTAAGTAAAGCTTCTACTAGGCATAAAGTGGGGAATCGGTTCTCTGTTGTTATGAAGTAATAAACTGATCCCCCACTAATTACTAATTATTAATACAATCCGTCTCTTCTCCCTTCAGCTATACTTTAAATAGCAGGGTAGAAAATCTTCTGCCCAGTCAGTCCTGTCTGTTTCGAGACATGATCGTCCAAGCGTGTATCACTTAACTGACTGATTCAACAATAAAAATCCACAAACGTTTAAAGATAAAATCTATGCATGTCAGACAATTATTGTTACGTTTATCTATGTTTTACATTGATCAATATATAACGTTCTTTATTATAACTAGCAATATAGCCCGGCATTGCTCGGGTGTAATGAAAGCTTTAAAACTAATCCATGTTCCTGGAGTTCAGGCTCAGCCTAAAGAATATTTGTGTGAGGTTTGGTGAGAATCAGATAAAAATTGTGGATTTGTATAAAGGACATACAGACAGATAAAAAAACACACGCATACAAACATCTTGCCTTTTATATATATATATATATATATAATCGATTTTCTGCACTATTGTAAGAACTGCAACATTGAAACTTCTGAATATCGTTTGTTATCTCTTTTTCTTTGGGTGTATCAAATTTGATTAAAATTGGACCACTCCTTCTATAACCCGATATTTTATTTATCGGGGGTACCTCGATACAAAACCTAGCTAAGAACACTCGTAGACGCTTATAGTACAACTGTGTAAATTTTCAAGAAAATCGGTTCAGCCGTTTCGGAGTCTATAGGTAACGGACACACACACACACGCACAGACACACACACACACACACACACACACACACACACACACACACACACACACACAAAGTTCCATTTCTAAATAAGTTTAAATAATACAAAGCAAGAAATAATACATGAAAATAATATTTACTGTCCAAAGTAAACCCATCAGTTTTGAAATCTACTTAACATTCCATAAATTATTGCCTTTTTTCTTGATATAAGGACCAACTCAAAACAACACCGAAAGCCACCAGAGTTGAGCCTAAATCGATTGAATCACAGTCCCAGAATCAACTGGCGGTGTTCTGTGACCATCGACCCTTAAAATTGGACACATACCATTATATAACGCTCTATATTATGATAAGACAAAGAAAGAAATGATACATGAAAAATGTTTATTGACCAAAATGGACCCAGCAGGTTTTAAATCCATTTAACATTAAAAGAAATCATTACCCTCTTCCAAGATACAGGGACTAACTCAAAGCAAAACTGGAAGCCAGTGGACTTAAGCCTAAACCGATTGATTCACAATCACAGTATCAACTGGCGATGTTCCGTGATCATCGAACCTGTGATCATCGAAGTATCGAACTCGATACTATGTGAAGGAAGGCTTACGGCCTATCACGTTTAATACACTGGTTCTCACTCGATCACTGAAGTTAAGCAACGTTGAACCTGGTCAGTACATAGATGGGTGACCGCTTTGGAATACCAGGTGCTGTAAGCATTTAGTGACAGATGTGCGTCGTGGTGCAGTGGATATCGGCTCGGAAAGAGAAATCGGTGAATTCCAGTTGAATACCCTGCATTCATTTAAGCACTGGTACCCTTGGGAAAGGTATTAATCCGTCTCTTCCTTCCAGTTATGGGTTAAATAACAAGGGTAGAACTTGGGGACCCTTCCCTTAAAAACAAATCCCCATGAATCTTGATACTCGAAAAGAACAAAAAGTATTACTAGACACAAAACTTATATAAAAACAGCAATAAATTGTTGAAAGAAAATACGTATTACCAGCAATGAATAAATAAAAATTTAGTTGGCAATAAATGAGCCGCCGAGGTTGATTTGGCATAAAAACAAAACAACCAACCAACTATGAGAAGGAAAAAAGATGCAGATAAACAAAAGGAGAGAAAAATCGTCTCCTACGAATATCGATATCCAAGCAATGCCATCGATTCTTCCATGTAATAATTAGTCTACTTAGCTATCAACATCATTCTTGTAAAGAAAGCCATCAAAGAAAAAAATGGATACGAAATAAAGCCGACGATTCATGATAAATTGTCATGTTGGCATCACCCATTACGATGGATTGAACTCTTCCTACAACTACATATACTTCCCCTCACAAGAGCAGGGAAGAGAAAGCTTAGAGAGTGAGAGATCCGCAGAAGATCAGCATAAGCAGATCAGCGGAGAGTGATAGGCAGAGATAGCCAAGACAGCTACCGAATTACAGTATTTTTCGAGTCCCGAATTACAGTATTTTTCCTAACCCGTATTCGTTCTACGAACAGAGTTTCACGTATTTGTATTTTACTGTGTTAATATATATTCGTTATTGCCTATTTTGCTTCTTGTATTATTTTCTTGCGGGCACGGCTTCTGCTCCGATGGACTTAGGTCATTCGTGCCACCTAGGTACGAATTTACACAAGATACTAGATTAGCAACTAGGTCCCACCTAGACAGTGAAACAGATAAGATGAAACCGTAATTTCTACTCTAACAGCTTTTTTCTCGCGCTTCCTGCCTGTGGAATTCCCTTCCATATGCCTGTTTCCCGACAGCTACAATCTCCAGGAGTTTAAATGTAAGGTCAATAGACACTTCCTAACACACTTACTTGCATCTATTATCTCAAACACTCTCACCATCTAACCAACCCTCATTCTCGGTACCCTTACCCGTCTATCACCCTCCTTCTGACATTTCCTATATCTAACCATCATTTTCCCATCACTTCCCCGACCCTATGTAACCCCTGCGTAATGATAGCAGTGGAATGCCTTGCTCGGGGTGAAACGATTAAAAAAAAAAAACTTCTTAACCGGGTCCACAAAAAAAGAAAAACGTAAACACACTGAATATTGTAATTTTGCGTTGTGGTTCTGTGGATATCAGTTAGCGTCGAGAAAACTGAGAGTTAAGTTCAAATTAAAGATCTTATGGAAATTCATTCACAGGGAAAAAAGGAGTAATATCGCCCCAACTCGGGATTAAATAGCAGGACAGTGTAGGTTCTACAGTCTTGATCGTCAACTATTCTATCACAGAATGAAATAGCAGCTTACTGCTGAAAAAGGTTTTTGTCCCGTCATTCATGGATCGAAATAAATATAATAACCCAAGCGTGTATTAAGTATGGCACTTAACTGACAAACCTGGAATATAAAGGCGTTTGCGTAGCACCCCTACCCGTAGGAAAGACAAGTTGCAGAAGCATCGATGACCCTATCATCGATGGTGAGGGGTCGTCGATCGCCTATATTCTACTGGAAGTGTTTTGAGACTTTTTTTTATATAATCGTATGGCCCCAAGCAAAGCATTTTACTACGACTGTTGTGCAGGGGGTTATATAGAAGGAAAGTTATGAGAAAGCGTGACGGGCTACAGGGGATGTCAGGAACAGAGTATGAGAAGGAAGGGAATATGAGAGTGGAGTGGACGGAGAAAGGAGCATGAGAGAGAGGATGTAAGTTAGTGAGACAGGCGGTGACTATTGACTTTACATTTGAATTCTTGAAGATTTTAGCTGTCAGGAAACCAAGTATGCGAAAGGGAATTCCGCAGGCGGGAAGTGCGAGGAAAGAAGCTGATGGAGTAGAATTTGCGTTTACAATTTATCGGTTTCACAGTAAAAGGGTGGGACCTAGTTGTGGCTTGAGGAAATTCATACATAGTGGGTACCAGTGAGCTAAGATCATCGGAACAGACTTCCAAAAAACACGAAATAAAATCTACACTTCACAGCGGTACGTAGAATACGCTGATAGCATTCTTAGCAGTGGGGCAAAAAGCTGCCCAAAAGGGACTTAATAAGAAATAAATGCCAATAGATTCAAATATAAAATGCCATTATTTATCTCCCTTGCAAATGCTCATCGGTCAGTCAGTTAAAGTCTACACAAGGTACAAACTCGGGTGATCATGTCTCTATTAATTCATAACTGACAAGGCAAAAATCATCTAGCGGTATGTTTACGTTTCTTCCTGCGTTAGACTTGTTGCCAAGGAAGACAATACCCAGTTTAATATTTTGCTATTTAACCCATACATTGCAAGCGCATTTGCGAAAGTGAATGTAACAAACCTGACCGGAATCTGAACTCTGCTCCCCTGTTTCTCATTTCAAACCCATATCTATTACATAAGACAGAACATCCTATGGATTCAATTATAATTTAAAAAAATGCTTATCATCTCAAATAGAAGTAGCTATCCTGGAACCAAATAAATATCTTACAGACTAAAATATAATTACAACCATCATGTCCGTTTCGAGACATGATCGCCCAATCTTGTATCACGTATGGCATTTAACTGACACAAGATTGTAAGACCAATATTTATCTCTCACCGAAACATTTTACAGACTCAGATAAAATTTATATATAAAATTCTGTGACTTCCGTTAGTTCGTCTCTTTAAAAGAGCCAAAGTTTGACCGATCGAAATTAAATGTTTGGGAGACGTGCAAACAGGTAAGTGGGTACATATTACAGTTTTATTAGCATGCATTGCTTAGAACAATACATTTTCACTAATTTTGGGCAAAAAATTAAAATGTTATAGTTGTATGGGTTATGTCATGAAGGCTGTTACAATGCGTTGAGTGAAATAAAGGAAGGTAAGGAAGTGTTTGTGTTACCTATTTATTAAACATTAATATTTCGAGATTAAAATCTCATCTTCAGAATGGCAGGGAAGCTTTTGACAGTCCGAGCTTCTTCACGGTATCTCTATGAATGGTTGTTGAGGATTGTCCACTGTTGCTGTACGTGTGTGTGTGTGCGTGTGTGTGCACGTGTATGTGTGTGCGTGTGTATGTGCGTGTATTCTAGCTGCTGTACGTGTGTGTGTGTGTGTGTGTGTGTGTGTGTGTGTGTGTGTGTGTGTGTGTGTGTGTGTGTGTGTATTGTAGTTGGGGCCTTTATGGTATGTGTGTATTCTAGTTGGGACCTTTATGGTCTGATGATATCAGTCCGCTTGTATGTGTGGTTTATCTTAATGTGATCTGAAAGTTCACTTGACTCTTTGATCTGGTTGAAGAGTATCAGTTTCATTACTGTTGTTTTATCTATCTGATTTGTCTGGTGGTGTCTGCGTTATATTAAATGTTATATTATTTAACATACATGTACTCTATTTTAAAAGCAATTTAATGTTTAACATAAAAAAAGTCAGTTAAGTTCCATACGTGATAAAAGATTGGGCGATCATGTCTCGAAACGGACATTAGTGACTGAGAAGAAGACCATTTAAGCAGTAGGTTACCATTACTTTCTGTAATAGACTGGTTGCCTACCAAAGCTATAGGACCCAATCGGTCCTGTTATTTGACTTGAGCAGACAATTTTCTTGCAGTTATCATTACTTTCTGCAATTAACTCGTTGCCAACCAAGGCTATAGAATCCAATCTGTCCTGTTATTTAACCCATAACTTGAGGGAAGAGACGGATTAATACCTTTATCAAGGGTATTTGCGCATATGTGAAAGCAACAAATTCAATTGGAATTCGAACTCGGCTACTCCGATTTCTCGTTCTGAGTCGATACCGCACCACAAAGTACATTCAAAATAACAAAAGCTTATTTAATAAAAATGCAATATTGTTTTGTTTCTTTTTTTTTTTTTACATCTTTTCTTTATGTTTTTATATGCAAAAATTCAGTTTTTACGTTCACTCGGGATTTGAGTGAACTACATCTAGGGTGTGATGGATAAACTGTCGTCTAAATTACGCAAAAAATGAAAATAACACTGACATCTCCATTTAACAAATGTATTTACCAAAATTACGGAAATATATCTTGAAATCTTAAAAGTAAATTTATTCAATAAAATAGCCATCAACTCCAACCTCGGCCTCCAAACGACATCAAAGTCTCCTGCATCTCTTCTGGATGATTTCCTTGTGTAATTTGGTGATTTCTGCCATAATCCTACCCTTCACTTCATCTTGGTGTTATAAGAAGTTTTGTTTGTGTCTCGCACAACTGCACCCGAATATCAAGTCTAGGGAGTTGACCTGATATAATGGGAGATGTGCCCGCAGAAAATGTCTGACCGCCATGACTATGTTCTCCTGTTTATATGGCAAATAAACAGGAGAACATAGTCATGTTTATAAGTGCAAAGTCATATGGCCAGACATAGGGTGTTCCAGCAACCGCGCTCTTCATGAAGGTCAGCACCATCACCTCGTGGTACATGATATAGGCCTCCCTGTTGACAAACATATTCGTTAGTTCTTTTCTTATCAGGAGGAGATATTTTTTCGGGCTGACATCCCTTCGTAATCCCCCATTAGACTCATCCATTTCTTTCCGAATCGTCTGTACTATACTCAGATTAACACCCAAACACTTTGAATTGTGCGTATTATGGCTTCTGGTGCGAATGCCAAGCATTACGGAATGCTGTTTATAAATTTCTGCAGAGCAAATTGCGATATGGCGTTCTTTTTCTTACAGACGGAACCCAACTGCCGCTACTTTATTGTACAGTCGACAATATAAAAAACAAACACCACGCATGCGCGAAATTAAAATATGGAACGGCTACAATTTATTAGTCGCAAATCACAGCGCTTGAAATAGTTAGAAGTTGGCTCCATAAAACATATTTACAAATCGACAGTTGCCTGTTGTTTACCCAAGAGTAAAACATTCTATGAATTTGTTTTTCACTGTTAAAAAAGAAATAAACTTTCTTAAAAAATATTGTTTATCATGAAGCCATTTAAAAAAAAATCAAATTATTAAACCACAAAGTAGGGTTTTAGATAGATATTCGATTGACAATACTCGGATCTCCGACTATTGTCAATCGAGGATCTGTCTATCTGCTGACCAGGTTCAACCTTGCTTAACTTCAGTAATTTTACCAAAATCGATGTTTTGAAGCGATATGACCGTAAGACTTTTTAAGTTTGAAAGACTTGGACATTGAATGGTTTATTCCGTAAAGTTTAGGAAACCAATCCACATTTCATCGATTGATTTGATAAATTGAACAAAACGTAGAGTTTTTACATCTCGACAAATATGTTAGCGATAACATCAACAATACTGTGTACTGTATGAATTTCAACACGCATCAGCGTATTGCAAAAATCTAGTTTAGTATAGTACTTCGTATAGTACTTCGTTTAAAGAAATAATATTTACATATATAAAAAAGAACAGCCCAATATGCCAAACACAGGTCGGGGATACTAAAATCAAGCAGGTACAAAAAATTAAGTACTTGGGAAGTCTTCTAACAGAAGACAGAAAGTGTGACACAAAGATCAGAAGGCGAATTGGCATGGCAAAATAAGGCATTCCAGAAATTGAGTAACGTATTAAGAAACAGGACAATTTCGCTGGAAACAAAGAAGAGAGTACTGGATTGCTATGTGATGTCAATTCTTCAATATGGCAGTGAATGCTGGACAATATCATTGAAGATGAAGGAAAAACTTGAAGCAACTGAAATGTGGTTTTTACAGAAGGATGCTGCGAATATCACGATCGAGCATGTGAGCAATGATGAGGTCTTGGAAGTGATGGAAACGAAAAAGTATTTAATACTGACCATCAGGAAGAGACAGCTAAAGTTCTTGGAACATACAATGAGGAAGGAGGGCTTGGAGAATTTGATACTAACAGGCCAGTTAGAGGGAAAAAGAGAGTGGGGAAAGCAGCAGATAACATATTTGAAGGACCTGATCAGGTGGATGACGGAACGAATGTTGAGTGGTCTAATAGGAGAAAGCGTGCTAAGAGCCACCAGGTATAGGGAAACGTGGAAAGCTATGATCGCCTACGTCCTGAAAGAACAGGATACATAAAAGAAGATATGCTAACTGTTTATAAGAAATTATAATATGGATACAAAGTGGGGGATCAAATCTATATTATAATCAATATATAAACTGATCACTCATTTTGTGGCCATGCTAGTTTCTATATATTTATATTCTAGATTTATGGGCTTGAGCTAGTGGATGGCAGAGCGTGGTTTGGGTGGTGTAACAGGAGAAAGCGTGCTAAGAGCCCCCAAGGAGAGGAAGATGTGGAAAATCATGATCACCTAAGTCCTGAAAGGACGGGGAACATAGAAAAAGAAAGCTATTCGCCGTTTTTCTCTACTTCATAGGCAATTCTGTATGTTTTGTAAATGCCAGATTTACCTAGCCTACTTTCCTACTTATACGTCTGATAAATTCAAACTGCCTCTTTCTGAATGTAAGAAGAGCCATCCTTTTAGAACCTGTAATCTTTAAATTTTCTTGTTGCTATCATGTTCTTTTTTTTTGTTTTTGGTATTCTTAGAATCCCTCTCTGGTTACTCAAATCTTTTCATCATTTCTGAGAAGACGCTTCAACGCTCATAGACATATAGGAAATTAGATGCTACAAAACATTTCGAAACATTTTTTCTTTCTTTTTAACGATATTTCTCTTTGTGAAGTTCCTTTGCGTATCTTCTTTCGCTATTCCTGTTCACTGTCAGTTTTCTAAGTCACATTCGCCATCGTCTGTTACGAAAATCAGTCAGTTAAATGACATACTTGATGAACGCTTGGACGATCATTTCTTTTTCGATCCATGACTGACTAGGCTGACCATTTGTCCGCAGTAATTAATCATTACTTTCTAAAGTAGCCTGGTTGCCAAACGAGGCTATAGAACCCAATCTGTTCTGCGATTTCTCCCATAGCTGGAAGAAGAACCAGTAGATTCATACCTTTCTCAATGGTATTTGCATGTAGGTGAATGCAACGTATTCAACTGAAATTTAAACTCGACTCTCCAATTATCTCATTCCGAGCCGATATCAGATGCAATCAGACAGTTGCCATACGTGACACGCGCTTCGATCATATTTTTTTCGAGACATGACTGACGGAGCAGACTATTTTCCCGCAGTAGATTGCCATAACTTTTAGCAGTAGAATGGTTGCAACCCAAGGCTAAAGAACCTGATTTATCTTGCTATTTAACTCATAGATGGAGGGAGGAGCGACAGATTCACACCTTCCCCAACTCGAAACGCAGATGATACAGTGCTGATAGCAGACACAGAAAGGAAGCTACAAGACCTCCTACAGGAGGTAGTAGAAGAAAGTAAAAAGAAAGGACTAGAAATAAACTCCAAGAAAACCGAATGCATAGTCATCAGTAAAAAAGGCAGCCCAAAATGCCAAATACAGATCGGGGATACCAGAATCAAGCTGGTACAAAATTTAAATACCTGGGAAGCGTTAAAACAGAAGAAGACGGAATATGCGACACAGAGATCCGAAGGCGAATTGGCATGGCAAATGAAGCATTCCAGAAGTTGAGTAAAGTATTATGAAACAGGACAATTTCGCTAGAAACTAGGAAGAGAGTACTGGATTGCTACGTGATGTGCGTCCTTCAATATAGCAGTGAATGCTGGACAGTACCATCAAAGATGAAGGAAAAACGTGAAGCAACTGAAATGTGGTTCTACAGAAGAATGCTGCGAATCTCATGGATGGAGCATGTGAGCAATGATGAGGTCTTGGAAATGATGGAAACAAAAAGGAAATTAATATTGAGCCTCAGGAAGAGACAGCTGAAGTTCATGGGACACGCAATGAGGAAGGAGGGCCTGGAGAACCTGATATTAACAGGCCAGATAGAGGGAAAATAGACAGGGGAAAGCAAAGGGGAAACTTATTTGAAGGACCTAATCAAGTGGATGGCAGAAAGAGGATTGCACAGAACCACCAGGGATGGAGAAATATGGAAAGCCATGATCGCTTACGTCCTGAAGGGACAAGGCACATAGAAGTAGAAGAAGAATTTCTCGTTCAGACCCGATGTACACTGCACCACAATGCCAATCTGGTAACGTTAATACCCAGATCAAATTTTCTACTCGAAGTTCCCAAAATATAATTCACACCTTGAGCGATCTTTTTTTTTTAATATTTTTTCTCATAATTGTTGTTTTAGCGGTTTATTCACCTATATGAGTTTTTTAATGGCGAAATCTAAATATTTTGAGCGCAATTGTATGACGTCAATTACTGATAAAATATATTCTTGGTAACATTACGAGAAATAAGTATTGCTGATAATTTCCCTAAGAATATGTAATCGTTGGTAAGTTTTTCATATGAAAATATATTACTAGTATTCTTACTATAAAAAGTTATTTTTATAATTTAATACTGTTTTGGTTTTGTTTAGGGGTTAAATGTTTAAACACAGCTGGGATCCTAACAGGTGCTACCACTCCGAGTCAGAGTGAACCTGGCAAAAAACAGCAATTAAGTGGTGGTTTCTCGGTCTTCAAAACTTCTGATGGGGTGATCAGAGGTCTTGCTGCTCGTTTATTATCATACGCAGGACTATAATTCTGATGAAGTCAAAGAAATATAAAATTAGAGAGTAACTCAAGGCAGTTTAATGTGTATTTATGTGAAGATTCTGTGAATAGAAATGTTGTATTCAAGTAAAAGTCCAAATAGGAGTCTACTTCTTAAATTAGTTGTTGCAAAAAGCTGTCGTAATGGAAGTTACATATTTTAAAACTAGGATATAAAGGAAACGAGAATTATAGTTGTCTAGAGTGTTCTCGTTGTAAAAGACTGCATTGATAGATCTGGAAAAAGAATGGTCGGTCAGGAAATAAAGGAAGACATTTTGAAGCCATTCTAGAGATGTAATACATTTGGTTAATAAACAAGAAAAAAATTAAACAATCTTGAGTGGCGTCGAAATAAGAAGACTTATCATTTCTTCCTCTCGACTGACCTTATTTTCAATCAATATCCTTGAAATATTCGATCAGGTGAGTGACATCAGATAATGACAATCTAAACAAACGCCATTTTATTTTACCCGCCATTTTCTTTTGTTTTCTCAGCGTTCACTTTAATTTATCAGAGGTTTTCTTGATTTTATGTCGATGATACAAATGTAGCAGATAGGAAAAAAAAGATCGATAAAAGAACGTGGAAATACACTTAATTTACCCTCACGGCAAGACACACAACCTCCCGTTTAACTTATCTGACGTGTCCTACTCTTGACGCCTGTGTAAGACGATGGGCTAGCATAGAGCGACCTCTGGCGGCAAACCGTTAGAATCTTGACTCTGTTTTCATTCTTTTGTTTTATGGACGGTTGTTGACAGTCTCGATTAGAAAGAACTATAGCGGAACACCAATCCAGAATTAATATATAAAAAAATAATCAAAACAGTGATGTTGGTGAATTTTATCTCTAGAGTTTAGTGAAGAAATCAAAAGATTTAGACTGCAGTACAAATACTAAATAAGAAACAACTATCTGGATGCTTTTCCTTATTCTTTTGCTTATTTTTCGTTATTTTTTTATTTATTTAATTCCTGTTTCTTGTTCCTCTACAATTTTGATTTAAACGAATCCTAGTATGACACAAGGACAGATTTGAAAAATGACACTTGCTTTGCACACTCCTTTGTTTTTTACTTTTCTTCTTTTTATTTTCTTTATTATTATTATTTTTTCTTTTTTTCAATTGGAGTAGATAGACTAAACTATTGCCCGGTTTGACACTCCACCCACGTCTATTGAACAGGTGTAGAGTCTCACCCTTGTTCCTTGTTTAGGATGTGGTTTCCGGCTTTCTCTTTTCTTTTTTCCAATTTTTTCACGTTTCTTCTTTTTCTTTTTCTTTTTATTATTATTATTTTTTTATTATTTTTTTTCTCAATTGGAGTAGATAGACTAAACTTGAACAGGTCTAGAGGCTGACACCTTGTTCCGTGTTTAGGATGTGGTTTTACGGCTTTCTCTTTTCCAATCTTTTCACTTTTCTTCTTTTATTTTTTTTCATTATTATTCTTTTTTTTTTGTTTACTTGTAGTAGATAGACTAAACTATCGCCCGGCTTGACACTCCACCCACGTCTATTGAACAGGTGTAGAGGCTCATCCTTTTTCCATTTTTAGGATGTGGTTTCCGGCTTTCTCTTTTCGAATCTTTTCACTTTTCTACTTGTTCTTTTTTTTTTCAATTGTAGTAGATAGACTAAACTATCGCCCGATTCACACTCCACCTTCTTCTATTGAACAGGTGAAGAGGCTCATCCCTTGTTCCCTGTTTAGGATGTGGTTTCCGGCTTTCTCTTTTCAAATCTTTTCACTTTTCTTATTTTATTTTTTTTTTCATTATTATTCTTTTTTTTGTTCAGTTGGAGTAGATAGACTAAACTATCTCCCGGTTCACACAACACCCATGTCTATTGAACAGGTGAAGAGACTCATCCCTTGTTCCCTGTTTAGGATGTGGTTTCCGGTTTTCTCTTTTCCAATCTTTTCGCTCTTACGTAGCCACCTGCACATCAGTGGCGTTACCGCCTTGCACGGGGTGATACGATTCAAAAACAAAAATGTTTACCCTAAAAAAATCAGAATTTTAAATTCTATCTTCGCTCTAGTACACAGTTGGATTAATGTTTCTTCCTCGACCCCGAGTTGTATTCACGCACTTGGCTGGTTATGTGTTTTCATAAAACCAGTCGCTGAAGTTTAGACGGAACAGAAAACAGTTTTCAAGGAGACCCTGCGAGCAAAGATGCTTTTCTGATATGTGGGTAAATCACAGTCACTTACAACATGACGTTCCCGACTTGTGTGTACAGACAGTAATGTCTACTAGTCTTTCTTTTCAAGGGTCTGAGAGAAGTAATGTAACACATTTCTATATTTGTTAGCATATTGAAAAAAATGTTTAAATATGTATCTGGACTGACGGCAATTACTACTGACGCATCACAAGTTAATGTTGTAAACCCAACAAAACTATGAGTAGACAAGGTTTAGATTAATAAGAATTGAGTTGTCATCCGAGATGCTGCAGGTGACGCACCCATGAGCGAATGGTCCGAAGTCGGAGAGGTCAATGAAGACTTTCTGTGTCTCAAAGATATCTAGGTTTGAGTGGAAAGACAAAGATGGTTCACTGGACCTCCTCCACAGATTTTGATCCACATAAACGTTCTCTTAGATAAAGATCTTCTAGTTCATATTTCAGAACTATGTGTCTAAGAAACTTTAATGTGGGTGCTCAATGGTTTGGAACAGATTGCTTTCTTGATGAACTCGCTGAAGGACTCTCCAAGATGCTCTCCAAGGAACTTTCAATATTTGCC
>JBBBDQ010000983.1:2787500-2802500 GCA_037127315.1 Ascarosepion bandense
CGTATTCGAAGATCCGTAAGGAAACTGTTGTGATCAAACACTCGTCAGGGCTGTTTGTTGTTAAGTCCTTTTTTATTTTAATGGTGTTCTCACGAAACTTCGTAGTCGGCATGAATCTGCTCTACTAAAAAGATAGACTTTTTTTTACCTATATATATATACAATTTTTTGTGTTTCTCGGTTTTGCGCATGCGTAGTCGCAGCAACATAACTATAAAGCTAGCCTGATGAAGTCCTAAATCTCGAAATGCTTCCCACCAAATTTCTTTCCACTTTTTCACACATATGTGCGTAGCTTTTTGTGTGTGTAGGTCTATTTGTATGCGTTGTTCATTGAGGAGAAAATTGTAGATTAATAAAAGATCCTGTGAATTTTGTGAGGTAGAGGAGGAGTCTTTTCTGTGTCATTTACTCAATGCAACACGTATGGGCGAAATAAGGGAAGAAAAGGGGGGAAAAAACGCTACAAGCATCTCATGTCCAGTTTCCTTTCTAAAACTAATTGTAAAGGCGTTCACCAAACAAATAACCCGCAAGGACTGTGCGCCGCGGGTACCTGGCACACGAACAGAATTGATTATTGTGTACTTGGGACATGAAAACTCCGGTCAGTTACAAAGACACCGCTCAAGAAACCCCGGTTAAGCGCGAATGATGCAAACCCTGGTGCACCGTGTAGGATTATGTGGAGAACAACGAAAAGAATGCTTGTATGCGTGCGTGTGTGTGTGTATGTGTGTCTGAGAGAGAGACAGAGAGAGAGAGAGAATGAGAGTGAGAAAGAGAGAGTATGTGTGTAAAAGAGTGGGAATAAGAATGAGAAAGAGAGAGAGAGAGAGAGAGTGGGTGTGTGTTATTGTGTGTGGGAGAGAGATATGACAATGGACAATTATTTTCCCCTACCCTACAGATACTCACATTATTCTCACCGGGGCTTTCGTCTCTTTTCAATGAACCACACCCCAAGGAAAAACGAATTGGCATGACAAAGAATGGCGGTTTTGTCGTTACTTGATGGACGTGCATAGAAAGTTCACACGACAACAAGAAATTACAACGGGTTATATTACTATTGACGCTTTCAGCAAACGTAATTTCGACAGTTTCAAAGAAGTCAAATTTTATATCAGCAATGATTCTTGCTACGATGTCGACTTATCTTTAATTGTCAAATATAAAAACAAAGTAAACACACACATACACATTTGAATTTAATACACACACCCACCCACACACACACACACACACACACACACACACACATATATATATATATATATATATATATATATATATATATGTATAGTGATTAACTTAATCACAGTAATCAACACTAATAATAACAGACTAAATATCCGAAAATAATGCTTACTAACATATAATATAAACCGTCTTCTAACCCGGCGAGGACCCCCTCGTGGGTTAAATAAAGGGGGAGAAAAAAAAGAAACAAACAGCGCACAAGAACAATGTGTCTAGTGCTCGTTTGAAAGAAAAAAAACACCCAAGACGAAACCTTAACATCAAAGTGCTCGAAAGAAAAAATATATTATCCAATTAATATAAATCATCAATTGACTAAAAATCGAAAACTCAATAAATATTGTTCAGAGCAAATTGTTTTAAGTGTGTGATTTGATGTATCTATTCTCAATTTATTTCCGGTTTAAAAATCCCTCTGCTATGTTTTTTTTTCCGCAATTTTGAAATTAACATTTATTTTTTCATAAACGATCAGAATGAGACAATTTTAACTTTTTTTTTAATTGCTGAAATAAATTCTCAATTTATAAGAGTTTAATTATATGTTGATTTTTCTTCTCAACACAACCACACACACACACACACACACACACACACACACACACACACACATAGAGGGTCAGTTAGTTAAGTGCCATACGTGAAACACGCTTGGGCGATCATGTCCCGAAAGAGTCATGACTGACTGGGCAGAGGATTATCCCGTAGTAGATTGTCATTGCTTTCTGCGGTAGACTGGTTGCCAGCCAAGGCTACAGAACCCAATCTGTCCTGTTATTTAACCCCTAACTGGAAGGAAGAGACGGATTAATACCTTTCCCAGCGTATGGCCAACTCGTCATGAATATGAGGGAGAAGAGACGGATTTATACCTTTCATAATGGTATTTGCGCGTAAGTGAAAGCAAAGAATTCAAATAGAATTCCATCTCGGCTTTCCGATTATTCATACTGAGCCGATATATATGATCTGTATCACCTTCATACAAGACAATAAAGCCACTTAGATCCAAGGGTTATAGGGTGTGGAATTAAAAAGAAAAACCTTAATAATGAGCTGGAAGAGTGAAGAATAATCAAGAGGACAGTAGATAGCAATTTACATTTCATTTAAATTTTTCTGGGGTTGAAGTTGTTTAGAAATAATGCAGCCAGAAGGGATTTCCACTCGTGAAACTGCGAGAAAAAAACTGATGACATAGAATTTACGGTTACATCTAGTCAGCTCGACTCTAAATTGTTGAGATCTTTATGCCAATCTAGCAGAAGAAATTAACAAAAAAGGACTAGAAATAAACTGCACGAAAACCGAATGCATGGTCATCAGTAAAAAGGGCAGCCCAAAATGTCAAATACAGGTCGGGGAAACCAGAATCATGTAGGTACAAAAATTTAAATACCTGGGAAGCGTTATAACAGAAGACGGAAAGTGCGACACAGAGATCCGAAGGCGAATTGGCATGGCTAAGAAAGCATTCCAGAAGTTGAGTAAAGTATTAAGAAACAGGAAAATTTAGCTAGAAACTAAGAAGAGAGGACTGGATTGCTACGTGATGTGCGTCCTTCAATATGGCAGTGAATACTGGACAATACCATCAAAGATGAAGGAAACACATGAAGCAACTGAAATGTGGTTCTACAGAAGGATCCCGCGAATCTCATGGATCGAGCATGTGAACAATGATGTGGTCTTGGAAATGATGAAAACGAAAAAGTATTTAATACTGACCATCAGGAAGAGACAGCTAAAGTTCTTGGAACATACAATGAGGAAGGAGGGCTTGGAAAATTTGATACTAACAGGGCAGTTAGAGGGAAAAACAGACTGGGGAAAGCAACGGATAACATATTTGAAGGACCTAATCAGGTGGATGACAGAACGAGGATTGCACGGTGTAACAGTAGAAGACGTGCTCAGGGACACCAGTGATAGGAGAATGTGGAAAGCCATGATCGCCTACGTCCTGAAGGAACAGGGCACATAGAAGAAAAAGAATACTGGGTCACATAGGGAAAAGCTCATCTGAACAATTAAAATCTAATTACTTCTAGAAAAGACAGAAAATATTACGGCCGTTGGGAATTGACTGAAGCCGTGTTGCCAGATCAGTACCAATAATATTGATGATTCTTCTTTTGACTTTATCAAGGAGCTTAATATAAATAGCAGGAACACAGGTTTATATATGACAGCAGTATGAAGAATATTAATATATATATATATATATATATATATATATATATATATATATAATGATATGAAAATGTTTTAACTGGTTCTAAGTTTAAATGTTACTACGTTTTTAACGAAATTCTAACGAGTTAAGAACTTGAAATTTTTTACCATTTTTTTTTTTTTTTGCCAGAAGTAGAATTTGCGATAATTTCACGTGGTCTGTAGCCTAGACGAGCGTTTTATCGCGAAACATTTAAATCGGTCACTCAGATAAATCCATTTAAATTTTGTTGAATTATTGATGCTGATTATTAATATATATCTCATTATATAATGTGTCTTCTCGTATTATATTGTTTTTATTATATATGTCTATTTTATTGTTTTAATATATATGTTCTACTAAATTTCATATATTCGCTATTGATGATAAGTTATTTTTTCTGTATGAAATATGTTTTACAGGCTTTTTCAGGAAATAGTTAATATCTTTAGAAAATGCATTATATAATACATTTGCCTTTGAATAAATGTACTTGTAACTTTTAATAGACTGACCTACTTAATTACATATAATTCTACCGCTCTTTCTTCTCACATATGAATAAAAAAACTATCTCCTTTTTTTTATATGAAAGCGTGTATCACTTACAAAATGTTTACCCAGAAGCCATAGACTGCGAATACTTTTACCTCACGGAAGTCCAGCAATATTAAAGGTAAATTGATGAATGGAAAACTTCTAGAAAAGTTCTTTACATCGGTTTTACATTTTAGAAGACAAAAAAAAAAATTAAAGACATATCTATATTCAATAATGGACCCTACATTTTGAATAAAACTACTTCTGATTTAAATATAAGTACATTAAAATTTGAATCGCTGTGTGCGAAGTATTCGTTTTTTTATATTTCGGGTAGGTAAACAAAAAGCAGAAGCCTATATCACAGAGATGTGTAATATTTAAAATTAAATTTTAAAATATTACTTTATTAATAAATATAAAACTTTTTTGTTTTAATTTGAAATTCGAGGTAAAATCTCTGATTTACTGATCTGAAAAAATTGTATATGCGGACCTCATTTTTTGAAAAAGGTCACTCGTCCCAAAATAATGGACTCCCTACCAAGTAAATGCTTGGAAACACAAACATAAACGACCAAACTAACTAAATGCTTGTCGACTAAAATATAAGCAACTAACTTTCACACTCTAAACTACAAATTCTAAACTACAAACAACCAATGCATATTCATTTTGGGTTATCTAAACAGACATATAGGATGTGCACTGTGGTGGAGTGGATATCAGCTCAGAATGAGAAATCAGACAGCTGTGTCCGAATTCCAGTCGAATTCTTGCATTCACTTACGTATATTAATCCGTATTTTTCCCTCAAGTTATGGGTTAAATAAAAGGACAGATTGAATTCTACAGCCTTCTTTGGCAAACAGTCTAACACAGAAAGTAATCGCAAACTGCTTAGGGGAAAATCTTCTATTCAGTCAGTCATGTCTCGAAAGAGACATGACTGACATGAAAGAGACATGATCACCCAAACGTGTTTTAAGTATGTCACTTGACTGAAGTCAAGTGACGTGATGTGAATTTTTTGTATTTTGCGAGTGAATATTGCATTAACAATCCTCGCCCTGACTATTTATCAGATAGCTTGGAGGAGCCAGGATGTTGGTCTATACCATTCTCTCTTTTAATAGATATCATCCGAAACAAAGCCACTAAGACAAAAGAGGTTACAGGGCGAGGAAGAAGTAGGAACAGAAACATTAATAATGAGCGGAAAGAGAATAATGTAATCAGGAAGAAAGTAGACAGCGATTAACATTGCTTTTAACTTTTCTCAGATTAAAGCAGGCTGAAAAGTACAGAACCGGAAGGGATTTCCGCAAGCACGAGAAAAAGTAACTATAAGCATTTAAATTACGGCTAGATCTAACCAGCTCAACTGTAAATTAATGAAATCTCGGAGCCATTCTCGTACTGTGCTTCAATTCTTAAAGTCTATAGCAAAGAGATCACCAGAAAAATTACCATGAAAATATTTATAAAAAAGGGCAGAGAGAGGCAACCTTGCAGCGGCGAGAAAGTGACAGAAGCCGAATCGCCAGATCAGGACCACTAAAATTGCAGATTCTTCATTGAGCGAATGTGAGTATAACGAAAACTTATTCGAATTTGACTTTAAACTTTATCAGGTCTTGGGTATGACGGTAAATTGCATCCGGCTGCAAGGCCTCGTATTGGAAGGTTTATTGGAACATGGAGCCACCTGTTAATTGCTGTTGTTCCCAGGTCCACCCTGAGTCGGAGTAGTAGCATCTGTTAAGCTCCCAGCTACGGGCAAACAGCTAACCCTTAAACTGGGGTCAAAACATTATGAAAGTTTAAAAACATTTCTATAGAAATATATACATAAAAATAGACTTTTATAGAAAATACACATCTTTGAAGGAAATATATTACCAACAATATATTTTTGAAGAAAAACTTTTCATAACACATCTTTGGAGGGGAAAAAAATTACCATAATACATTTTTGAAGGAAAAAAAATATAATACCAGCAATACCTCGGGCTTCTCGACAAGGTACCGCGGAGGGTCTGTAATGTGATCGATACCGACTTAGCAGACCGCCTGCAGTCTCTCTCTCACCGGTGCGACGTGGCTTCCCTGTGTCTCTTCTATAAATACTTTCACGGCTTCTGCTCCGATGAACTTAGATCACTGGTGCCCCCTAGGTTCGAATTTGCACGAGATACTAGATTAGCAACTAAATCCCATCCTTTTACAGTGAAACCGATAAAATGCAACCGCAACTTCTACTCCAACAGTTTCTTTTCTCGCACTTCCCGACTGTGGAATTCTCTTCCACATGACTGCTTCCCCAACGGCTACAATCTCCAGTAGTTTAAATGTAAGGTCAATAGACACCTCCTAACACACTAACTTCCATCCTTTCAAACACTCTTCCCACCCACCCAACTATCTATCACCCGCCTTCTGACATTCCCTATATCTAACCACTATTCCTATTTACCCACCCCCTATGTAGCCCCAAGAGCAATAGTGGCAGTGGAATGCCTTACTTGGGGTGAAATGATTAAAAAAATACATTTTTGAATACAAGACTAGATACATTTTCAGTTTTCTAGAATATTTTTTCGTCGAAATTGACTAAATCAACCTTCTCACTATAACCGAACATTAAAATAAAATACTTTAAAACACTACATTTTTGGCATTAAATAACCCACAGAGGTGTTGATATGCTGTTAAACAAAACTCCAACTCAACTTAACATTTTATCATTTCATGTCGTAATCCTTATACGAACAGCATATCCACAAATATTTCGAAAAGAATAATTAAATGAATGATATAGTAAGCAAAAAAAAAAAAAAAAGAATTAAAATTATCATGAATTTAAAGGAAATTAATGAACTGATTTAATTATATCAATTACAAATATCTTTAGGCTAATTTAATAAATATTCGGGTTAATGATCTTAATCGTGTACCAGAAAAGTAGAGTTTTTTTTTTTTAATTATATCACCCCAAGTAAGGCGATAACACCACTGATGCGCAGGGGGCTACGTAAGGATAAAAATAATGGAAAAGAGAAAGCCGGAAACCACATCCTAAACAGGGATCTTCACCTGTTCAACAGACGTGGGTGGAGTGTGAACCGGGCGATAGTTTAGTCTATCTACTCCAATTGAAAAAAAAATAAAGAAAGAAAAGAGTGAAAAGATTGGAAAAGAGAAAACCGGAAACCGCATCTTAAACAGGAAACAAGGGATGAGCCTCTACACCTGTTCAATAGATATGGGTGGAGTGTGAACCGGGTGATAGTTTAGTCTATCTACTCCAATGGGTATACAAAAATAAATAAATGAATGAATAAATAAACAATGGCGTCGTAATGACGAATGGTATAGAGTTTTAATCTTTATTCCTGATCGTATTGATAAAATAATAGAAATATTATTTGTGCTGATGGTTGTAAAATTTGTGGCGCCATATCGTTAGAATTATAATAAAAAAGAAAGGTACAAAGAAAGAATAATAGAGGAAAAGTAGGGACGAAGAAAAAAAAAGAAGACATTTGAAAAAAGATCAGAAGAGAAATATTAAACAAACGAAAACCGGCTTCTGCATCAATTCCATAAATTCAACAAGAGAGTTTGACAAAATGTCAGGCAGCATACAAAGAAAACAAAAAACTGAATGACTGAAACTTTTCAAATGTTTTATGTTTAAAAACAAGAAGATTAAAAAAAAAAACTGAAGCAATAGAATAAGATGCAAAGAAAGCTGAAATATTAACTATATATATATATATATATATAATACAGGTGGACCATAAATCAGGGCGGAAGATATGGCTTTCTGCGTCATTTCCCGAAAGGCTTTGCAGACTATTTTTATTCATTCTGCTTATTGACATTCTTATAGCTCATATTATTTAGTCGACAGTAGACACAGGAGACAAAAAAAACTGACAAATAAAAAAAGAAAGAAAGAAATAAGAATTGAAATCTTTTAAATTTTATTCTCTACCGTAATTTTTCTCAGAGGCAATACTTTTATAAAATATTTTTTATTTGGAATATTCTCATGCAATTGGCGAATGAGGAAAGGTTACGAAACAGCTGTATTAGACAAAGCAAGATGTCGTCTGCTTGCTCACTTCTTTTCAAGGTGCAAGCGTTTATATTTCTAATTTATTTTTCTTTTACTATTTGCTTTGGAGCTTCAGCGTATATATTTGGTTAAAAATCCACGCCAAACTAATCAATTAAACGCTACTAATATATATATATATATATATATATATATATGTATATACATACATACATACATACATACATACATGTATATATATACATACATATATATATATATACACACATATATATACATACATATATACATACATATACATGAATATATATATATATATATATATATATATATATATATAGATTGTCCTCATCTTTATCGCCATTTGTACGACGTTTCGGCCGTTGTATGCTCCGGCCTGCTTCCGGAGCTAGGAATTTCGAATTTCTAAAAAAGTGTTTTTTATAATTTCAATGAAAGAATGAAGAAAAGTTAGGGCGATTCTGAGGAGTTCGTCTTTGTTTCCTTGACTTGTAAAATTTTGCAAAGTAATAATAACAAAAAAAAAACATTCTATTTTCGTTTAGAATTTATCCACTTGGCAATAAATACTAAAAATAGTATGAAATACCTCATTTCTTTTTTAAAAAAAAACTGATCGTCGGCTACTCAGTAAAGTCTTGTCATATTTTCAATTTTCTTTCAAATTCTTGCATCCTTGCTACGTACAATGTGCAAAAATTCAATTCAGCGTCATTCGCCATCTTTCTTTCCGAACTATTACTTGATTGCCCGCTCCTCAGTAAAGTCTTGTCATATTTTTATTTCTCTTTCAATTTATTGCTTTTCTGCGAAATACATGGTGCAAAAAATTCAATTCAGCGTTATTCGCAATCATTCTTTCCGAACTATTTCTTGATCGTCCGCTCCTCAGTAAAGTCTTGTCATATTTTCAATTTCCTTTCAATTTCTTGCTTCCTTGCTACGTACAATGTGCAAAAATTCAATTCAGCGTCATTCGCCATCTTTCTTTCCGAACTATTTTTGATTGCCCGCTCCTCAGTAAAGTCTTGTCATATTTTTAATTCTCTTTCAATTTCTTGCTTCTCTGCTAAGTACAATGTGCAAAAAATTCAATTCAGCGTCATTCGCCATCTTTCTTTCCGAACTATTTCTTGATCGTCCGCTCCTCAGTAAAGTCTTGTCATATTTTTAATTCTCTTTCAATTTCTTGCTTCTCTGCTAAGTACAATGTGCAAAAAATTCAATTCAGTGTCATTCGCCATCTTTCTTTCCGAACTATTTCTTGATCGTCCGCTCCTCAGTAATGTCTTGTCATATTTTTAATTCTCTTTCAATTTCTTGCTTCTCTGCTAAATAGAATGTGCAAAAATTCAATTCAGTGTCATTCGCCATCTTTCTTTCCGAACTATTTCGTGATCGTCCGCTCCTCAGTAAAGTCTTGTCATATTTTTAATTCTCTTTCAATTTCTTGCTTCTCTGCTAAGTACAATGTGCAAAAAATTCAATTCAGTGTCATTCGCCATCTTTCTTTCCGAACTATTTCTTGATGGTCCGCTCCTCAGTAAAGTCTGGTCATATTTTTAATTCTCTTTCAATTTCTTGCTTCTCTGCTAAGTACAATGTGCAAAAAATTCAATTCAGCGTCATTCGCCATCTTTCTTTCCGAACTATTTCTTGATGGTCCGCTCCTCAGTAAAGTATTGTCATATTTTTACTTCTCTTTCAATTTCTTGATTCTCTGCTAAGTACATCGTGCAAAAATTCAATTCAGTGTCATTCGCCATCTTTCTTTCCGAACTATTTCTTGATTGTCCGCTCCTCAGTAAAGTCTTAAAATATTTTTAATTCTCGTTCAATTTCTTCCTTCTCTGATAAGTACAATGTGCAAAATATTCATTTCACTGTCATCCGCCACCTTTCTTTCCGAACTATTTCTTGATCGTCCGCTCCTCAGTAGAGTATTGTCATATTTTTAATTCTCTTTCAATTTCTTGCTTTTCTGCTAAGTACAATATGCAAAAAATTCAATTCAGCGTCATTCGCCATCTTTCTTTCCGAACTATTTCTTGATTGCCCGCTCCTCAGTAAAGTTTTTCATATTTTCAATTTTCTTTCAATTTCTTGCTTCCTTGCTACGTACAATGTGCAAAAATTCAATTCAGCGTCATTCGCCATCTTTCATTCCGAACTATTTCTTGATCGCCCGCTCCTCATTAAAGTCTTGCCATATTTTTAATTCTCTTTCAATTTCTTGCTTCACTGCTAAATACATTGTGCAAAAAATTCAATTCAGTGTCATTCGCCATCTTTCTTTCCGAACTATTTCTTGATCGTTCGCTCTTCTGTAAAGTCTTGTCATATTTTTAATTCTCTCAATTTCTTGCTTCTCTGCTAAGTACATTTTGCAAAAAATTCAATTCAGCGTCGGTCGCCATCTTTCTTTCCGAACTATTTCTTGATCGTCCGCTCCTCAGTAAAGTATTGTCATATTTTTAATTCTCTTTCAATTTCTTGCTTCTCTGTTAAGTACAATGAGCAAAAAATTGAATTCAGCGTCATTCGCCATCTTTCTTTCCGAACTATTTCTTGATCGTCCGCTCCTCAGTAAAGTCTTGTCATAATTTTAATTCTCTTTCAATTTCTTGCTTCTCTGCTAAGTACAATGTGCAAAAATTCAATTCACTGTCATTCGACATCTTTCTTTCCGAACTATTTCTTGATCGTCCGCTCCTCAGTAAAATCTTGTCATATTTTTAATTCACTTTCAATTTCTTGCTTCCCTGCTAAGTACAATGTACAAAAAATTCAATTCACTGTCATTTTCCATGATTCTGTCCGAACTATTATTGATCGTCAGCTCCTCAGTAAAGTATTGTCATATTTTTAATTCTCTTTCAATTTCTTGCTTCTCTGGTAAGTAAAATGTGAAAAAATTCAATTCAGTGTCATTCGCCATCTTTCTTTCCGAAGTATTTCTTGATCGTCCGCTCCTCAGTAAGTATTGTCATGTTTTTAATTCTCTTTCAATTTCTGGCTTCTCTGCTAAGTACAACCTGCAAAAATTCAATTCAGTGTCATTCGCCATCTTTCTTTCCGAAATATTTCTTGATCGTCCGCTCCTCAGTAAACTCTTGTCATATTTTTAATTCTCTTTCAATTTATTGCTTCTCTGCTAAGTACAATGTGCAAAAAAGTCAATTCAGCGTCATTCGCCATCTTTCTTTCCGAACTATTTCTTGATCGTCCGCTCCTCAGTAAAGTTTTGTCATATTCTTAATTCTCTTTCAATTTCTTGCTTCTCTGCTAAGTACAATGTGCATAAAATTCAATTCAGTGTCATTCGCCATATTTCTTTCCGAACTATTTCTTGATCGTCCGCTCCTAAGTAAAGTCTTGTCATATTTTTAATTCTCTTTCAATTTCTTGCTTCTCTGCTAAGTACAATGTGCAAAAAATTCAATTCAGTGTCATTCGCCATCTTTCTTTCCGAACTATTTCTTGATCGTCCGCTCCTCAGTAAAGCCATGTCATATTTTTAATTCTCTTTCAATTTCTTGCTTCTCTGCTAAGTACAATGTGCAAAAAATTCAATTCCGCGTCATTCGCCATCTTTCTTTCCGAACTATTTCTTGATCGTCCGCTCCTCAGTAAAGTCTTGTCATATTTTTAATTCTCTTTCAATTTCTTGCTTCTCTGCTAAGTACAATGTGCAAAAAATTCAATTCAGTGTCATTCACCATCTTTCTTTCCGAACTTTTTCTTGATCGTCCGCTCCTCAGTAAAGTCTTGTCATATTTTTAATTCTCTTTCAATTTCTTGCTTCTCTGCTAAGTACAATGTGCAAAAAATTCATTTCAGTGTCATTCGCCATCTTTCTTTCCGAACTATTTCTTGATCGTCCGCTCCTAAGTAAAGTCTTGTCATATTTTTAATTCTCTTTCAATTTCTTGCTTCTCTGCTAAGTACAATGTGCAAAAAATTCAACTCAGCTTCATTCGACATCTTTCTTTCCGAACTATTTCTTGATCGTCCGCTCCTCAGTAAAGCCTTGTCATATTCTTAATTCTCTTTCAATTTCTTGCTTCTCTGCTAAGTACAATGTGCAAAAAATTCAATTCAGTGTCATTCGCCATCTTTCTTTCCGAACTATTTCTTGATCGTCCGCTCCTAAGTAAAGTCTTGTCATATTTTTAATTCTCTTTCAATTTCTTGCTTCTCTGCTAAGTACAATGTGCAAAAAATTCAATTCAGCGTCATTCGCCATCTTTCTTTCCGTCCTTTTTCTTGATCGTCCGCTCCTCAGTAAAGTCTTGTCATATTTTTAATTCTCTTTCAATTTCTTGCTTCTCTGCTAAGTACAATGTGCAAAAAATTCAATTCACTGTCATTCGCCATATTTCTTTCCGAACTATTTCTTGATCGTCCGCTCCTCACTAAAGTATTGTCATATTTTTAGTTCTCTTTCAATTTCTTGCTTCTCTGCTAAGTACATCGTGCAAAAAATTCAATTCAGTGTCATTCGCCATCTTTCTTTCCGAACTATTTCTTGATCGTCCACTCCTCAGTAAAGTCTTGTCATATTTTCAATTTTCTTTCAATTTCTTGCTTCCTTGGTACGTACAATGTGCAAAAATTCAATTCAGCGTCATTCGCCATCTTTCTTTCCGAACTATTTCTTGATCCCCCGCTCCTCAGTAAAGTCTTGTCATATTTTTAATTCTCTTTCAATTTCTTGCTTCTCTGCTAAATACATTGTGGAAAAAATTCAATTCAGCGTCATTCGCCATCTTTCTTTCCGAAATATTTCTTGATCGCCCGCTCGTCAGTAAAGTATTGTCAGATTTTTAATTCTCTTTCAATTTCTTGCTTCTCTGCTAAGTACAATGTGCAAAAAATTCAATTCAGTGTCATTCGCCATCTTTCTTTCCGAACTATTTCTTGATCGTCCGCTCCTCAGTAATGTCTTGTCATATTTTTAATTCTCTTTCAATTTCTTGCTTCTCTGCTAAGTACAATGTGCAAAAAATTCAATTCAGTGTCATTCGCCATCTTTCTTTTCGAACTATTTCTTGATCGTCCGCTCCTCAGTAATGTCTTGTCATATTTTTAATTCTCTTTCAATTTCTTGCTTCTCTGCTAAGTACAATGTGCAAAAAATTCAATTCAGTGTCATTCGCCATCTTTCTTTCCGAACTATTTCGTGATCGTCCGCTCCTCAGTAATGTCTTGTCATATTTTTAATTCTCTTTCAATTTCTTGCTTCTCAGCTAAGTACAATGTGCAAAAAATTCAATTCAGTGTCATTCGCCATCTTTCTTTCCGAACTATTTCGTGATCGTCCGCTCCTCAGTAATGTCTTGTCATATTTTTAATTCTCTTTCAATTTCTTGCTTCTCTGCTAAGTACAATGTGCAAAAAATTCAATTCAGTGTCATTCGCCATCTTTCTTTCCGAACTATTTCTTGATCGTCCGCTCCTCAGTAATGTCTTGTCATATTTTTAATTCTCTTTCAATTTCTTGCTTCTCTGCTAAGTACAATGTGCAAAAATTCAATTCACTGTCATTCGCCATCTTTCTTTCCGAACTATTTCTTGATCGTCCGCTCCTCAGTAATGTCTTGTCATATTTTTAATTCTCTTTCAATTTCTTGCATCTCTGCTAAGTACATCGTGCAAAAAATTCAATTCAGTGTCATTCGCCATCTTTCTTTCCGAACTATTTCTTGATCGTCCGCTCCTCAGTAAAGTCTTGTCATATTTTTAATTCTCTTTCAATTTCTTGCTTCTCTGCTAAGTAGAATGTGCAAAAAATTCAATTCACTGGCATTCGCCATCTTTCTTTCCGAACTATTTCTTGATCGTCCGCTCCTCAGTAAAGTCTTGTAATATTTTTAATTCTCTTTCAATTTCTTGCTTCTCTGCTAAGTACAATGTGCATAAAATTCAATTCAGTGTCATTCGCCATATTTCTTTCCGAACTATTTCTTGATCGTCCTCTCCTCAGTAAAGTCTTGTCATATTCTTAATTCTCTTTCAATTTCTTGCTTCTCTGCTAAGTACAATGTGCAAAAAATTCAACTCAATGTCATTCGCCATCTTTCTTTCCGAACTATTTCTTGATCGTCCGCTCCTCAGTAAAGTATTGTCATATTTTTAATTCTCTTTCAATTTCTTGCTTCTCTGCTAAGTACAATGTTCAAAAAATTCAATTCAGTCTCATTCGCCATCTTTCTTTCCGAACTTTTTCTTGATCGTCCGCTCCTCAGTAAAGTATTGTCATATTTTTAATTCTCCTTCAATTTCTTGCTTCTCTGCTAACTATAAACTGCAAAAATTTAAATGCAACGCCACGCGCCATCTCTTGTCATCCCGAACCCTTTTTCCTGATTCTCCTTTCCGCAGTAAGTCTTCTCATTGTCTTTTACGTACTTCCAATTTATTGTTTCCCTCCACCGTAAAAAATTTAATATCACTCGCAATCTTCTCTCTTCTTACACTTTGTTTTTTATTCTCCTTTTTTTTTACTAATCTTTTCCCCCCAAGCGAACAAGAACCTATAATGGTGCACAGGCAGTTATATAAGAGAAGTGTGATTGAATAGAATAATAAGTTACGGGGATCTCAGAGAATGAGTGAGAGAAGAATGAGAACAATGGTGTGAAGAGAGCTGCATGAGAGTAGAATGGAAAGGAAGAAGGACATGATACGAGGGTTGTCGGGGAGAGGATGCGAGTCAAGGAAATAAGAGATGGCAGTTGATTTTGCATTTAAATTCTTGGAGATTGTAGCTGCCAGGGAAGCAAATATACGGAAGGGAATTCCACAGGCGGGAAAGTGCGAGCAAAGAAGCTGATAGAGTGAAGTCAGAGTTATATTTGATTTTTTTATTTCA